>CM061031.1:65759260-66316760 GCA_030763125.1 Hippophae gyantsensis
ATCAAATCAGCTTCAGATCAAGGGCTGAGATCAAAACAAGCAAAAATGATAGTTTCAACCAATCATAGCGTGACACATGGTAGAGGAAATTCACTAGACAAATCAGAAAGCGATGGCATGGTGCCCGGGTGGAAGGCGAGGAACAATGGCATGGTGACACGTGTCAAGGTGGTTTGACCGATCTTTGAACTCTGATTGAACGTCGTGCTAACATGTTGTACATGGTTCGTCCTCCTCACATGTGGCATAATGTGATTCATTCTTCGTGCTTGCATGGTGTATGCATGGCTTGCCTAGTTAGCTCCCATGCTTGCGTGGATGGTCACGTGGTAGCTCTTAATTGGTCTTGCGTTAAAAATTCATAAATAATCCCAAAAAATTTCAAAAATTATATTTTTACCCCTTTTTACTAAAAAGTTTATATTTTAATATTTTTGGCCCAAAAATACTATTTATTGAATAAAACAAGTAAATATTAAGTGAAAAAGTGTGCTAATGACTCTACTTTCAATCTCTTCCTTTGTAATTTTCATGAACTTTTTTGTTGAATCTAAAAATTTCTTACTATTTTCATATGATTCTAGTTCTTTGTTCAATTTTATAACCTTTTCAATGTCACTAAGTCCCCTTGAAAGCATGGAAACATTGTTGCAAAGTGTATTGGAATCCATGGCTACAACTTTCTTTACATTTGTGAGATATGAATTGAGACCAGAAACAACTTGAAGCCCAAGTTTCCTACACTTCACATCTTCACTCAAAGTGGAATTAGAGCTTGGTTCACATCAAAGAGTCGGGCACTTTTTGCTCTTTTGATTTCATGATTTCGAGATGAGCCATTTTTTTCCATGTTGATGATGATGAACATCCTGCACGAACTGACATATCATAAGAAGGATCCACCATACTCTCTAAAAGGTTGGATCGGTATAATCTCTAGAATAGATGAAGGGCATGTTATCGATATTCCTCTTATTTTTCTTCTTTTATACACAAGATCTTATGTTTCATATAACTCTTCATTTCTTCTCCATTAAGATGCAGTTTAAGATTGTTTACTCATACCTAAATAAAAGAATAAGTTTTCATTGTATAAACGTATTTAAAAAACAAAAAAAAGGTTGTTGGTTCGGTAGAAAATTACCGAAAAGATCCATAAGGTTTGATAAGGCCTACAAAAACTTATCAATAAGGTTCAGTAATGGACTACCAAACCAAACAGACACGTTTGGCAATGGAAAACTGAACCTAATATATATGTTCGGTAATCCATTAGAAATAAACAATGATGAGCTAAATTTGATCAACTAGATTTCTTTAATGGATGATAGGGATAGAGCTATGAACGAATATGCAAGACCTATGTTGGAAGGGCTAAATCCAAGTATTATAAGGCCAAAAATTAAAGCTAATCAGTTTGAACTAAAACCAGTAATGTTTCAAATGCTATAAATAGTTAGAAAAGTCAGCGAATTACCAACAGAGGATCCTCGTCTACATCTAAGATTTTTTATTGAAGTTAGATATTCATTTAAATTCAATGGTATGGCCGAAGAGATGTTGATTATTCTCTTACTCTTTGCGAGACCATGCTTGAGCTTGGATAAACTCTTTACCACTTGATTCCATTACAACTTGGAATGATTTGGTGGAGAAATTCTTGGTGAAATATTTTTCGCCAACAAAGAATGTCAAGCTTAGGAATGACATTACCTCCTACTAAAAAAATGAAGGAGAATATGAAGCATGGGAAAGATTCAAAAAA
The DNA here is from genome assembly GCA_030763125.1 of Hippophae gyantsensis. Taxonomy (NCBI): domain Eukaryota; kingdom Viridiplantae; phylum Streptophyta; class Magnoliopsida; order Rosales; family Elaeagnaceae; genus Hippophae; species Hippophae gyantsensis. The sequence goes on from CM061031.1 coordinate 65,761,026, forward strand.
TTGCTTAGGAAGTGTCCACATTATGGTATCTCTCATTTGATTCAAATGGAGACTTTTAATAATGGTCTCAATGCTCAAACAAGAACTATTATTGATGCATATGCTAATGGAGCACTACTAGCCAAATCTTACAATTAAGCTTATAATTTAATTGAGAAAATGGCTAGCAATAATTATCAATGGCCAATGGACATAATGACCACCACAAGAAGAGTAGCTGAAGTGCACGAGGTAAATGATATCACGGCACTTACAACTCAAGTGTCATCTTTGGTAAATCTTTTCAAGGTTCAAAACTCTACAACAAGTATAAACCAAGTCTTAGATTTAAGGGTGTCTTGTGTATTCTGTGGAGGAGGTCATTTATTTGATAATTGTCTAAATAATCATGAATCATTATTGTATGTGGGTAATGTGAATTGAACTAATAATCTATACTTGAACACATATAACCCAGAATGGAAACAACATCCCAATTTTTCTTAGAATAATAATTATCAAGGTGGTAATCAATTCAACCATTAATCATTTCCACCACTATATTTTCAATAACCATAACAATCATAAGCCCAAGAGAATAAGCCACACCCTAAGGATAATACAAATGCGTTAGTGGAGATGATGAAAGTCTTCATCCAATCATTTAATACAATAGCTTCAACTCTAGAGGCTTCAATTCGAAATTTAGAGACTCAATTAAGGAAACTTTCCTAGGCCATAAGTGAAAGGCCTCAAAGCAACCTTCCAAGTGACACAATTGTAAACCTAAGAAGAGAAGGTAAGGAGCATTGTAACGACATAGCCTTGAGGAGTGGTAAAACTCTAGAGAAGGAAGATGAGACTCAAAATAATGAAGAGGACTATAGGACTAAAAAGGATAAAGAAGAATAAAAAACTAACAAGGATGAGGAGGAATTAGTGGATAAAAATAGTAATAAAAAGGAAATAATTAAACCAAAAAAGAGCAACATCTACAAACCCACTATTACTTTCCTTCAAAGACTACAAAAGAAAAGGTCAGATATGCATTTTTCAAAATTTCTAAAAGTCTTCAAGACACTGCACATAAAACATATCATTTGTAGATGCTCTTAAACAGATGCCTTCTTATGCCAAATTTTTGAAGAACATATTGTCTAAGAAAAGGAGGTTTGAAGATAATGAAATAATAACCTTAATTGAAGTTGTAGTGTCATCCTTGCTAAAAACTACTCCAAAGGCTAAAAGATCTAGATGGTTTTGACATCCCTTGTACTATTGGGAAAAACCATTTTGACAAGGCATTGTATGACTTGGGTTCCAGCATTAACTTTATGTCATTTTCAATTTTCAAGAGATTAGGGATTGGTAAAGCCAAACCCACTTTAGTAACATTACAAATGGCAAATAGATCAATTAAGAGACCTTAATGTCACGACCTTAAATTTTCAATAGCGATCGTGCGGCACTTAGCACGTTCCGTTGCACTAAGCCTGCCTTTCCCCGAACGAATTCTCCAAAGAGATTAGAAAGAGAGTTTGCAAAGAATGCTTTGTATTGCTCTAGAGAGAGTTTATGTTACAATTTCCCAAGATGAATGCAAATGAAGACCAAGTGGTCTATTTATAGTGTGGCTCTAAGCTTAAGAGCATGCCACCACTTTCTAGAGTCTTCCTAGTCTAGAATGTACAAGGGTGTTCTAGATTTATGTACAATGTGCCATAAGGCTCTAGGACCTTCTAGCCAACTCTAGAGTCTTCTAGGTTTGTCTAGCTCCTTCATGCACGTTCTGGGATGTTCCGCAAGCTTCCAGCGGCTTCCACATCCTTCCCGAACCATCCAGCACGTTCTAGAATATTCCAGCCCATTCTAGCACTCTCCAGCGTGCTCTAGAACATTCTAGGGTCTTCAAGCTTGAGTTGAGTCCGTCCAACTCTAGCCCTTTCTAGACATCTCTAGGCCACTCTAGAATCTTCTCATGTAGAAAAATCTAGGTCCTTTAGGCAAGCACCATTTATTTTGGATTTCGCGGGGCATTCTGAGCGGGACGTGACACCCTCCCCCAATCAAGTTCGCGACGCCCTCGTCGCGCCTTCAAGCTTGAACCTCTCGATGTCATCTTTGAATTGCCACAAGGATTCCTCAGGTTCCCAGCTTGTTTCTTCATTCGGAGCGTTCTTCCATTTGACCAAGTATTCCCGATAACTTGGTACACCTCTACGCCGGATCAGGCGATCCGCCAAGATTGAGTCCACTTCCTTGTCAAAGGAGGTTACCACTGCGGTAGGCGCCCTCTTGGATTCCCCTCGACTCATATCTTCCTTGTCTCCATGATAAGGTTTTAGCATGCTTACATGAAAAACAGGATATATTTTAAGCTTCGGAGGGAGTTGCAGCTTGTACGACACCTTACCGACTTGTTTAAGGACTAGAAATGGTCCCTCATATTTCCGCACCAACCCCTTATGAACCTTCCGCAAGCTCTTGAACTATTGGGGCAATAGTTTAACCAAGACCAAATCTCCTTCCTGAAACTCCACCATCCTCCTCTTCTTGTCAGCCTATTTTTTCATCTTTTTAGACGCCTTGTTCAGATAAGCTCGGGCCAACTCTGCCTGTTCATGCCATGCCTTGGCAAATTTGAAGGCAGCAGGACTCTTCCCTTCATAACTCGTGGCCAAGGCATGAGGAGTCATGGGTTGCTGTCCCATGACGATCTCAAATGGACTCTTCGAGGTAGACTCGCTCTGTTGTAAGTTATAAGAGAATTGGGCTACATCCAACAACTTCGCCCAATCATGTTGGTTGGCACTAACAAAGTGCCTAAGATATAACTCCAGCAACGCGTTGGCACGCTCTGTTTGCCCATCACTTTGGGGATGAAAACTGGTAGAGAAATTCAAGTCTGATCCCAGTAGCTTGAATAGTTCAGTCCAAAATTTCCCCGTGAATCGTGGATCTCGATCACTCACGATATTAGATGGGATTCCCCAATGCTTCACAACATTCCTGAGGAACAACCGTGCCGTCTCATCTGCCGTGCAGTCCGTTGAGGCAGGTATGAATGTCGCGTACTTGCTGAAGCGGTCTATGACGACAATGATGCTGCCAAAGCCCTCTGATTTTGGCAGGCAGGTAATGAAATCCATTGAGACACTTTCCCACGGTCTCTCTGGAATAGGCAGCGGTTCTAGCAAACCTCCGGGCGCATGTTGCTCAATCTTGTCCTGTTGGCACACAAGACAAGTTTTTACATAAGCTTCGACATCGTCCCGAAGTTGAGGCCAATAGTAGATAGACTTGATCAAAGCAAGGGTGCGCCTCATTCCTGGGTGTCCAGCCCATAACGAATCATGGCACTCCTTGATAAGCTCTTTCCTTAAGCTCCCCCATTTTGGCACGAAGATTCGATTCTGCTTGGCATAGAGTAGTCCGTCACTCAGCCAAAATCGTCTCGTCTTTCCTTCCTTGATGAGGGCAAGGAGGTTTTGAGCAAGGGTATCATGCTCCAACCCTTCTTTGATCCTTTCCAGCAAAGGACTACTTGGCCTACTCAAGGCTGCTAATTCCGCCTTACGACTCAGCGCATCAGCCACCACATTGGCTTTACCAGGCTTGTACTCCAACCTATAGTCAAACTCCGCCAAGAAATCTTGCCACCGAGCTTGCTTGGGACTCAACTTCTTTTGAGTCTGGAAGTAGCTTGTTGCAACATTGTCCGTCATGATAACAAAATGAGAACCCAATAAGTAGTGTCGCCACACCCTTAGGCAATGAATGATAGCTGTCATTTCTTTTTCTTGCACTGTGTAGCGGCGTTCAGTGTCATTCAGCTTGCGGCTCTCATAAGCTATCGGACGCCCTTCCTGCATCAATACTCCACCAATGGCAAAGTCTGAAGCATCTGTGTGCAGCTCGTATGTCTTGGAGGGGTCTGGAAGACAAAGCACCGGTTCTTCACTAACGACCTTCTTTAAGTCTGCAAATGAGGCTTGGCATTCACTTGTCCATTCCCAAGCCTTGTTCTTTTTGAGCAGGTTAGTGAGTGGGGCTGCTCTCGCTGAGTAGGACTTGATAAACCTTCGATAATAGTTTACCAGTCCAAGAAAAGATCTTAACTCGGGAACCTTGGCAGGAGGTTCCCATTCTTGGATGGCTTTCACCTTAGCTCCATCCATCATCAATTTCCTATCCTTTATCCTATGTCCCAAGAACATCACCTCATCTTGGGCAAAGGAACATTTCTCCTTCTTGACGTATAGCTCGTTTTCTCTTAGGACCTTGAACACCTTCTTCAAATGTTCTAGATGTTCTTCCAAAGTCCGGCTATATATCACAATGTCATCAAGATATACTACCACGAACCGATCGAGGTAGGGATGGAAAATCTTGTTCATAAGAGTGCAGAAGGTGGCAGGTGCATTAGTAAGACCGAATGGTATGACTAGGAACTCATAGGCACCGTACCTGGTTACACATGTAGTCTTGGGCTCATCCCCTTTTGCTATGCGTACCTGGTAATAACTCGACCGCAAGTCCAGTTTTGTGAAGTATCTAGCATTCCCTAATTGATCGAAAAAATCAGCAATAAGAGGGATAGGATACTTGTTCTTGACTGTGATCTTATTTAAAGCCCGATAGTCGATGCACATTCGTAGCGAGCCATCCTTCTTCCTTTGAAAGAGAACCGGGGCACCAAATGGGGCTTTGGAGGGCCTTATAAAGCCAGCATCCAGCAATTCATCGAGTTGCTTCCGCAATTCTGCCAACTCTGAATTCGCCATTCGATATGGGCTCATTGCTGGTGGCCTGGTACCGGGTTCCAACTCTATTTCATGGTCTACCTCCCTCCTTGGAGGTAACCGTTTGGGTAATGCTTCCGGCATTACATCTTTGAACTTGTTTAGGACAGCTTGCACTTCCGTCGGCAAGCTTGGCTTTGGTGACGCCTCTTCATCATCGTATTCCTTTAGGATGGCCAAATAACTCTCTTCATCCCTCTTCAACCCCTTCTTGAATTGAAGCGCCGAGAGAGCTTGGGTAGTAGGTCTAGTGGTCCTCTCCGTCGGTACCACACATGCCTTCGCACCATCCATGATGCACATAGAGTTTGAACATGGCACCAAGAAAGCTCTTACCTGGTCCAAGAACTCCATGCCGAATACAACCGAGAAGTCGTCCATAGGCGCCACTGACAAGTCCACTTGGCCAGTCCAAGCACCAAGACTGACCTTAACTCCGCGAGCAACTCCGTGCAATGGTAGTGCTGTTGAGTTAACTACTTTGAGAGATCCCCTTCCATTGGCAACCTTCAGGCCAAGTCGCTTTGCTTCCTCCACTGAAACAAAGTTGTGAGATGCACCTGTGTCCACCAAAGCTTTGGCGACCTTCCCATTGATGGCTGCATCTACATACATTAAACCTTTAGGGGTCTTCGGGGCGCTCTGCAATGCACTAAGTAGGCGCAAAGAACACATCTTTGCACCTTCATCCGACTCGCCTCCATCCTGCTCATGAGTGGAAGCAACTAAGGCACTCAAGGCCTTCCTCTTCGGACATTCTCGTGCCCAATGCGGTCCGTCGCATATGAAGCACGTCACACGGGGCTTTGAGGCATTCCTATCCTCCTTCTCCTTCCCCTTGTCTCGTGGTTTGAATGAGGAGCTATCTTTGTGGTTCTTAGGTCCCTGACTTTTACCATGGCTTCCCCTACTCTTTCCTCCAACAAACTTCTTATCTGTGGCTTTGGAGCTCTCTTTTTTTGTGGAGTAATCAATAAAGCTTTCCGTAGTCGCAATGGCCGAAGACAAGTCTTGGACACCACGTCGCTTGAGCTTAAGGTTAGCCCACGATTGAAGACCATCCATGAACAAGAATAGGGCATCCTTGTCAGATGTGTCAGGAACTTCAAGCAGCAGGGTTGTGAACTCTTTCACGTAGTCCCTTATACTACCCGTTTGCTTTAACCGTCGCAATCGTCATCTAGCTTCCTCTTCAGCATTTACGGGGAAGAACTACATTTTGAACTCCCTTTTGAAGTCATCAAAGGTATCAATTGTGCAAACCCCTCGTTGCACATCTCCATGTCTCCGTCTCCACCACAACATCGCAGTGTCGGATAGATACATGGCTGCAGTTCGGATCTTGCTGGCATGGTCTGTTATGCCAGTAGCCTCAAAGTATTGTTCAAGCCCCCATAGGAAGTTCTCAACTTCCCTAGCGTTCCTAACGCCATTGAAGGTCCTGGGCTTGGGAACATCTACCCTCTTAGCCTCAATGACGGTGGCTGTGCTAGTTCCCGCGGCCATAGCCCGCTTACATAAAGCTAGATCGCCACTCATGTCCTCCATTCTAAGCAAAACATTAGCAAGTTCTCTTTGGACAAGATCCCTTACCTTGGCAAGTTCAGTTTTTAGCCCATCAATCTCTTGCCTTAGTCCACCGTCTAGCTCGTTGAGGGACATCTTAACCGCTGCATGGATCTCCACATCCTCGGCCTCCAAGCCATTGCAACGCTCCTCTAAGTTGTCCACCCGGTCAAACAGCTCCCCTAAGCTGTCCTGCGCACTCCCAACTCGTGCCTCCAAGCTAGAAAGCATGTCTTTCGACTTGGCTCGAGATTCCTTCGATGGTTTCCGAACTTCCTCACGTCCACGTTCCATAGGTGGAACATCAACGCTTGGTGTAGATGGAGCAACGTTCTTCATTATGCCAAGAGTAAGATTGCTTCAACCGAAAGCTCTGATACCAACTGTCACGACCTTAAATTTTCAATAGCGATCGTGCGGCACTTAGCACATTCCGTTGCACTAAGCCTGCCTTTCCCCGAACGAATTCTCCAAAGAGATTAGAAAGAGAGTTTGCAAAGAATGCTTTGTATTGCTCTAGAGAGAGTTTATGTTACAATTTCCCAATATGAATGCAAATGAAGACCAAGTGGTCTATTTATAGTGTGGCTCTAAGCTTAAGAGCATGCCACCACTTTCTAGAGTCTTCCTAGTCTAGAATGTACAAGGGTGTTCTAGATTTATGTACAATGTGCCATAAGGCTCTAGGACCTTCTAGCCAACTCTAGAGTCTTCTAGGTTTGTCTAGCTCCTTCATGCACGTTCTGGGATGTTCCGCAAGCTTCCAGCGGCTTCCACATCCTTCCCGAACCATCCAGCACGTTCTAGAATATTCCAGCCCATTCTAGCACTCTCCAGCGTGCTCTAGAACATTCTAGGGTCTTCAAGCTTGAGTTGAGTCCGTCCAACTCTAGCCCTTTCTAGACATCTCTAGGCCACTCTAGAATCTTCTCATGTAGAAAAGTCTAGGTCCTTTAGGCAAGCACCATTTATTTTGGATTTCGCGGGGCATTCTGAGCGGGACGTGACATTAAGGTGTGGTAGAAGATGTGCTAGTAAAAGTAGACAAATTTATCTTTTCAGTGGATTTCATTGTACTAGACATGGAAAAGGACCATAGCATTCCTATCATACTTGGTTGTCCATTCTTAGCAACCAAAAGATCACTAATTTATGTACAAAAATGTGAACTTACAATGATAGTGCAAGATGAACAAGTAACATTAATTTAAAGTTTTTAAAGCATCTAAACCCCATGATATTGATAATGCTAATGAATGCTTAAGAATAAATGTCACTGATTATGGGAAAAAACTTAAAATAATCTATTAAGTCGTACACACTTAAGACTTTAACACAAGATGCTACGAAAAAGGACATAAACTCACTAGAAAACAACTCAACCTGCTTTAACTTTGAAAGTATGGAATCAAAGGTTGACATTATGAATTGCGTGAACTTTTTGGAGGAGATGCCTTTTATGTGTGTATCAAATGCGTTTGTGGAGAGATTTGTGATAGGATTTAAACTCAAACCATAAATTGAAGGGCCACCAAGTTTAGATCTCACACTTTTACATTCTCATCCCCAATCAAGTAGGCAAACGGAAGAGTCCAATACAGAGGTGAAAAAAATGTTGGAAATACATAAATTGGATGAGTCACGGTGGAGTGCTTATAAGAATGCCAAAAATTTCAAAAAGAAAACAAAAATATGGCATGAGAAGATAATTAAGCATTGTGTTTGCAAACCAAAACATGGAATATTATTGAACAAATCAAGATTCAAACTGTTTTGTCGAAAAAACTCAAAATTAAATGGACATAGAAGGATCTGCCTTAGGACTTGATATGATCAACTAGTCAAGGAAATTAAACATGATGCTAGTTGGGAGGCAACCCAATGTTATTTTACTTATATTTTTATTGTTTTTGTTTTGTAGGTGAATAAATGTTGAGAGTAGTGGCACAACAAGATTGAGCATTTTGATGACATATGTGGTGTGCCAAGACTAAAGGAGTTTTCTTTCCTTTTACTTTTTCATATTTATATGTGCACATTTGGACATTATGCAATTTAAGTTTGGGGGAGAGAACTTTATTCTCTACTTTAGTTTTAGTATGCATTTTAAATTTTTAGGAATTTAGTTTTTGTTAGGATGTTTTAAATCATGATTTTGGTAAAAATTGATAAATATATAGAAGCTAAATACATAAATGCTTGATATGGAACATATAAACTCAATAATAAAAATTGGTTGTTACGACTAGGATAAAGAATGTAATATAATTGTTAAGCTACTTACATTAATCATATGAAATGTTTGTTAGTTTTGCTTTAATTGATTCAAATTTTTATACACATATTCATGATTGATTTTGGTGTTCTTATTGAGAGAAAATTTGTAGTGATTTATACGAGTTGATGAAATCTACCATATTTAGAATCTATTTGATCATCCCTTGAGGCAAATCCTGAATAGTATTTAGCAAAAAAGATGATTTAGGCTTATTTTGGATTTCATTGAACATTTCAAACTAATCATTATTATATCTTTAGTCACCCATTTGAACCTAACAAAAAACCTTTCATATCTTAAGTCATATTTTATTCATAACTAATAAGCATTACCGTTACCCTTGCACCTTTAGCTTGTGTGAAAAGGAAAAAAATGCAATCTTGTGTTATTCTATAGAATAAGGTGAAATGTAATGCACCCTATGAAAAAAATAAGAAGTAAAACTTACAACACAATTATCCCTCTAAATAAAAAGAAAATAAAATTGAAAATAAGTTTGAGGGTGTTGTGAAGTTAAAAAAAAGAGAGTTGTAGAATAATAGAATATGAAAAGAATGATAAGAGATGATGTACTAAAATATCAAGTAAAAGCTCAATTGTAGTTAAAATGTGCATGATGAATAAAAGGAAAAATAAGGTGTGAAAATACTCTAAATGTCTTCATTTATCGACCCTTCACCTAAGCCTTACATTACAAGCATATAAAGTCTTTATTGATCTTTAGCTAAGTGATTACATATATATATATTAGTGGAGAGGGATGTAAAATAGACTTATGAGGCTAGTTCTAAGATAAAATTGATTAGCATGTTGAAAAAGATTGATTTCATGAGTGCATATCCTTGCATTTATGGAATATTGATTTACAAATATGTAAACCACCTTATCAAAGGATTGTAAGATTTTTGCAATGGATAGTTTTTGCTAAATATACATATATTAATATATATATATATATATATATATATATATGAATATATTGCCCATATCAATTTATTTAGTTAGACTTGGTTTTACTTGAGGACAAACAAAGAGTTAAGTTTGGGGTGTAATGACTCTATAAAATTAGAGTCATCAATACACATATTTACTTAATACTTACTTGTTTAATTCAATAAGTAGTATTTTTGGGGTCTAAAATATTAAAATATAAATTTTTTAGTGAAAAAGGGTGAAAATATAATTTTTGAAATTTTTATGGATTTTTTATGAATTTTAAATGCATAACCAATCAGAAATTACCACATGTATGCCACAGAAGCACATGAGTTGATTGGGAAATCCATGCGGAACTTACCTCAATAGAGACGACCATTCATAGATCCAGCGTGTGTAGTGTGACGCAGCATTACACCACGTGTCAGTACGATGTTCAATTCGACTTCGACAGTTGGTCAATCGACCTGACAATCGTCATCACCTCATTCGTGAGGTCTTTCTACCTTTGCACCATGCCATCTGTTATCGCAAATCATGTTGCGTCATGTAGCGCTAACTCAGCATGCATTGACCAGACCAATCTTCCCTTACCACACGTCGCGCTCTAATTGACCTAGTGAATTCCTTATGCCACGTGTCATGTTGTTATTGGTTGACATTGTTAATTTTGCTTGTTTTGATCTCAGCCCATGATTTGAAGCAAATCTGACGATCCAGATTCCACTTGAGCTATATTTAACTATGAGGAGCTATAATTAGCATATTTTTTATTAGTTTTTGGAGCTAAGAAAAGAAAAAAATTCAAAAAAATTTAAAAAAATTCATAAGGAGATACAAATTTGGTGGAGATTCAAGAGGAGATTGATACTAAAATTTATGAGATTAATTGTACTTTTTTCTACTCCTTTCTTTATCAAATTTTTTTTACTTTTTTTTATGAAAAATATTAGCTTTATGAATAAAATTATGTAAAGTTAGTTTATTAATCTATGGGTTTTATGAACATAATTTTCACCATGTGATGATTTAACATTTTACACCAATTATGATTTTAATCTGATTTTTATGCTATTAATTGTTTAGCCAACAATTAAATATATTTGAAAAAATTATTTAATTATTTGTCTTGATTAAATAACATGCATGCATAGTTTCTAGGCAGAGATGTATGATTTTTATGTATGTAATCCATAATTGATGAAACTAATGAGTAGTATGCAATTTAATTGACATGAGAGTTTGATTAAGGTAATTACTATATGGTGTGTAGTTTACTTGAGAGATAAATAAATACTATATTAGATTCGATTAACCATGTAATTGATTGATAATTATATTAGAGGGATTTTGGTGATTCATATGTTTAGAAAATTGGAAGATTAAATATTCCTAGATATTTTCCCATATATCTTTTAATTTTGCTTCCTTAAAATATAAAAATACAAAAAAATAAATTTTTATTTTTTTATTTTAAAAATTAGTTTCTAGTAACATAATCTTCATGAGAATGATATTTTCTTATTATTATATTACTTGTTACGATATGTATACTTGTGTATTCATCTCACACAATTCATATTCCGATCAGTAATATCCTATAGAACCTATCGTCTTCTACCTTTAGACCCCTAATGTATTTTCCCTACTAGATTTAATTTTTTTCACATTTATTTCAACCATAAAATAAGTATTTTCCCAACTAGATTTTCTTTTTTTACATTTGTTTTAGCCTTAAAATGCTTAAGAATCTTAAATGTGAGATTGTTGAAGAAAAAAAAATATAAACTTCAACATCAATTTAAAAAAAAAACCTAAGGAAAGAAAAAGGGTTGATGAATTAGGAGGATCGAAGGTGGTGATTGGTTTTTTTTAGGCAAAAATGGTGCTTGATGGAACGAATGCAAGAGCTAGAAGAAGGAATGTTTGATGATTAACTTACTAGAGGTGATGGGTAGATATATATATATATATATATATATATATATATTGTGTAAATTATTGGGAGGTGATTATGGGATGTATGGAATGTGTAAGAGTAATTTTAACATTAAATTAATTATTAATTAAAAAAATTATTTGATTTAAAGGGAGATACTAAAGTAAAAAATGAGATTTTTTCCTAAAAATTTAGCTTAAAAAATAATTTTTTATTTTTTCATTTTTTTTAAATCTAGGAAATTTTCGATATTTTAAATAAATTTAACCAAAAAATAAAAAATAAAAACGATATCAATCTATGTAAGAAAGTATCTTACCACTATGAAGATTCTGAATGGATGACCTTCTTCCTTGGTAGAATTCACATGAAAATATTCAGTAATCTCTTTTACTAGAGACATGGCAACACTTTCTTGGGCTTGAATTCTTTTGATCTCTGTTGCGACTCTCTCTAATTGAGTCAGAATAAAATCCCTGATTTTTAGGGCTGTTAAGTTAGTCATTGAATTTTCTTTATGTTGTTACCACAAGCACTTAGACTTGCAAGTAGTGGGCTGCTAATTTCCATTTTCCCAGTTCTATAAATTTCCTATTAAAAGGCTATTGTTGATTCAATAAATGTAGTAGATTTCCTTTATCATAATTTATCTCTACACGTGGTATCAAAGCCATAACAAAGAAATCTAATTTAGAGTTTGACACTATGCAGTTCAATCGTAGGGTTTGCGAAGTTAGGGAAAAGCTTTGAGAAAACGAGGAATAGTGTTCGTTCTCTAAAAATGGCGCACGAAGGACAAAAATTGTTGAGTATTCTCAAATTCGATGGCGATTATAGTTACTGGAGTATGTTGATGGAGAATCTGCTCTAATCCAAAGAATGGTGGCATCTTGTAGCAAACGGCTACACTGAACCTGCCAAAGGGGAGGTGTTGACGGCTGCGCAAAAGACAACCCTAGCCGATTTGAAATTGAAAGATTTAAAGGTTAAAAATTACCTCTTCCAAGCGATCAACAAATCAATTCTAAAGTTTGTTCTTCAAAAGGATACTGCCAAACAATTGTGGGATTCGATGAAGAGGAAGTATTAGGGTAATGAAAGAATTCAGTGTGCTCAACTACAAGCTCTTCGAAAGGAATTTGATGTGCTAGAAATGAAGATCGGTGAGTGAGTCACTGATTATCTCTCCAGAGTCATGTTAGTTGAAAATGGCATGCGAAACCTTGGAGAAGATATGCAAGATGTCAAAATCGTGGAAAAGATCTTGCGCACACTGATGAGTGCCCAAAAAGCACTAAAATAACCATGATTTTATGTACATTAATTGATTAAAAATACATATATTTATATGTTTTATCATATATTTATATAAATTTGTCTTTTTCGGAATCACGGGTATTTTTATTGTTTTTCAGGTATTTTGGCTTAAAAATGCAATTTAAAGACTCAAAGAGGAATACTTGAAGCAATACATCACAAATATATTAATAAATAAGTGGGAAAAGGTCAACAAACATGGAAAAATTGGACAAAATGGGTCGAAAAGGTCAAAAATGTCAAAAAGACGGAAATCGCGCCTGTTGCCCTATGTGGCCAGGTGGCCGCGCGCCTGCCATGCGCGCCCATCAGCGCGAACCTTGTTCCGCACGCGCCGACCTGCGCGCAGCGATGACCCACGCTGTAGCGGCAGCGCCCCTCCGCCCCTGGCGCCGCCTTTTCGCCCCATTTTTCACGTGCGGCATGACGTCATGCTGGCGTCATTAATGACATCAGCAATTCCAATACGCGTTTTTACATTTTTTAATATTTTTTTAACATTTTTTTACTCATTTTTTCTCTCCATCCTCACCTATAAATACCCCCCTTCCCTTCACTTCAAAACACACCTTCAAAACACACCTTCAAAACACACTTCTCTCTTCTTTCTTTCTCTCTTTTCTTAGATTTTTAGGTTTTTTTAGTCTTTCTTAGTTCTTAGTTAATTTCTCTTAGTTTTAGAGTTCTTCCCTTTTTGGGAAGAACTTGTTATGTTTTTGTAATTTATTAGCTTTTCGATTCAATAAATGGGAGTGCAAATTCCGCTTGGAGGTTTTCCAGCAACGGGAATAGCATCGAAGTTCTGTAAGGATTTTATTTTCTTTACAGTTATTTTTTATGCTTTATTCTTACATGTTATATTTAATTTGTCTGTGATTAAATTTAACTTTGCTGGCTGTTTATAAACATGATGTAATAATAACGTTGTTATGCTTATAAATATTAAATAGGGAAAAATCTGTAAAATGGATTGATTTTGTTTTTGTTCAAGATTCGATATTAAGAGTGGTAGAGAGAAATATATTAGTTTTCATTACAAGCTTAACCCTGAAATTTAGATTTTAAGGTTTAGTTATCCTATTCGATTTAGAGTAGTGCTCTTTTATTTGATGGTACAATCGCCCAGGTAGTTAGAGTGAAGCTCTATTTCAAAAGTTTTTATAAGAATTATTATCTGAAAATGTATTGACAACATGTTTTCAAATAGTGGTTTTAAAACTTGAAAGTTAGTACTCGGATAACTAAATTTTTAGGTTTAATTTGGACACCTTGAATAAAGTTTAAATCGTCTAACCCCACCAAAGGTGGCATTTAAATGGTTCATTTTCAATCTCTTAGAAAAAGAAATTAATTTAATTAACCAAATTAGTTATCAACCCCACCCATAGGTGTTAATTGATTTGTTTAGTTAACAAAGAATATCTAACCCACCAAAGGTGGTATTCATATAAAAAGAGAGAATCAATAAATATCAATTCATATCTTTAATAACCTAAATAATATGAGCAAGCATAATTAACTTAGTTAGTATATCCATAAATACTCCACTATTTTAAATGATAAAATTTGCATAAATATTTATTGAATCTTTGTTTATTTTTATGTTAATAGATTAAAAACACAAAACCCAAAATATCGTGACAGGATGTTTAGGATTTAATTTCGTTTTTAAAAGTTTGAATAATAAATTAAAAACCACATACATTCCTTCCTTAGATCGACCTTGGGGGTATACTTATCATTTTCTACGAAATGATTCGTGCACTTCTTGAGAGTTTTATAAATAGATAAAACCAAAGTAACGCGAGGATCAGCGATGTCGCTTACGCCTATCAAGTTTTTTGGCGCCATTCTTGGGAAGGAATAGTGTTTTTAAATTATTTATCAAAATTTTAAAAACTTTTTGTGTTGTAAATAATTGTGATTTTTTTTTATTTTGATTAAAAAAAAACAAAAATAAATTAAATTTTTTTTTGTTGTTTGTGAATAGTAAAATAAAAACAAAAAATTTAATAAAAATTAAAATAATTTTTTTTTCTCTCATAAAAAAAACAAAAAATAAATAAATATATAATAATAAAATTGTTGTTTGTAAATAGTAAAAACAATAAATAAATAAAAATTAAAATAATTTCAAAAAAAAACAAAAAACAAATTTCAAATTTCAAATTTCATAATAATAAAAAAAACAAGGAAAATTAAAAAAAAATAAAAAAATAAAATAAAACTTACCGTTCAAGAATAGTAAAAAAAAAGTAAAAATAAATAAAAAAATTAAAATTAAAAAAAAAAAAAAAAAAAAAAATAAAAAAAAAATTACAATACAAAAAAAAAAAAAAAAAATAAAAAAAACTTAAATAAATTTTAAATAAAAAATAAAATAAAATAAAAAAATTATAAAAAAAATAAAAAAATTATAAAAAAATAAAAAAATAAAATAAATAAAAAAATAAAAAAAAACTTAATTTTTAATTTTCATTTAATTTTAAGTTTTTTAAATCTTATTTATTTTATTTTATTTTCCTTTTTTAATTTTATTTTATTTTCCTTTTTTAATTTTATTTTATTTTATAATTTTTTACTATTTTTTTTTCTCTTAATTTTCATTTAACTTAATTAACTTAAGTTTTTACTAACTTAATTAACTTAGCTTTTTAATTAAATTAGATTTTCATTAACTTAATTAACTTAAATTTTTATTTAAATTAACCTAATTAACTTAGCTTTTTAATTAACTTACATTTTCATTAACTTAATTAACTTTGATTTTTACTTAACTTAACTTAATTAACTTAGAATTTCATTAACTTAATTAACTTAAATTTTAACTTAACTTAACTTAATTAACTTAATTTTAATAGCATGAAAAGTAAAGATCTAAGGGAGTTCTGTCTAGGAGACTAGTTCTTGGAAGCCTTTGTGCCACTAGTCTTTCCTGGGAACGTTGCTCTGTCTAGGAGGATGGTTTTTAAGGAGCCTTTGCCCCACCATTCTTTCCTGGGAGCACTCTTGGTTAATACTGATTATGTTATTTTAACTTCAAAAAAATTAAAAAAAAAAAATTCTGAAACTATCTCCAAAATTTTAAAGCTTTAATTACAATCTAAGGAGTTAGTTGTTTTGTTTGTTCTAGGTACAATTGTGT
Source organism: Hippophae gyantsensis (assembly GCA_030763125.1). Lineage (NCBI taxonomy): Eukaryota > Viridiplantae > Streptophyta > Magnoliopsida > Rosales > Elaeagnaceae > Hippophae > Hippophae gyantsensis. The sequence continues at coordinate 65,776,988 of CM061031.1, forward strand.
TTTGATGCCTTAATTATTTGATTTGCACCTAGATGTGGGTTATCTAAAACCCTCAAGCATGCCCCTAGTTTTTGGTACAGAAAAATTTGAAAATCAATAGGGCATGTTTGAAACAGTATAGGTAGACAACATTGTCTTACTTGTAGGTTTGATTGACTCAATGATGAGGGGACATTGAGTTTACTTAAAAGGCAATCCCCAAGTTACGTCTTGCTAAGACGTTAAACTAAGCGCTGGATGGGAGGCAACCCATCATTTTAGGTAATTTTTTGTTATTTGTTTTAATTTTATTGTTTATTTTGGTTTAATTATATGTGAATAATTTTTTAAATTGTTAAAACTAAAAATATTTTTTGAGTTGTTAGAAGTTCACAGCAATCTGTCTGTATACACTTTAATGATGAATATGATGAATGCACTTGCATTTCTCCATTACTACTTACACATTCTCGAGAAATAGGTAATCTTTCTTCTCTTTTCTCTTTATCTTTAATTTACAGTTGTTACATTGAGGACAATGTAAGTTCTTGGTTGGGGGTGGTGAAAAGTTACCATGCTTAATTAGAAAAGAAAAAAAAAGATTTAACAATTTAAAAAAAAAAAAATTTCTTTTTTATGTTCACATCTTCATTTTTTGTGTTTGTTTTGTGTGATTTAGTAATTTTTGAAATTTAAAAAAAAATAAAAAAAAAATATTTTCTCACAAAAATTTATCATTTCTTTAAATCAAATTTAAGTAAAGAGTTAAGTCTTTTGTACTGTTAGATTAATTTTTGAAAACATATCATGAAATATTTTGTAATTGTTTTTGATAATTAGTTAATTTTTGTCATAACTAGTATTTTTTGATAAGATGTAGAAATTATATTAAACCCAAAATCGGTGTTTATGAATTTGTTTTAGTGGAGACTACCTTTGTGAGATATAATTTGAGCCTAATTTCCTTTATTCAGAGTGAAATATATATTTTTTCTACTCCAAACACATTTCTTATTTCTTCAAATTCTTAGATGATCTCTATAGGCATTAATATTGAATGTATGAATTTTTTCTCATCTTAATAGAGTGTCGTATATTTTTTATTATTATTTTTGCTTAGATTAAATGATTTGAGTAGAAATTGATAGTATATGCTTTTATCTCATTCGTGCATGATCATATAAAAAAAAGAGACATATCTGGGTTACCTAAACCAAGATCAAACGAGAAAAGCCACAAAATTAACCACTCACCAAAATCCAAAAAATGTACAATCAGATACATGGGTTGACTCTCTAAAATATACATATATTGAAAAAAAATTAGAGAGATAAAAAATATAGTATCATCTTCATACTATGACCCACATTCCCTACAAAGTTGTGAGTACAAAGCTAATTACAAAAAAAAAAGATATAGGAAATAATTCCCTAAAAGTCATTGCAATTTCTTCATTTGTAAAAAGCATATATCTTGAAATTCTTTCTTAATGAGTTTGATTTATGCATGAAAATAATTTTTATATATGATATCTTTATAATTTATACATTCGATTCCTTTCATGAGATCAATATCAAAATAACACTTTGAGCCTTTATTCTTTATACATATGCGAACATATTAGTTCATTTCTATACATCAACTCTTTCGCATATAAATTAGTATGAGTGTTTGAACCCATAGGATTCAAGTGCTTTGAGAGTATTGACTTGTGAGGAATAGAGTCGGCAGTCGATTCATGACACTGAAATTGGGTAAAATTAAATTGATACATTTTTGAAATGAAATATGAATATGATTTTCGACTAATTATTATAATAAAATCATGATTGTTTAAAGAGATTAAAATAACTTATGCTTGAGATTTTAATTATGATCTTAAAGGAGATTAAAAAGTATGAGATATTTTTGTGATATGTTGTTTTCTTTTATTCTTAAATTAATTTTTGATTGTGTTGTGATTGTTTTTATAGTTTCTTTTTATTTAGTTCAATGTTTGTGGGTATCATTACTGAAAACCCTCACGAGACTCAAACTCGTCCACTAGGGCAACCTAGGGGTTTAACGGCTTGTTGCATAGGCTAAATGCAACCGTTTCAATCCACGAAAGTGATTTAGGATAGTTTAATTTTTAGTTTTTATCGCTTCTCTTGCTAAGGGACTAGCAAGAAGGCAGTTGAGGTTCTGATGAGTGCCCAAAAAGCACTAAAATAACCATGATTTTATGTACATTAATTGATTAAAAATACATATATTTATATGTTTTATCATATATTTATATAAATTTGTCTTTTTCGCAATCACGGGTATTTTTATTGTTTTCCAGATATTTTGGCTTAAAAACGCAATTTAAAGACTCAAAGAGGAATACTTGAAGCAATACATCACAAATATATTAATAAATAAGTGGGAAAAGGTCAACAAACATGGAAAAATTGGACAAAATGGGTCGAAAAGGTCAAAAATGTCAAAAAGACGGAAATAGCGCCTCGGCCCCAGACCCAGCCTGGCCGCCCGCGCGCGCGCGCCTCTGCCCATCGCGCGCCCATCGCGCGGCAGCACGTTCACGCGCGCCGACTGCGCGCAGCGGCCCACGCGCGCGCAGCGCCCAAGCCCCTCCGCGCGCCCAACGCCTTTTCGCCCCATTTTTCACGTGCGGCCGCCAGGACGTTATCTTGACGTCATTAATGACATCAGCAATTCCAATACGCGTTTTTACATTTTTTAATATTTTTTTAACATTTTTTTACTCATTTTTTCTCTCCATCCTCACCTATAAATACCCCCCTTCCCTTCACTTCAAAACACACCTTCAAAACACACCTTCAAAACACACTTCTCTCTTCTTTCTTTCTCTCTTTTCTTAGATTTTTAGGTTTTTTTAGTTTTTCTTAGTTCTTAGTTAATTTCTCTTAGTTTTAGAGTTCTTCCCTTTTTGGGAAGAACTAGTTATGTTTTTGTAATTTATTAGCTTTTCGATTCAATAAATGGGAGTGCAAATTCCGCTTGGAGGTTTTCCAAAGAACGGAATAGCATCGAAGTTCTGTAAGGATTTTATTTTCTTTACAGTTATTTTTTATGCTTTATTCTTACATGTTATATTTAATTTGTCTGTGATTAAATTTAACTTTGCTGGCTGTTTATAAACATGATGTAATAATAACGTTGTTATGCTTGCGAAATATTAAATAGGTAAAAATCTCTAAAATGAATTGATTTTATTTTTATTCAAGATTTTATATTAAGAATGTTAGAGAGAAATATATTATTTTTCATTACAAACTTAAACCCGAAAATTAGATTTTAAGGTTTAGTTATCCTGTCGATTTAGAGTAGTCCTCTTTTATTTAATCGTACAATCGCTAGGTAGTTAGAGTGAAGCTCTATTTCAAAAGTTTTTATAAGAATTATTATCTGAAAATGTATTGACAACATGTTTTCAGTAGTGGTTTTAAAACTTGAAAGTTAGTACTCGGATAACTAAATTTTTAGGTTTAATTTGGAGACCTTGAATAAAGTTTAAATCGTCTAACCCCACCAAAGGTGGCATTTAAATGGTTCATTTTCAATCTCTTAGAAAAAGAAATTAATTTAATTAACCAAATTAGTTATCAACCCCACCCATAGGTGTTAATTGATTTGTTTAGTTAACAAAGAATATCTAACCCCACCAAAGGTGGTATTCATATAAAAAAGAGAGAATCAATAAATATCAATTCATATCTTTAATAACCTAAATAATATGAGCAAGCATAATTAACTTAGTTAGTATATCCATAAATACTCCACTATTTTAAATGATAAAATTTGCATAAATATTTATTGAATCTTTGTTTATTTTTATGTTAATAGATTAAAAACACAAAACCCAAAATATCGTGACAGGATGTTTAGGATTTAATTTCGTTTTTAAAAGTTTGAATAATAAATTAAAAACCACATACATTCCTTCCTTAGATCGACCTTGGGAGTATACTTATCATTTTCTACGAAATGATTCGTGCACTTGCGAGAGTTTTATAAATAGATAAAACCAAAGTAACGGGCAGGATCGGCGATGTCGGTTCTGCCCCTATCACACACTTACTGAAAAATTCAACTACATCGTGTGTTCCATAGAAGAATCGAAAGACATCAATTATCTTTCTATGGATGAGCTTCAGAGTTCTCTACTAGTACATGAACAAAAAGTTCGAAAGAATTCTAGAGGTGAAGAACAGGCTCTAAAAGCTATAATTGAAACTAGAAACAATAGAGGAGACAGAGGGCATGGTAGGAGCAATTATAGAGGAAGACAAAATTATCACCATGCCACAATTGAATTCTTCAAATGTCATAAACTCGGTCATTATTAATTTGAATGTACATCAATGAGCAAAGAAGTAAACTTTGCACAATTTGATGAAGAAGAAGACTTACTGCTCATGACTTATGTTGAAATGGAAACTACACATAACAAAGAAGCTTGGTTTCTAGATTCTAGTTGCTCCAACCATATGACTGGAGACAAATCAACATTCAAAGAACTGGATGAAGCATTTTGACAGATGGTGAAACTCGGCAACAACATGAGAATGAATGTGCTTGGAAAGGGCAATATAAGGTTAAATGTAAATGGAGTAAATCATGTAATACAAATGTGTTTTATGTGCCTAAACTCAAGAATAATCTCTTGAGTATAGGTCAACTATAGGAAAGGGGTTTTTGCTGTTCTTATTCAATCAGGAATGTGTATAATCTACCATCCACTTAAGGGACTGATCATTCAAATAGAAATGACAACAAACAGAATGTTTGTTCTGCTTGCTCGAGCTTAGAAAAAGAAGGAAACTTTTTCTAGGTCACTGCATCCAATCTAGCATATCTATGACATTGTAGATATGCTCATCTCAGCCAACAAGGTCTTAGAATACTTCAGTCGAAGGGAATGGTTTGAGACCTACCTCAATTACCAATAACAGTTGTATGTGAGAACTGTATGAAAGGCAAGCTACAGTGTGACCCAATTCCCAAGAAAAGTCAGTGGAGGGCTTCTAAAAATTGCAGCTGATACACGCAGACATATGTGGCCCAATTACTCCAGCATCAAACAGCCAAAAGAGGTACATCCTATGTTTTATAGATGATTATTCGAGAAAATCATGGGTATATTTCCTGTTAGAAAAATCAGAAGCATTTTATTACTTCAAGTGCTTTAAAATGTTAGTTGAGAAGGAGAGTAGCCTATCTGTTATGTGTCTTCGCACAGATAGAGAAGAGGAGTTTAACTCTATGAAATTTGATGAATTCTATAGAATGAGTGGGATAAAAAGACAATTGACTACGGCTTATACCCCACAGCAAAATGGGGTAGCCGAGGGCAAGAATAGAACTGTGATGAATCTGGTGAGATCAATATTATTTGAAAAAAGGGTTCCTAAAACCTTTTGGCCTGAAGCTATGAAGTGGATGATACATGTGTTAAATAGATCTCTTACATTAACCGTCAAAGAAATGACACCAGAAGAAGCATGGAGTGGTGAGAAACCTTTTGTCAAACACTTCAAAGTGTTTGGGTGTGTGGGGCATGTTCATGTTCCAAATGCAAGGAGAACGAAGCTTGAAAATAAGAGTGTAAGTTATGTATTACTTGGATTCAGTGAAGAGTCCAAGGGTTACAAAATGTATGATCTGAATGCACAAAAAATCATAATAAGTAGGGATGTTGTGTTCGAAGAGAATTGTTTGTGAAATTGGGTTGCAAATCACTAAGAAGAAGTAATCATGAACTTAGATTTAGAAAATGAAGGAACTGGTACTCATGAGGAAGAAGAAGAAAGTGAAGAAACAAAGGCTGCTAAAGAAGTTGACATTGACATAGATCAAGAAGAAGATGACACTGGCACAGTTCATATTGTCAATAGAGAAGCAAAAGCAGGCAGAGTTAGAGCTTCACCAGCATGGATGGAGCATTATGTTTCAGGTGAAAGTCTTTCTAAAGATGAAGAAGCTATGAATATGGCATGTGTGGACTCCAACAACCCTACTAGTTTTGAAGAGGTAGTAAAGAATGCCAAATGGAGGCAAGCAATGGAGGCCGAGATGACTGCAATTGAAAAAAATCAAACTTGGGAACTGATTGAATTTCTAATAAATGCAAAGAGAATCAGTGTCAAATGGATTTACAAGACAAAGTTGAATGAGTATGGTGAAGTTGAAAAATTCAAGGCACGACTAGTGGTAAAGGGATATTCACAGGAGCATGGGATAGACTATACATAAGTATTTGCACCAGTGGCGAGAATGGACACAATAAGAATGATATTGCTGCTCAACAAGGTTAGACAATATTCCAACTAGATGTTAAATCTACATTTTTGCACGGGATCTTGAACGAAGATGTGTATGTAAATCAACCAAAGGGTTTTGAAAAAAAAGGATGTGAGTAGATGGTCTAAAAACTTCACAAAGCCATGTATGGTTTAAAATAGGCACCACGAGCTTGGTTTAGTCGTATTGAGTCCTATTTTGAGAAATAAGGGTTCGAGAAAAGCCAAAGTGAACAGACATTTTCCTCAAAAGGAATTATGGAGGAAAAATACTCATCATCAATATATATGTTGATGATCTTATTTACACTGGAAATGATGATTTAATGATGAGCAACTTCAAGGAGTCAATGCAAAAGGAGTTTGACATGACAGATTTGGGGAAGATGAGGTTTTTCTTAGGAATTGAAGTGTTGCAAAGCCCTATCAGGATTTTTATTTATCAAAGGAAGTATGCCATGGAAATTTTGAAACGGTTTGGCATGGAAGATAGTAACTCAGTTTGCAATCCTATTGTACCAGGCCACAAGTTAAATAAAGATGAAGGAGGAGTCAAGGTAAACGAAATACAATTCAAACAAATAGTTGGTAGTTTGGTGTATATTATAGCTACTCGCATTGATTTATTGTACGTAGTGAGCTTAATTGCTCGTTTCATGTCAAGTCCAACTGAATTACACTATTAGGCTGCAAAAAGGGTTCTTAGGTATTCGAAAGGAACCATCAACTATAGAATTTTGTATAGAAAGGGAGTTGAGAAACTTGTAAGCTTCACAGATAGTGATTATGCTGGTGAATTGAAAGGAAGAAGAAACACTTCTGGATATGTTTTTCTTATGAATAATGTTGTTGTTGTTTGGTCCTCAAAGAAACAGTCAATTGTAACCCTATCTACTACTGAAGTTGAATTTATTGCAACAGTTAGTTGTGTTTGTCAAGTAATTTGGATGAAAAGAATTTTAAAAGAAATAGGATATGCACAAGAAAGAGGAATAATTATTATCTGTGATAATAGCTCAACCATAAAGCTTGCCAAGAATCCAGTGATGTATAACCGTAGCAAACATACTGATATAAAGTTTCATTTCTTACTAGATCTGACCAATGAAAGTACTATTAAAATGATATTTTGTGATACACATGATCAAGTTATAGATGTGTTAACCAAGCCTTTGAAAATGGAAGTTTTTTAATATCTTGGTGAATAACTTGATATATGTGGAACACCTATGTTACACCAAATTGTTGAAATAGCATTTAATTTAAGGAAAAATTTGTTAAGATTCTTTAAAATCCGTTATTTTCAGAACTTTTAAGTTAGTCATTGAATTTTTCTTTATATTGTTGCCACAAGCAGTCAAACATTGGACTATTAATTTCCATTTTTTCGGTGATGTAAATTACCTATTAAAAGGATTCAATAAATGCATCATATTTCCTTTATCATAATTTATCTCTACAATCTCCTCCGCCATTTTCATGAACTTTTTCGTTGAATCTGAAAATTTCTTACTATTTTCATATGATTCTAGTGCCGTGTTCAATTTCACAACCTCCTCAATGTCACTAAGTCCCCTAGAAAGCTTGGAAACATCGTTGCAAAGTGTATCGGAGGAATCCATGGCTGCAGCTTTCTTTACATTTGTGAGATATGAACTGAGACCAGAAACAACTTAAAGCCCAAGTTTCCTACCCTTGATATCTTCGCTCAAAGTAGAATGAGAGCTTCGTTCACATCAGAGAGTCGGGCACCTTCTGCTCTTGTGATTTCTTGTACCACAAAATGCAAGAGTATGGTTTTTCCATCTGCACCCTTGATGTCAGCAAGCTTCCGATCTTGAGCACTGCTTCAAGAAGCTTCAAGAGCATCCTACTGTTTGGTTCATTAGCCATTGTCAATTTTATTTTTATCATTGGAAATATGGATAATAACTTTTATTTACTTATTGTGTATTTAAAAATAAAAAATTATTTTTTAAATAAACTTTTTTAATTAGAAGATCAATCGAACTTATTTCAAAAATTATAAGAATAAACTGTATTAAAACAAAAAGTTATGGAAAACCCAGTATCTTTAATATTACCGCTTTATAAATATTCCTCAGTATTGATGCCATTCCATGGAGAGAGGTCTTTATAACTCTTAGGGGGCGGCTGGTGTGTATATAGCAAGTCTTAGGGATTGGATTTGCTTGCTTGCTTTGTGCAATAGTTTCGCCTTTTCCTCTTCCTCCCTCTCCTTCTGTCATTCTCATTAAAAAAAGAGACAGTCTATGGAAAATGTCACAAAATCCATTAGAGGCACTTGTTCATACTTTTGAGATCATTTCGAACTCCATACAAATCCACCTTTCCAACTTCATGGGTCGACCTCCAAACCCATCACCCACGACTAAAAGATCACTAATTGCTTTCCCAACTTCTTCTAGAATGAACCCATCAAACCGTGAAGGTTCTACCAATTTCCAACCCAATGATATCCTCATTAAGGTACTACTAACTCTATCGAATTTCGTTTCTTCTTTTAAGCAATTGCACACATTTTTAAAACTCTAAGTTTGAAATGTTTTTATTACTGTCTGATTAATTCCTAGCTTTTTGCGGGTTTGTATTTCATTGTCACCTTAGAGCTGCGTAGCTCAGAAACTGTTTGGTAGAATTCCTCAATGAGAGTCTCAATCCAGTTTTATATGTATTGGTACATGTGGGTTTCTCTTGAATAGAGCAAATCTATTTTGATGTAGCAGTTGTTCGGTTAATACTTGGATACTAGGTGTTGTGTGGACCTTTTGCTACAAAAAATTATCTTTTCTGATAATGTTGGCTATTGCAGAATTCAAGTATGGTTCATTTTTGAATTAGAAAGCTTTACCAAAACTAAGAGGCAAACTTCTAACTTTATCTGATCAATTTAGTACAAACTGGTTAGTTTAAACTTCCAAATTGCTGACTGTGTAGGCCTTTTTGAGATTCATGTATTCAGATATGTATGTTGTGTTACTCCTAATGTAATAACAAATCAGCTAACCGTTATACACCTGTTACTCAAGTGCAAGGCCAGAAGGGAGGTGTTTTCAAATCCAAAATTGAAGGTTCCTATCAAAGAACTTAGCAATCATATTTTTGAAAGACAGTTTCAAGGTCTTGTTGGAATTTTTTGTAAGTCTAGGACTGATATTGTTGTTTTATCTTTGGTGTGGTGGAAAATATAGAAGAGTAGGAATTATTTGATCTTTCCTGCAAAAAAAATTCTTCTCATTTGCTGCTTCAAGGAGCTTTTAGTTATTTTCTTTGGAATGAGCAAACCTTTCTCGGGCTTAAATGGATTATGCAGTAAGGTCTGTTATAAAATGTTTTCTGTATTTTATTGGCACGGAATGTTATGCCCAATGATATAAGCAGTTCTGTTGTACTTCTATTCTTGTTTCTATAATGAAGGTAAGCTTGACTTTTGTGGAAAAAAATCAGCTTTTTTACCCATTGTTAGTGTAATCATTTAGTAAAACAAAAAAAATAAATAAATGAGTACAATATCCACTACTGACTAAATTTTGTTACTTTATTTTCTTTAGGGAAAGACTTCTCCACCCGTGACCAAAGAGGAACTTGGAAGGGCAACATGGACGTTTCTGCACATGCTTGCAGCTCAGGTTTCTGCATTGGTCTTAATAGAATATTCTTGCCGAACAATTTTCTCCTTTTATATAACTTATAAGTCTGAAAAAGAAGTCATAAACTCTAGGTGTCTTGTTTCACTAGGTGTGTGTATCTTGTACACTGTTTATTGGCTTATGGACCCTTGTAGTCCTGTTTGAGAGAGGAATCCATTCTTTTGTTTCCCATGTGGCTACAAAAAGGAAAGAATGTGCATAACTTTCTAGACAGTTGACACTTGTATCACCGTCTCTTATAGGTTATGCTCTTGAACCACCCTTTACAAGAAAGGGAGGGAAACTATGGAAAGAGGGAAAAAGGCAAGAAAGGCAGTAAAGCACATTTGCTTAATTTTAGCTGTCTTCTCATAGATAAGCCATATCATAGGAAATTCATTATTGTTGTCGTCTTTTCTTGAATGTTCAATCTCTGTTATATTCTTAAAGCTTTGTTTTATTTTAGTATCCAGATAAACCTACAAGGCAACAGAAGAAGGATGTAAAAGAATTGGTGAGATGTACTATCCCTCTGTGCACAACTCAATTTTTTTTTTGGGCTTAAACTGGATTTTCTTTCCCTTTTTTGTTAAATATATACCAGCACCAATTATTCTCGATTCTAAGTTACCCTTACGATGAAGAAATAGTAATGCAGCAATGGTACCAATGGATAACCTTAATGTTAACTCTTATACCTTGTGGACGAATTAGAGAAATACATCAAGATATGCCAGATTTATGCAGACTTGTATTGCCAGTCACCCTCATTTTTGTTTTTGAGAGAAATTTGGCATAGGCGTTGTAAAGATTGGGTGTCCAAATAAAACATTGAAGGAGTACTAGAAAAGTGGATGGAAAGTGCTTTAGAATAATCTGACAAAAGGCCAAAGCTTGTGCACTTCGCTACATTTTTATTGATCAAAAAACACAAATTGTTGCCAATTCTTTGTTTAATTCTTCTGGATCTTTGGTAGTGATGTTAATAATTTATCGTTTGCTGAAGTAACACAATTTTTACCATAAATAATTATTGACTACAATGTAAGTAGCACAGCAGGTCCATAGGTTGGAACCAGAGTCTCCCTTTTCATCAGAATATAAACATCTTATCATTGATATGTAGGAATACAACATGAGCCTCGTGTTACTTGGACACTGATTACCAGTGTCTGTTTTATTTTATTCAGGTAATAGTACTTCGTTCTGTTAAGGGAAGGCTTTTGTTTAAACTTTGAAATTAGCAAGAAGGAAATTTTTTTCTTATTTTGTCTGTGGCAAATTGAAGAAAAATGAAACATTTCCGTAGAGATACGGAATGACATCATATCAGCAATGGTACTTCTTGTTATGGAATGTTTACTACCCACTAACTCTATCGTATTTTGCACACAGATGTCAATATTATCACGGATGTACCCCTGCAAAGAATGTGGTGACCATTTTCAGGAGATCTTGAAGTATGTATTTCTTTAGCCACTTTGAACAAGCTCGTTATCATATATAGTTTAAAAATATATATATGCATGCCTTTTATTTTTTCTTTACATATATAGATCTATTTTTACCTTCTAGGGTTCAGTCATAATCACGAGTTGTTTCATAATTGATTGTTAATGTTTTAGTGAGTGATTATTCCATTATCGGTCAAAGTGGATTATGTCTATTTTCTTACGAAGACATGAATTCTAATAGTTTCTATGCAAGTGCAACATGTAGCTTAAGTTTTTGTCAATTAGAGTTACATCTGGTTGGTTAATCACCAATGTTAATATTCTCTACCTTGCACTCAATATCACATCAAGTAGTTAATTTATAAGAAGAATGGACTTTTTGTATTTATATTTCTGATAATTTGAAGGCTTCTTAAAATTAAGTTTTAACCAGCAAATATCCTGCTGCTATATGTTTATCAGAGCCAATCCTGTAGCAGTTGGATCACATTCTGAGTTCTCTCAATGGCTGTGTCATGTGCACAATGTTGTTAACAGAAGGTAAAAGAAAATTTTCCCTCAATTTTATGCTCACGTAAAGTTGCAAACTGTGGGCTCTAAGCTTTAGTGGTGATTTGCCAATGGTTTACATAATTAAGTGTTTTTTTTATTTTTTTAATTAATTAATTTATTTTTTATTAAAAGTGATTTTGGCCAAAAGCTATTATAGATGAAAGCGTTTTTACAAAAAAAAACATGATTTTTGCTTTTGTCAAGAAGTGTTAAGTTCTGAATTAGCTATTTTGCTGTTAGAAATACTATTAGAAAAGCATACGCAAATAGACCATAAATCTATAATTTGACTAAAGCTACTGATGTGGGACACATGGAGAAATAGGAAAGAGAATAGACGAAAGGGAAGAAAATAAAAAAAAATGAGAGATGAAACTAATAACTAATATTCAATTTATTCCTTGTCTGTTTTAGAAATATAATGTTATGTACTATTTAAAGGGCTGAAATAACAAAATAGATAATTATAAATTATTTAAAAAGATCCTAAATAATAATCTAAATAGTTAAATGATAAAATCTAAACTATAATTATGAAATTTAGAAGATAATCTAATAATTATTATAAGGGATAATAATCCCAATTTAGATAAACCCCAAAATAATAAATGTCCTTTCAAGTCTGTTTCTCCTTGCAAATACATTTTCTGAAAAATGGATGCCGAAGGCATAAATCAGCTTCTTATGCAATCTAAGATTCATGGTTTATGGCACTTTGCTATAAGCAAAAATTACTATGACAAAGTACAGACTGTTTAATTTGTTTTCCTTTGTAAGTTTATGGCGCTGATTGATTCATGCTTCTGATGTTTAACAATAAAGAACGTTAACCCTCCCGATTTTTTTTACTACTTGAAACTGCTGCAGCCTGGGAAAACCAGTATTCCCCTGTGAACGAGTTGATGCAAGGTGGGGCAAGTTAGATTGTGAGCAGAGAGCATGTGATCTACTCGGAACTGCTCCAAACTTTTCAGATGAGATACATTAGAGCAACTTGTTATTTTTGTCAACTTTATATAATTGTTGATGATGGTTATCTACACTGTTAAAAAAAGTTAGAAACGAAATCTCTCAAGATCTTAAGCTATTGGGAAGCAATTATATTTTTATACATTTATTACTCTCTTATAAGTGTTAATTATATGTACTATCTAAGTTAAATACTTGCAATTAAGGAATTGGGGTTTGAAGAGAAGAATTTCAGCTCTGAAAATGTTAGAAGTAGTTGTGAAATGAACTTTCTTAAAAGCTTAAAAAATGTAAGTCTCACGATGATTAAAATTAGCATTATGTTACAGTTTAAAAGAGTGTTAATTATATGTATTATGCAAGTTAAATACTTGCAATTAAGGAATTGGGGTTTGAAGAGAAGAATTTCAGCTCTGAAAATGTTAGAAGTAGTTGTGAAATGAACTTTCTTAAAAGCTTAAAAAATGTAAGTCTCACGATGATTAAAATTAGCATTATGTTAGAGTTTAAAAGAATTGTGAGTATTTTGACTCATTCATGTTAACTTTTTTGAGATTGGAGACCTATGGTTCTTAAGAAATTTATCATAGTAATAGAACCTCAATTGATTTGTCAAAAGCTTGAGATCTTCCCTCACCCAAAAAAAAAAAAAAATAGGGATTTGTAAAATGAAAAAAGACAAGTAATATAAATAAAAATTTAATATGATTAAAATAAATTAAGTTAAAAATACAAAGTATTGGATCAAATGATTCACGTAGAGATGTTAAAGAAAACAAAATTTTCACATTAATCTCATTAATTAAATACAATATTATGATATAAATTTATAAAAATTATAAGTATTTTCATATATTGAGATAATACTTTGAGAATAAAAAATTATAAAATCTAATTAGAAAAGAAAATTTAATTAAAAATAAGCTATCCATGAGCATTATGACATAGGTTAAAGGGAACGAGGAGGCAAACCTTCCCATCTTTTGCATATCTTCTCATCCGACATAACATAAATCATCAAATTTGCATTCAACAATAGTAATACTTTGAAAAAAGCGTATATAAGATGGTTCTTACATAATTTGTCATTCACTTGTAATTAACATTCTTGCGTTAATTTAAATTCACTATTTATGTTTCATAGAGTTTTTGTTAGTCTACTCGCTTTGACGCACTGGTGGAGAAAGTGTAGTTTAAATAAGAGGTGGTAATTTTCAACACGATTCGATAACATGACATGAGGTTGACCTAAGCACAAAATAATCTAATACAATATGACACGATCTATTTTAACCTGTTTGTTAGATGGGTCAAACATGACATGATATGATAAGCCCAAGTTAATTCAATAAATTAATATTTTAATATTATTTTATTCATTACACAAATACAATCGGACTCAATGCGAATGAATTTATTAAGTCATATTTGGCTAAAAAAATATTTTCATTGAATTTTTTTCGAGTCATCGACACGATAATCTGATCAAAGAAGACACGAATCCAAAATGATCTGAGACGATAAAAACATTTTTATTAATGGATTGACCCAACAATATCCATTTATCAAATGGGTCAATACGATTGATACAACTTACCATCCATAGTTTAAACTATCCATTCAATACTTCTTGGCTTATGTTGGTTATGAAATATAAATGTAGTATGCAAAATTTGAAGTGTTGATTATTTCTAGCCAAAATGTGGCTAAATGAATGGAATCAAATGGCTTGTTGCATATAAGATTGTTTGCCTCGTTAATGTTAGGTAAACATCAAGTTCCAAGCACAACTATTCTTTTCATTTTTTGGATGCTAGGTGTAGTTTTAACTTGTACTTGAAGGAGAGCTAAATCATAAGGTGAACTACATTGTTAGGCTATGTGTAACGATTTGCTTAGTTACACTCGAATTGTTCGATCCTTGTTAAACCTGCAAGGAAGCAAGTCAATCTGGTTAGCATATGTGACACTGGTTGTCACACCTTGAGAACACAAAGTAGGCAAGGGGAAATCACAAGTCAATCATCAAGGCTTTGCACAACAACACAATAAGCGCATATTGAAAGCATACAAACACAACAAGCAATAATTGAAGCAACAAAGAATATCGAGGCAACCATGAAAGAATAAAGAAAGCATAAGTCAAAGATCATGAAACAAGAATTATATATGAAATTCATCTATTTATTCTCATTAATGTGGGTGAAGGAGTGCATAGTTATGCCCAATACCTCCGATGGCATGTCCCTTTCATAGGTCACCTTACCACCTCTGATAAGAACCAAGGGGATAGGACCTAGCTAATTTCAGATTATATAGCAAAGGGTTTCTCCACAAATCAATGGATATTACTCACCATTTTTCTGAGGAGAAAAGACGCCACAAGGTGCTGCTAATTCCTTGATATGTCTAGCATAAATGACACCCTAACAAGTATGGATATTACTCATCACAAATGCTTGGATGCTAAACAACGCCACAAAGGTTGCCAATCCCTTGATAAGTTGCTTAAAGAGGAACAAAGAGCTAGAATGAGCTCTCAAATGATCTGAATATTCAAACTTCATTCAATAATTGTATTTTACAAAGAAATGAGCTACTCTTAATAGGATACAAACCAACCCTAAGCTCTACTACATCATAGCCCTTGATCTCATCCAAGGGTTGAAAATAAACACAGCCAAAAAGCAGAAAAGGTAGCAGAAAACATTGACCAAATCATGGAAAAAATGGGGCAGCTGATCACAAAAGGAATCCTATAAAATATTACATCTTAACCCTTGATTTCATCCAAGGGTTGAAAAGAAAGCTGCCCAAAATCAGTCCAAATGGTATTACATCTTAACCCTTGATTTCATCCAAGGGTTGAAAAGAAAACTGCCCAAAATCAGCCCAAATTGCACTCCACAATTGGAGCAAAATATGGAGCAGCTGAGAACAAAAGAAACCCTATAAAATATTGCATCTTAACCCTTGTTTCCATCTAAGGGCTGAAAATGAAGCTGCCCAAAAAAAAGTCCAAATGGCACAACAATGTGCCTAGTTTTATTTTGCCAATTTTGCGCTAATTTCCATCCTAGGATTGTCCCAATCCTTGCACTCCCAATTTAGGTCCGCTTGATTATGTATGACCTCTTGAATGAGCCCATTTAAAGCCTTTTCGAGTTGTGCCTTCCTAGACCTTGTTATTGGTCCACTTGGAACTTGTAGAGCTCGATGATTCTCATCATTCCCCCTTTCTTCAAGAGGATTCGTCCTCGAATCATCACCTGCATAATCAAAAGGAGAAAGATCATAAACATTAAAAGAGGTACTGACATTATACTCACCAGGAAGATCAATTTTGTAGGCATTGTCATTGATTCGCTCAATCACTTGAAAGGGTCCATCTCCCCGCAGTTGCAACTTGGACCGTCTTTTTTCAGGAAACTGTTCCTTCCTCATATGCACCCAAACCCAATCACCAGGCTCAAAAATGACTCTTCGCCTCCCTTTGTTGGCTCTGTAAGCATAATCCTTATTTCTCTTCTCAATTTGCTCATGAATGCGTTCATGGAGCTTTTTCACCATTTCAGCCTTCGTAGCACCATCTAAGTTAGTTTTCTCTGAAATAGGAATAGGTAATAAGTCCAAAGGAGTTAGTGGATTGAAACCATAAACAACTTCGAATGGAGAATGATCTGTAGTTGAATGCACACTCCGGTTATAAGCAAATTCAACAAAAGGTAAACAATCCTCCCAATTTTTCAAATTCCTTTTTATTACCGCCCTAAGCAACGTGGACAGAGTCCTATTGACTACCTCAGTTTGCCCATCTGTTTGAGGGTGACAAGTAGTCGAAAACAAGAGTTTAGTGCCCATTTTAGCCCAAAGAGTTTTCCAAAAATAACTAAGGAATTTAACATCCCTATCAGACACAATGCTCCTAGGAACTCCATGAAGCCTAACAACCTCCCTAAAGAACAACTCTGCTACATTAGTGGCATCATCGGTTTTATGACATGCTATAAAATGTGCCATTTTAGAAAACCTATCTACCACCACAAAAATGGAGTCTCTACCCTTCTTAGACCTAGGTAACCCTAAAACAAAATCCATGGAAATATCTACCCAAGGTGTGCTTGGTACGGGCAAAGAAGTATATAGTCCTTGTGGTAGGACTTTGGATTTCGCTTGCTTACAAGTGATGCATCTAGAACATATTCTCCCTACATCCTTCCTTATTGTTGGCCAATAAAAATGCTCACGCAAAACATCTAAAGTCTTCTTAATTCCAAAATGCCCCATTAATCCCCCCCCATGGGCCTCCTTAATTAACAACTCACGCATGGAACATTTGGGTATACACAATTGATTTTCTTTAAGTAAATACCCATCTAATTTATAAAACTTTTCAAAAGAAGTTTTTTCACATGCATGGTAAATAGCAGAGAAGTCATCATCATTAGCATACATTTCCTTAACATATTCAAATCCTAGCAATCTAGCATTTAAAGTTGAGAGTAAGGCATACCTCCGTGATAAAGCATCGGCTACAACATTCTCCTTACCTCTCTTATATTGAACAATATAAGGAAAAGTCTCAATGAATTCCATCCATCTAGCATGCCTCCTATTCAATTTACCTTGGCGCTTCAGATGTTTTAGAGATTCATGATCGGTATGGATGACAAATTCTCTTGGCCAAAGGTAATGTTGCCATGTCTCCAGGGTTCTAACCAAGGCATATAGTTCTTTGTCATACGTTGGATAATTAAGGGCTGCTCCATGAAGTTTCTCACTGAAATAAGCGATAGGTCGCCGTTCCTGCATCAAAACAGCTCCTATACCTATTCCTGATGCATCACACTCAACTTCAAAGGTTTTAGTAAAATCAGGTAAAGATAAAACAGGTGCAGAACACAAACTATCCTTCAATGCTTTAAAGGCTCTCTCCTGATTCTCGCCCCATTTGAAACCAACAGACTTTTTAATGACCTCGGTTAGAGGTGCAGCTAGTGTACTAAAATCCTTGACAAACCTTCGATAAAAACTAGCTAAGCCGTGAAAACTTCTAACCTCAGTTACAGATTTAGGTGTGGGCCATTCTCGAATAGCCTTAACCTTTTCCTCATCTACTTCTACCCCCTTAGAACTAACAACAAAACCAAGAAAAACTAACTTGTCCATGCAAAAAACACACTTTTTCAGGTTCACATACAATTGCTCTTTTCTCAAAATTTCAAGCACATACCTAAGATGTAAGACATGCTCTTCAAGATTTTTACTGTAAATGAGAATATCATCAAAATAGACAACAACAAATTTTCCAATAAATGCACGCAGAACATGATTTATAAGCCTCATAAAAGTGCTAGGTGCATTTGTTAGACCAAAGGGCATGACTAACCACTCATACAATCCATGTTTAGTTTTAAAAGCGGTTTTCCATTCATCACCCTCTCTCATCCTAATTTGATGGTATCCACTTCTCAAATCAATTTTTGAAAAAATGCAAGAACCATGCAACTCATCTAACATGTCATCTAGTCTAGGGATAGGATGTCGATATTTTACCGTAATGTTGTTGATGGCTCGACAATCAACACACATCCTGCTTGATCCATCCTTCTTGGGAATGAGTAGCACGGGAACAGCACATGGACTCAGGCTCTCCCTAACTTGACCTTTAATCAAGTACTCTTCAACCTGTCTTTGAATCTCCTTAGTTTCTTCGGGGTTGGTCCTATAGGCAGGTCGATTTGGAAGAGAAGCCCCCGGTATAAAGTCAATTTGATGCTCAATCCCCCTAATTGGTGGCACTGTTGCGTGTTTTTCAACACACGAACTCGTGCAAGCATACACGGTCACAAGTAATAAAGATTTGTAAGTAAAGATCGATCCCACGAGGATTTGTTACTATAGTTTGTCGAGTACTAAAATTGTATCTCTCTGATTTTTACCAAAACAATCATTGGTTAACAAAAAGGTAATAAAAGAAAATAAAAGAAATCTAGGATTGCAATTTTTCACCAAACTAATCCACTCAAATCATGTTATTTTCTTTTGATTTATATTTTTTAGTACATTTAATTTGTCAATCGAAAACTTCTTTTTTTATTATTCATACATCTCTTTCGAGCTCCGTATAAACACACCTCGTTAAATTAATTTACTATATCTCTATGAAAATTAAATTTACCGAGATTCATTACGTTCTAAATTTTCAAATGGCCACACATACAATTAGGGTATATCTCTATCCTTCATCATACATGTCATTCTATTTACGAGCAATATACACACAAATGCCTTTCTCAAGTTTATTCATGTGCCACGGATCGTTTTGATAAGATTCGTAAATAATCAAAAAGCATTACGCACAAAATAGAACGAACAAATCGAACGTCTTATAAATCTATCAAAAATAATTAAAATCAAGCTTCATAAATTTAGATCAAATGCAACCCTAGAAAAATTAAATTACTTCATAGAATTAAAATAAAAATTATAACAACTACAGAAAAATTAGAAGAAGCAGAAATAAAATTTAAAACATCACTTAAAACAAATATTTGGCACACGCAAAACACAACAAAAGCCAAAAATGGCTTCTGCGTGTTTTGTCGTTCAACACACAAACACAATAAAAATTACAAACTGAAAAAACTAAAACACTCTAAAAACTTTCGAAATTAAAACTAAAACTCTACTCCAAAAACTCTACTCCAACAAAACTTTTTTACAACTAAAAACTATCTCCTATTTATAGCAAAAAAATACATCAATAAAATATTAAATTTAAATCCACGCGGGGGGACAAAAAAGTGTGGCGAAAATAATAAATTAAACGCGTGGGGGACAGAAATTGTATCGAAAATGGGATCGAGGGACGCTGCGCGTTTCTGTTTTAATTTTCTTCCACGCTGCCACGTGTCGCGTTCTGATTCGCGGACACAATTAGTGGGACACGTGGCAGCATATCATTCGTTGAGGGAAAACGGGCGCACGATGAATGGACGCACGGGAGCCAACGGCTACAACACGGGCTTGATCCAGCGCGGTCGCGCCCATTGTAATATGACACGTGTCGGAGTATCATTTGCTGAAAAATTGAGTGGGACACGTGTCATCTCTTTATTGGAGGAAAATCGGGTTGCACGCAGAGATCAGCGCACGGGATCAGAGGCGCGCGAACGTGGGGGACAGCGTCTGTGCGGCGTCAGACGGGTGGGTCCCACGCTGCACGCCGGCCTGCGCGGCAGGTGGGCCCCACTGGCACGCCGAGCCGCGTGAAGGAATCTTCCCTGCATCCATTCGCTTTGGTCGGGTTTGATCTACACGCGCCAATCCTAACCGTTTATGATTTGATCGGACGGTCCACGTTGTACGCGTGGATGATGACGCGTGCATTCTTCTCTCCTGCACGAATATTAAACTTTATTTAATTATATTTTGACCCACAAATTTAATTCAAATTACATTTTAAACTTTCTTTAATTACAGTTGACCCCTTTTCTAATATTAAATTAAATTTTTCAACTTTTAATAATTACAATTAAGCCCAAATTTAAATTTAATTTATATTTTCAACTTTTATAAATTGTAATTAAGAACTCTAATATTTGAAATTACATTTGTGGACAAAAATTTGAAATTAAGAACGTTTTCGATACAATTTATTTATTTTTCTTATAATATATAAAAAACAGTAAATACTAATTTATTAAACTAAAATTAACTAAAAATAGAGAGAACATAGCAATTATGATTACTAAAATCGGTGAAAATAACTATATAAAATACAATTATCAGGCACCCCATCTGGAATCTCTTCAGGGAACACGTCTTCAAATTCTTGCAAAAGAGAAATAGTGGTATTAGGCAAAGACTGGTTAAGATCGTTAATAGAAAAATTTGCCTCCTTGTACAAAAGTACAAGTATGGGTTGTTTTGAATAAAAAGCCCTCTTGACCTCACTTGCCTTTGCATAAAAATTCACATTTTTTTTCTCTAGTATTTTTCCACTCTCCTCTCCTTTTTCTTCACTCTTTTTTTTTTCTTTCACTCTTTTTTTCTTTTTCATTCTTCTCTTTTTGTTCTTTTTCCTTAACCATCCTCAATTGATCTTCAAAGACTTGCTTGGGTGAAAGGGGTACAAGTGTGATGTTTCTACCATTCTTCACAAACGAATACTTGTTTCTATATCCGTCATGTGTAACCCTCCTATCATATTGCCAAGGCCTACCTAGCAAGATGTGTCCAGCTTGCATGGGTACCACGTCACACATCACCTCATCCTTGTACTTTCCAATGGAGAAGCTCACTAATACTTGCTTATTAACCTTCACTTCCCCACTATCATTTAACCATTGCAACTTGTAAGGCTTAGGGTGTTCAAATATTGGCAACCCTAATTTCTCAACTAAGGTAGTACTAGCCACATTGGTGCAACTTCCCCCATCTATGATAACACTACACACTTTGTTACTCACATGACATCTTGTGTGAAAGATGTTATCTCTTTGTTGTTCAAGGTCATTCTCCTTGACTTGAGTGCTCAAAGATCGCCTTATTACAAGTGCTTCCCCATCCACGGGTCCTATCTCCTCTTCACTCGCTTCCCCTGCAGATGGCATCTCATCTTCTTCACTTTCATTATCGGTTCCAACCTCACCACTCGCTAAGGTGATCATTTCCTTCTTGTTGGGACATTGAGAGGCTATATGACCATTACCAAGACACCGAAAACACCTTAAGTCACGATTACGAATTGGGGTGTCGATTTTACCTTTGTCCTTGCTAGCCCCCATCTCTTTGGCTTTGTAAGGCTCAAATCTTGGTTTGGATGTAGCTATTTCATCTTTTTTCTCATTGGACTTCCAAGGACTAGTAAGGTTTGGTTTTTGAGTAATGGGACTAGACCTTAATGGTTGGGATCGAAAACTTCGTTTCTTTAATTGCCTTTCCACCTTGATTGCCATATGGACCATGTCCTCCATCTCCACATAATGATGAAGTTCCACAATGTTGGCAATGTTCGGATTCAACCCACTAAGAAACCTAGCCATGGTTGCTTCTCTATCTTCCTCGACATTAACTCTTGCCATAGCCACTTCCATTTCCTTGTAGTACTCATCAACACATTTATATCCTTGAGTCAATCTTTGTAAGTGTTGGTGTAACTCTCTATAGTAGTAGCTAGGCACAAACCTCTTTCTCATGATAGCCTTCATGTCTTCCCAATTATCTATGGGCCTCTCACGGTTTCTCCTTCTACTAATGACCAATTGATCCCACCAATTCAATGCATAGTCAGAAAACTCAATTACAGCAAGTTTTACTTTTTTCTCCGTGGAGTAGTTGTGACATTCAAAAATATGCTCCACTTTCTTCTCCCACTCCAAATACAACTCTGGGTCATTCTTTCCTTGGAATTGTGGTATCTTCATTTTTATACTACTTAGATCTCTATCAACTCCATCTTGAGCTCTAGGTGGGGGTCTCCACATACCTCCTCTACCATTTCTTCCTCCTCTATTCCCATTTCTTCCTCCTCTAGGCATTCTTCCCCCTTCTTCCTCCAATTCTTCTTCCCAATCTTCTTCCTCTATATCATCCCCAACATGTGCTTGCCTATTAACCCTCCTAACATTGGGTGGAGGTGTTTCTCGTTGCAAAGCTGCTAAGGAATTTTCTTGCCTTTCCAATCTTTCATTCATATCAACCACCAAGTTGTTCATCCTCTCAAAAGATTGTTGCAGCGCCCTCATCATGAACATCATATCCGGTCTTCCTTCGGGACTACTGTTTGACATTTTTTTTTCAATTCTACACAACAATAGGTTAGTGTAATAAAATAGAACTAATTTAAATTCACACAATACCTCACGTGTTTAGCACTCGGATTGATTGCTCAAACCCTCTTAGTTCCTAATCAAAGCAACCAAATCCAGGGATTCCAACCAATTTGTAGAATTATCAAACACCAAAAAAAAATAGTTCACAATATCCCACTTGTTAAAGCACAAAGGAAACTAACTCAAAGTGTTTAGAGTAGTAAGCACAAGAAAAAAAACAATAGAACAACACGATTGGAAAGCAACAATTTCCCCAAAGGAACTAAGCACACAATGGAAGATTTATAATCAAAGTGTAAAATCCTTGAAACTATGACTTCTAATACTCACTAGAAATTAGCAAATGCAACTTGGCCTCTCTTTTTTTCTGTTTTTTTTTTAATTAATTCTGGCCACTCTTTTTTTGTTTTTTTTTCTCTTCTTTTGGAACAATTATGCTAATAACTCAAGAGTAAATCAATACAATACTTTCAATATGAGTTTAAGGAATTTTTAAGATTGGTAAATAGCACATAGATTACAACACAAAGGGAAAATGAAATTTCTGCAAGAACTACCACAGAAATACTAGAAAACAACCAAAAACTGCAGAATATATCAGATATTGCAAAATAGATTCAAAAATAGCAGAATTTGCAAGGAAACTGCAGAATATGAAAGGAAAATTCAGAAAACTTTCAGAAACAGTAGGATCTACAAGGTTACTACTGAAAAACTTTGGACATAATAGAATTTGAAAGGAAAATGCAAGAAAAACGTGGAAACAAAGAAGAGCAATATTTTTAGGGTATGAAGAATAAATTTCAGCAAGAACACAGCATAATGATACTTCTTTTTTCGTTTTTTTATGTATCAGAAATACAACAAGAACACAAGAACAAGAACACAAGAACAAGAACACAAGAACAAGAACACAAGAACAAGAACAAATATAAAGTATAGGAATCTGAAAATTAGCACCAAAAGCTCTGATACCAAATGATAAGAACCAAGGGGATAGGACCTAGCTAATTTCAGATTATATAGCAAAGGGTTTCTCCATAAATCAATGGATATTACTCACCATTTTTCTGAGGAGAAAAGACACCACAAGGTGCTGCTAATTCCGTGATAAGTCTAGCATAAATGACACCCTAACAAGTATGGATATTACTCACCACAAATGCTTGGATGCTAAACAACGCCACAAAGGTTGCCAATACCTTGATAAGTTGCTTAAAGAGGAACAAAGAGCTAGAATGAGCTCTCAAATGATCTGAATATTCAAACTTCATTCAATAATTGTATTTTACAGCAGCTGAGCTACTCTTAATAGGATACAAACCAACCCTAAGCTCTACTACATCATAGCCCTTGATCTCATCCAAGGGTTGAAAATAAACACAGCCAAAAAGCAGAAAAGGTAGCAGAAAACATTGACCAAATCATGGGAAAAATGGGGCAGCTGACCACAAAAGGAATCCTATAAAATATTACATCTTAACCCTTGATTTCATCCAAGGGTTGAAAAGAAAGCTGCCCAAAATCAGTCCAAATGGTATTACATCTTAACCCTTGATTTCATCCAAGGGTTGAAAAGAAAGCTGCCCAAAATCAGCCCAAATTGCACTCCACAATTGGAGCAAAATATGGAGCAACTGAGAACAAAAGAAACCCTATAAAATATTGCATCTTAACCCTTGTTTCCATCTAAGGGCTGAAAATGAAGCTGCCCAAAAAAAAGTCCAAATGGCACAACAATGTGCCTAGTTTTATTTTGCCAATTTTGCGCTAATTTCCATCCTAGGATTGTCCCAATCCTTGCACTCCCAATTTAGGTCCGCTTGATTATGTATGACCTCTTGAATGAGCCCATTTGAAGCCTTTTCGAGTTGTGCCTTCCTAGACCTTGTTATTGGTCCACTTGGAACTTGTAGAGCTCGATGATTCTCATCAACCTCTCCCTAAAGAGTTCTTATGACTATTTCCTAAGTTTTTTAAGGAAACTTCACTTTGCTTAAGGAGATATAAGGGTTAGAAGATTACAAAAATACAATAGTTACATTTAATTAATAACCCACTATACTAAGTTTCACACAAGCATGTAGACATAGGCTTTACTAATGACCTTGAGCAAGCATATATACGGCATTTACATACAAACCCTAACATTCTCCCCTACTTGAGTTATCGGTGTCATCATTGACTTGGTTTATTTGAAGACTTCAATCATCTTCTGAAATTGCTCCAAGTGCTTTGCATGTTCCCATTGGTTTCCTCGACTCTCAAGCTCCTCCACTTTACTAAGTACTCCTATCGTTGTTAATGTTCCACCTTTATGATTCATTTTGCTAAAATATCTTCTAGCTTTTTGGTTGTCTACAGTTTGGTACCGGCTCTGGCTCTGAATGGTTGGTTGCAATCTTCATCTTTGACTTCTAGATGGTAAGGCTTCAGATTGCTGACATGAAACACATGATGCATCTTTATCCAATTAGGGGTTACTACCTTATAAGATGCTCTTTTGATCTTGGCAATAATAGGAATTAGACCTTTATATCTTCTAATAAGTCTTATGTCCCTTGTGTATGGAGATTGAATATGTTCTGGTAACAAATTCACCATTATAAGATCTCCTACTCGAAACTCTAGCGGCCTACAACAAGTGTTTTCCCACTTCTTCATTCTTTTAGAAGCTTTCTCCAAGTAGGTACGAGTAATCTAAGCATTACTTATCCAATATTTTGTGAAATTGAAAGCTTTAGGATTATTTTCAGTATAAGACCCATCCACTTTGTGGTTTAATAGTGGCTATTGTCCATTGACAATCTCAAAACTGCTCTTATTGGTGAAAGAGCTCTTTTGAGCATTGAAAAAAATTGGGCTATGTCGAGCAACTATGGCCAACTCTTCTGGTTTATTGTCACAAAGTGTCATATATACTCCTCCAATAACCCATTTCATTTCTCCGTCTATTTATCCAATTTTGGATAGTAGCTCAAAGAGGTATTAAGTTGGGAACCGAGAAGCCTCTAGAGTTCTGACCAGAAGGTCCCTGTAAATCTTGTGTCTCAGTTACTCACAACATTCTAGAGAACATCCCAGTAATTGACAACGAACTCGAAAAACAAGCAAGCTCCCTTCTATCAAGTAGTATTTCTCTACAGGAATGAGAGTTGCATATTTTGAAAACCTATCAATCACAACTAAAACTCCTGTTAGATTTCCTACCTTAGGAAAGTGTTTGATGTAGTTCATTGAGAGGCTCTCCTATGGCCTTTTTTGGAACTGGAAAGGTTCCAGTAACCTTGCTATCTTTCGCTTCTCAACTTTATCTTACTGACAGATGAGATAGGACCTTGTATATTACATCACATCTTTATGCATTTGAGACAATAGTACCCTTGCTTCACTAGGGCATATGTTCTTTGCCAACCTGGATGACCAATCCACACGGTGTCATGACACTCCTTTATAAGTCTCCTTCTTAAGTCCCTTGAACTTGGGATGAATAATCTACTCCCCTTGTGCATGAGTAACCCATCCTCCTCCCAGAATCGGTGTGTCATCCCTTCACATACCAATTTGAGGATGTTTTCTACCATTGGGTCCTTATCCAGATTCTCATTGATGCGCTCCCTTAAGGATGTAGCAACATAACTTGCTGACATGGTCACCATAGGGCCATAAGCTCTACCTTGCGACTCAAAGAATTCACTACTTGGTTGGTGTAACCAACCTTATGCTCAAAGTGGAAATCAAACTCCTTCAAGAACTCTTACCATCTAGCTTTCTTTCCGGTCAGCTTTGGATGGGAAAAGAAATCACTCACTGCTGAGTTGTCTGTCTTAACCACAAACTTTGACCCCAATTCATAGTGCCTCTAAGTTTGCATGCAGTGAATGACTTCCAGTACCTCCTTCTCCTGGGTCGTGTATCTTTTTTCAGCATCTAATAGCTTATGACTCTTATAAGCTATCGAATGTCTTTCATGAAGTAAGATTTCTCCTAAAGCAAAATTAGAGGCATCCATTTGCAACTCAAATAGCTTGTTTATGTACGATAGGGCAAGAACTGGATCATTCATCATTACCTTCTTTATATCTTTAAAAGATTTCTGATGTTGATCATTCTATGTCCAAGTGACACCCTTCTTCAACAACTCAGTCAAGTGGTAGTGCTCTTTTAAGAGCCCTTTACAAATCTTCTATAAGAATTGGCTAACCCAAGAAATGATCTAAATTCCTTCAAATTAGTAGGCACCTTCTATTCCTGGATGGACCTCACCTTTTCCATGTCCATGTGTACATGACTGCATTTAATAATATGGCTAAAGAACTTGATTCTCTTCTATGTAAATGAGCACTTATCCTTTTTAACATATAGCTGATGACTCCTCAACTTCTAAAGGATTGGTTGTAAGTGCTTTAAATATTCTTCAAGCTTAGAGCTATACATTACAATGTCATCCAGATAAACCACTATAAATTTGTCGAGATACTCCTAGAAGACTTGATTCACTAGTGTGCAAAATGTGGCTGGAGCAATAGTCAACACAAAAGGCATCATTGCAAACCTAAATGCTCTATATCTAGTAACACATGTTGTCTTCGGCTCATCTCCCTTTGCTATTCTAACTTGGTAGTACCCCGACCTTAGATCCAACTTGGTGAAATAATTTTTTCTACTAAGTGGAATGGGATAAGTATTCCGCATAGTCACCTTGTTGAGAGCACGATAATCAACACAATCTTAAACTCCCATATTTCTTCCTTTAAAACTATACTGGCATATTGTAAGGGGTTTTGACAACCTAATAAGGTTTTCTTCGAATAGCTCATTTAATTTTTTTTCGAAGCTCTACAAGCTTTGATAGTGACATTCTATAGGGTGGCTTTATAGGTGGTTTGCCCCTAGGTAGAAGCTCAATTTGTAGATATATATCCCTCATTGGTGGGAGAGTTTTTAAAAGTTGATCAAGCATGATGTCTTCATTGGAATTTAATAACTGCACATTTTGAAAAGAAATTTCCTCCTTGTCACTCCTTTGTCTCCTTATATGGCATAGAGATTGCTACAAATGAGGGACCGTTCTTCAAACCCTTCTTAAATTGTAGATAAGATAATAGCTTTTACTCCCCTAGTTGTTGCATCTTTCCCTACACAACATTAGGGTTGTCTCCCATAATCAAGAGACTCTTTACAAGTGGCTTTTTTTCTCATCATGAATTCCATCCCCAAGATAATGTTAAAGGCATCCATATAGATGACCACAAAGTCCGTATGTCCCCTCTATTCTCCAATTTTCATCTTTACTTATTTGGAAACCTTACGATGGCCCTAGCTTGAGAGTTGACAGCCTTTATTTTTACTACGTCCTTCTCCAACTTCAACCCAAGTCTCTTGGTTTCACACTTTATGATGAAGTTATGAGTGGCTTTTGAATCTACCATTATATTCTTTGTACTTACCATTTAGAGTACTTTCAAAACCAAAAGTCTATTTTTAATGACTTTCTTTGGATACTCCATATGATTCTTTAGGGCTTCTAGAAAACGTAGAGCACCTATACGCCTAATCTTCTCCTCGCTTTCTGCTCTTCTTTGTCTCTTTGTTCTTTCAAGGAAACTTGTAATGTAGAAAATTGGTTTTGATTTAGGAAATCCCCACCAGACGAGGATTTACCCTTTCCATTCTAGGGTTTCTTGAACACTACTTGCCTACTTTTTCCATTGTTCAACTTTGAGAACTTGTTTTTGTTCCTATTGGAACTTAGTAGAGCCTTTTTTCTTTGACTAGGCTCAACAACATAAGTTGTCAAGTGCTTTGCAGTAGCTTGTGCATATACAAGGTCTTGAACCCTTTGCCTTTGCAACTCGATCCTTACCCATGGCTTCAACCCTTCTAGAAATAAAACATCTTATCATTTTCCAACATATCCTAAATCTCAAACATCAACTTTGAGAAATGTTTCACAATCTTTCACTTGCTCTACCCACTTGAAGTTGAGTAACTTCTTTCAAGCCATGTATTCAACATTTTCAAGAAAGAATTGAGTCATTAATCCTCCTTTCAAATCTTCACAAGAGTTAATATGGCACCATCTCTTCTGAATTTCATCATACTTTGTCCTTCATCACAACTTGGCATCAACAATTAGACACATAGTGGTAATGATGACCTTTGCATCCTCTAAGTCAATCCTTACTATCCGAAAGTATTGTTCCATGTCAAAGATAAAATTCTTAACCTTTTAGGCATCTTGTCCCCCTCCATAAGCTTGAGGTTTTGGTACCTTAACTCTTCCATACCCTATACCACTGGGGTTAATTGGTTAACACTATTTTCACTCTCTCTTTTTTCCTCAAAGCACACGCCAACCTTCTTTGTGTTCTTAACAAAATCAAAGAATCCAACTAATATCAAGAAGTAACCATTTTATTGGTGACAATCTCAAAATTAAAAATTCCAAAAACTTAATGGAAAAGTATGACAAAAAGAAAGTCCAAAGACGACTCTAAAGAAAGAAAGTCCAAGGAGAACTCTAAAGAAAGGTTCTTGACCAAAAAGGACTCTAAAGAAAGACTCTTGACCAAAGAGGACTCTAAAGAAAGACTCTTGACCAAAGAGGACTCTAAAGAAAGACTCTTGACCAAAGAGGATTATAAAGAAAGACTCTTGACCAAATATGACTCTAAAGAAAGACTCTTGATCAAATAGAACTCTAAAGAAATACTCTTGACCAAAGATGACTCTTGAACAAATAGTATTCTAAAGAAAGACTCTTGACCAAAGATGACTCTAAAGAAAGACTCTTAATTAACTATGATTCCCTTTTTTTTAATTAGTCTTAGGCAGTAAGAACAAAATAAAGGAAAAATCAATTTCAATAAGAACAAGAAAACAAGATATAGATTCTTGAATAATCTACTACTTTATTCTCCTATTCTTCTTCTTCTTTTTTTCTTATTTTTTTCTTTTTTTTTTAGTTTTGACTACTACTGCTGTTGTTGTGAATAGAAAATTCACAAAAAAAAATTCGTAACCCTAATGAACAAGAATCAAAAACAACGTAAAAAGGTGCAACAAATCTTTAACACCTTGGTTAGTGGTGTAAACGGTGAAATTTGGACTCAAAAATTGCAAGAACATAGATGAAGCCTACTTGCTTGTATGAATCAAAATGAGGTTCAATTTGATATATTATAATAGTCGTTTCGTTACCCAAGTCAAAAATTATGGCTGTTTAAAGTTGCAACTTCATTTTATAAAAAAAAATTAAAATTGAACAGCAACCTTCTTCTTTTGTTTCTTTTTTTAAAGAATAAAGATAGATTGAACACAAAAATAAAGAACAATAAAAATACACGAAGACTTCAAAGAAAACAACAAAATAAAATCTAAATACAAAAACAACGAAATTGAAAAAAAATTACAAGACTTGAAAGAACAAAATTTTTTTTTTTTTTTTGTGATTTGTGACTCGAGAATGTAGAAAACAATCAAAGGATTATTTTTTTTAAATCTAGAATTCAAAACTAAGATAGATAAGATAGATAACATTCTTTCAACAATTAAGGCTCTGATACTAAATGATGCGAACCCTCTAAGGTTATTCTCCTAGAGGGTCCGCATCACCTAGTTTTTTGGTTGGACCTACTTATTAAGTTACTAGCACTCTTAAGCACACACAAGTATATGTGGTCATTCATAAGTGATGAGTAATTTTAGAATAAGAATTATCGTAATCATAAGGATTAGTAATAATTCCTACTCCTAATTACTAGTTTGTAAGTGAGTTAATTAAAATTTAAAAAAGGGAAGATTTTTGGTTTATTTTGAAGAAACGAAAGTAACATATAATATTAAAGTAAATTACACAAGAATTATGAGAGATAAGTGATTATGAGACTATTACCACCACTAGCCTGCATTTTAATTAAACATATCATGAATGAAAATTAGTTTCTTAAATATTTAATCACTTTAATAATTTAAAATCATTCTTTAATTACTTTAGCTTTAGAAGTCTAGGCCCACTTAATACTTTCCATATTTTCTGATTGTGCATTGATTCATAATATAATTATAGACTAACCTAGATCCTAAACATGAAGATTTAAAAAGGTGATAACTAAACTAAGGAAGGTTAAAACCATTTATAACTTTTAACTTAGACATTCAATCCTACTTGTAACAATGACCATAATGTACCATATCGAAAAAAAATTAGTGATAGTAATATGTTAAGCTAAAAGTAAACATATTCATGCAATCAATTAGTTATACATCCTAATGCATACATATATAGTTTTGACATTTAAATATATAATTGCATACATCAAGAAACAAGAATTGAAACTAAAATTTATCATAACATTAAATTAATTAAACCATAGTTTTGGGCTTGAAATTTCTCACAATTACATAAGAAGTTTAGCTAGATATATATTTTAAGAGAATCCACATTATTTTTATGAAAAACTATAAAGAAAAGGATTAAGAAAAGCTTATAAAAAATAGATGATGAAGCCAATACAACCCCAATCCTCAATCCTAAATCTTCTATCTGAACTCTCATTCAAATGTTGCCTTAAATGTGATCTTTGATCTCTCATGTTTCTTTAGCAATTATGTGTTTATAATGTTCCATTGGGTTGTTTTTATAGTGTATTTTTGAGCCTAATTTAGGTTGGATTAGACTTTGTTAGATCCAATGATCCAGATTAAAAGTTGGTGCTAAAAAATGCAGATTGAGTATTGACTGGATGTCTCAATTGATGAGACCCTTTTATCAATCGATCTAAAATTTTCAATTTCCAATCGAGAGAGCTCGATCGATTGACTTGGTTCTCGATCGATTGAGTCCCTTTTGGATCAATCTAACTACTTTTTCCATTCTTTCCCTAACTTCTTGATCTATCCTCAATCCATCCTTTCTCTTTTCCTCCTTTTGTCCTATAATGCTTGTATAAAACAACTTAAATGCACAAAAAATATAGGAAATAATAATTCATTTTAAATATGTAGAAATTGATGTACAAATATGTGAATAAAATGACACTGATAAACTCCATCACACTTACTCTTTTCTATCAATTTTTGTCAAAATCATGATTAAATACATCTTAAAAACAAATTTTCCTAAAAATTGAAAATACATATTAAATACTAAAGTAGAGAATAAAGTTCTCTCCCCCATATAAATATGAAAAAGTAAATGGAAAGTAAATTCCCTTAGTATGGCATACCACATATGTCCTTGAAATACTCATTCTTGTAATACCATTGTTATCCACATTTATTCACCTATAAAACAAAAACAATAAAAATATAATTAAAATAACATTGGGTTACCTCCTAATCAACATGACGTTTGATGTCCTTGTCTAGATAGTCATATCAATTCCTAAGGTACATCCATCTGTGTCCATTTACTATTGAGTTTGCTTGGAAACAGTTTGGGTCTTGAATTGTTCAATAATACTTCATATTTTGATTTAAAAACATGATGCCCATTTCGCTTATCATGCCATTTTTTTCCTTTTTGAACTTTTTTCCATTCTTATAAGATTCTACCAAAGCTCATCTAATTTATGTATTTGTAACATCATTTTCACCTCTTTATTCGACTCTTCTACTTGCCCACTTGATTAAGGATGGTAAGGTAAAGATGTGAGGTCTAACCTTGGTGGCTCTTCAATAGATGGTTTGAGCTTAGATCCTATCTCAAAACACTTCACAACTACATTAGATATAGACACAAGAGGTAGAGCCTCCAAATAGTTTACACAATCAACAATATCAATCATAGATTCCATACTTTAAAATTAAAATAGATTGAGTTGTTTCTTGGTGAGTTTACTTTATTATTCACAACAACATGTATAATAGTATTAAGTATGGGTGACTCAACATATTCTTTTAAGTTATCATCATGATCAATAACATCTACCATAAAGTATTCATTAGCATTATCAATATTAGAGGGTTCAGTTGCTTTAAAAACTATAAATGTTACTTGTCCATCTTGCACTCTCATTGTAAGCTCACATCTTTGTACATCAATGAGTGCTTTTTAAGTTGCTAAAAATGGATGATCAAATATGATAGGAATGTTACGATCCTCTTCCATGTCTAGTATAAGGAAATTCACTAGAAAGATGAACTTATCTACTTTTACTAGCACATCTTCCACCATATGCCGAGATCACTTAACTAATCTATCTACCATTTGTAATGTTACTGAAGTGGGTTTAGCTTTACCAACCCCTAGTATCTTTAAAGCATAACATAAGATTCTAATTTTACTAACATGTCTTCCACCATACCTTTGGATTGCTTAATTGATCTATCCAATATTTGTAATGTTATTGAAGTGAGTTTGGCTTTACCAACCTCCAATCTCTTGAAAATTTAATAATGGCATAAGTTTAATGATTGAACCTAAGTCACATAGTACTTTCTCAAAGTTCATATTCCCAATTATGCAAGCAATGTCAAAGCTCCTCAGATCTTTCAATTTTTTGGGTAGTTTTCTAGCAAGGATGACACTACAACCTTTACTCAAGGTTATTTTTTCATTATCTCCAACCCTCCTTTTCTTAGACATGATGTTATTTAGAAATTTGTTATAAGAAGGCATTTATTCAAATGCATCTATAAATGGTATATTTATGTGCAGCTTCTTGAAGACATCTATAAATTTTGAAAATTGCATACCTAACTTTTGCTTTTGCTATCTTTGAGGGAAATGAATAGTATATTTGTAAAGGTTGCTCTTTTATGGATAAGTTATTTTCTTTTCAATGCTATCTTTATCCATTAGTTGCTCCTCATCCTTTTTAAGGTCCATGTTGCTCCTCATCCTTTTTAAGGTCCATGTTGCTTCTCATCCTTTTGAGTCTCATACTCCTTCTTATTCTTTTGAGTCTCATGTTCCTCCTCTAAAGTTATGCCATTTCTCAAGTTACCTTGAGGCCTTTGACTTATGGCTTGGGCAAGTTTCCCTGTTTGAGTTTCTAGATTTTGAATTGAAGCCTCTTGAATGGATACTTTTATATTTACTGAGTGGATGAAGTCTTTCATCATCTTCATTAAAGTATTTGTATTATCCTCAATAGGTGGATTCTTCTTTTGGGCTTGTGATTGTTGAGATTGTTGAAAACTAGGTTATGAAAGTTATTAACGGTTGAATTGATTACCACCTTGATTGTTTTTATTACTCCAAGAGAAATTTGGATGTTGTCTCTATCCTGGTTTATATGTATTCGAGTATGGGTTATTGTTTCGATTCACATTACCCACACATAATGCTGATTCAAAATTATTTGAACAATTATCAAACAAATAAGCTCTACCAAAAAAGACATAGGACACTCCTAAATCTTGAACCTGGTTTATACTCGTTGGCGAGTTTTGAGCCTTCATGAGATTCACTAAAGATGATACTTGAGCTATAAGTGCTATAATATCATTTACCTTATGTAGTACGGCTACTCTTCTTGTGGTTTCCATTCTATCTATTATCCATTGATAATTATTGTTATCCATTTTCTCAAATAAATAATAAGCTTGATTACAAGATTTTGCTAGCAAAGCTCCATTAGCAAATGCATCAACAATGGTTCTTGTTTGAGGATTAAGACCATTATAGAAAGTCTCTATTTGAATCCAATGAGAGATACCATTTTGAGGACACTTCCTTAATAATTCTTTGAATCTTTCCCATGCTTCATATAAAGATTTCCCTTTATATTGTTGGTAGGAGATAATGTCATTCCTAAGCTTGGAATTCTTTATGGGTGGGAAATATTTCATCAAGAATCTCTCTATCAAATCAATCCAAGTTGTAATGGAATCAAGTGGCAAAGAGTTTAGCCAAGCTCGAGCATGGTCACGCAAAGAGTAAAAGAATAATCTAAACCTAAATGTCTCCTTAGTCACACCACTGAATTTGAATGAATCTCAAACTTTGACAAATAATCTGAGATGTAAATGAGGATCCTCTGTTAGTAATCCAGCAAATTGTCCAACTGTTTGTAACATTTGAAACATCATTGGCTTTTATTCAAACTTATTAGCTTGAATGTGTGGCTGATCGGGGCAGAACCGACATCGCCGATCCTGCCCGTTACTTTGGTTTTATCTATTTATAAAACTCTCGCAAAGGTACCTAATCATTTAAAGTGAAAATGATAAGTATACTCCCTCGATCTAAGGAAGGAATGTATGTGGTTTTTAATTTATTATTCAAACTTTTAAAAACGAAATTAAATCCTAAACATCCTGTCACGATATTTTGGGGTTTTGTGTTTTTAATCTAATTACATAAAAATAAACATAGATTCAATAAACATTTATGCAAATTTTATCATTTATAATGGTGGAGTATTTATGGATATAATAATTAAGTTAATTATGCTTGCTCATATTATTTAGGTTATTAAAGATATGAATTGATATTTATTGATTCTCTCTTTTTTATATGAATACCACCTTTGGTGTTAGATATTCTTTGTTAACTAAACAAATCAATTAACACCTACAATGGGTGGGGTTGATAACTAATTTGGTTAATTAAATTAATTCCTTTTTCTAAGAGATTGAAAATGAACCATTTAAATGCCACCTTTGGTGAAGGGTTAAACAGTTAAACTTTATTCAAGGTGTCCAAATTAAAACCTAAGAATTTAGTTATCCGAGTACTAACTTTCAAGTTTTAAAACCACTACCTGAAAACATGTTGTCAATACATTTTCGGATAGTAATTTTTATAAAAACTTTTGAAATAGAGCTTCTCTAACTACCTTGGCGATTGTACCAACAAATAAAAGAAAGCACTACTCTAAATCGCATCGATAACTAAACCTTAAAATCTAATTTTCGCATTTAAGTTTGTAATGAAAAATAATATATTTCTCTCTAAGATTCTTAATATAAAATGTTGAATAAAAATAAAATGAATTCATTTTAGAGATTTTTACCTATTTAATATTTCGGAAGCATAACAACGTTATTATTACATCATGTTTATAAAGCAATACAGAAAGTTAAATTTAATCACGGAATAAATTAAATATAACATGTAAGAATAAAGCATAAAAAATAACCGTAAAGAAAATAAAATCCTTCTGAGAACTTCGATGCTATTCCGCTTCTTTGAAAAACCTCCAAGCGGAATTTGCACTCCCATTTATTGAATCAAAAGCTAATATATTACAAAAAACATAACTAGTTCTTCCCAAAAAGGGAAGAACTCTAAAACTAAGAGAAATTAACTAAGAACTAAGAAAAACTAAAAAAAAACCTAAAAATCTAAGAAAAGAGAGAAAGAAAGAAGAGAGAAGTGTGTTTTGAGGTGTGTTTTGAAGTGAAGGGAAGGGGGGTATTTATAGGTGAGGATGGAGAGAAAAAGTAGAAAAACAAATGTAAAAAAAATATTAAAAAATGTAAAAACGCGTATTGTAATTGTTGATGTCATTAATGATGTCTGCATGACGTCACAGGCGTACCACGTGGAAAATGGGCGAAAAGACGTTAGTAGCGGAGAGGCCGCGCTCGGCCGCGCGCGGCTGGCACGGCGCGTGAAACGTTGCCATGCGCGCGGGGCGCGCGGACGGGCAGCGTCTGCGCGGGCGCGCGCGTACGGGCGTCGGGTATTAGCGCGCGGCCGGGCACGGGCGCGATTTCCGTCTTTGACATTTTTGACCTTTTCGACCCATTTTGTCCAATTTTTCCATGTTTGTTGACCTTTTCCCACTTATTTATTAATATATTTGTGATGTATTGCTTCAAGTATTCTCTTTGAAGTCTTTAAATTGCGTTTTTAAGCCAAAATACCCGAAAAACAATAAAAATACCCGTGATTCGAAAAGACAAATTTATATAAATATATGATAAAACATATAAATATATGTATTTTTAATCAATTAATGTACATAAAATCATGGTTATTTTAGTGCTTTTTGGCACTCAAATCACAACCCACCCAGCCTTCGCTAGTCCCTAGCAAGAGAAGCGATAAAAACTAAAAATTAAACTATCCTAAATCACTTTCTGATTGAAAGCAGTTTGCATTTAGCCTATGACAAGCCGTTAAACCCCTAGGTTGCCCTAGTGGACGAGTTTGAGTCTCGTGAGGGTTTTCAGTAATGATACCCACAAACATTGAACTAAATAAAAAGAAACTATAAAAACAATCACAACACAATCAAAAATTAATTTAAGAATAAAAGAAAACAACATATCACAAAAATATCTCATACTTTTTAATATCACTTAAGATCATAATTAAAATCTCAACCATAAGTTATTTTAATCTTTTTAAACAATCATGATTTTATTATAATAATTAGTCGAAAATCATTTTCATATTTCATTTCAAAAATGTATCAATTTAATTTTACCCAATTTCAGTGTCATGAATCAGAATTCGCTTCGACTCTATTCCTCACAAGACAATACTCTCAAAGCACTGAATCCTATGGGTTCAAACACTCATACTAATTTATATGCGAAAGAGTTGATGTATAGAAATGAACTAATATGTTCGCATATGTATAAAAAATAAAGGCTCAAAGTGTTATTTTGATATTGATCTCATAGAAAGGAATCGAATGTATAAATTATAAAGATATCATATATAAAAATTATTTTCATGCATAAATCAAACTCATTAAGAAAGAATTTCAAGATATATGCTTTTTACAAATGAAGAAATTGCAATGACTTTTGGGAATTATTTCCTATATCTTTTTTTTTTTGTAATTGAAACTCACATGACTTTGTAGGGAATGCTGGGTCATAGTATGAAGATGATACTATATTTTTTTATCTCTCTAATTTTTTTTTCAATATATGTATATTTTAGAGAGTCAACCCAATGCATGCATTGTACATTTTTTGGATTTTGGTGAGTGGTTAATTTTGTGGCTTTCTCTGTTTGATCTTGGTTTAGGTAACCCCAGATATGTCTTTTTTTTTTTTTGTAATGCACGAATGAGATAAAAGCATATACTATCAATTTCTACTCAAATCATTTAATCTAAGCAAAAATAATAATAAAAAATATACGACACTCTATTAAGATGAAAAAAAATTCATACATTCAATATTAATGCCTATAGAGATCATCTAAGAATTTGAAGAAATAAGAAATGTGTTTGAGTAGAAAAATATATATTTCACTCTGAATAAAGGAAATTAGGCTCAAATTATATCTCACAAAGGTAGTTCCACTAAAAACAAATTCATAAACACCGATTTTGGGTTTAATATAATTTCTACATCTTATCAAGAAATACTAGTTATGACAAAAATTAACTAATTATCAAAAACAATTACAAAATATTTCATGATATGTTTTCAAAAATTAATCTAACGACAAAAGACTTAACTCTTTACTTAAATTTGATTTAAAGAAATGATAAATTTTGTGAGAAAATATTTTTTTTTTTTTTATTTTTTTTAAATTTCAAAAATTACTAAATCATACAAAACAAACACAAAAAATGAAGATGTGAACATAAAAAAGAAAAAAAATTGTTTTTTTTTTTTGAATTTTTTTTTTTTAAATTTTTAAATCTTTTTTTTTTCTTTTCTAATTAAGCATGGTAACTTTTTACCGCCTCCAGCCAACAACTTACATTGTCTTCAATGTAACATCTGTAAATTAAAGATAAAGAGAAAAGAAGAAAGATTTTACCTATTTCTTGAGAATGTGTAAGTAGTAATTGGAGAAATGCAAGTGCATTCATCACATTCATCATTAAAGTTGTATACGAATGACGTGAACTTCTAACAACTCAAAAAATATTTTTAGTTTTAACAATTTAAAAATTATTCACATATAATTAAACCAAAATAAACAATAAAATTAAAACAAATAACAAAAAATTACCTAAAATGACGGGTCAGCTTCCCATCCAACCGCTTTTTAGTTTAACGCCTTAGCAAGACGTAACTTGGGATTGCCTTTTAAGTAAACTCAATGTCCCCTCATCATTGAGTCAATCAAACCTACAAGTAAGACAATGTTGTCTACCTATATCGTTTCAAACATGCCCTATTGATTTTCAAATTTTTCTCACTCAAAAACTAGGGGCATGCTTTGAGGGTTTTAGATAACCCACATCTAGGTGCAAATCAAATAATTAAGGCATCAAAACACAATTGTACCTAGAACAAAACAAAACAACTAACTCCTTAGATTGTAATTAAAGCTTTAAAATTTTTGGAGATAGTTTTAATTTTTTTTTTTTTTTTTTTAAGTTAAAATAACATAATCAAGATAACTAACGAAGTCTCCCAGTGAAAGAATGGTGGGGCAAAGCGCTCCTTAAAACCATCCTCCTGTATTGCGTATAACGTTCCCAGTGAAAGAGCACTAAAGGGCACAAAGGCTTTCCAAGAACTAGTCTCTAGACGTAACTCTTAGATCTTTACTTTTCATGCTATTAAAATTAAGTTAATTAAGTTAAGTTAAGTTAAAATTTAAGTTAATTAAGTTAATAAAAGGTAGGTTAATTAAGTTAATGAAAATCTAAGTTAATTAAGTTAGTAAATTAAATTAATTAAGTTAGTAAATTAAGTTACTAAAAACCTAAGTTAATTAACTTAAACGAAAATTAAAAAAAAAGTAGTTAAAAAAAATTTGAAAAAAAAAAAAAAAAAAATTTAAACCAAAAATAAAATAAATTGAAAAAGTAAAAGAAAAATAAAAAAAAATAAAAAGAGAAAAAGAGAAAAAATAAAAATTAAGCCAAAAAAAAAAAAATAAAAATAAAATAAAATAAATTGAAAAAAATAATTGAAAAAGGTAAAAGAAAAAAAAGAAAAAGAAAAACAACAAAAATAAAATAAAAAATAAAAATAAAAAAATTGAAAATAAAGTTTTTGATTTTTTTGATTTTTTGATTTTTTTTATTTTTTTGATTTTTTGATTTTTTATTATTATTTTTTATTATTTTTTATTATTTTTATTATTTTTTTATTATTTTTTATTATTTTTTATTATTTTTTATTTTTTTATTTTTTTATTTTTTTATTTTTTTTATTTTTTTATTCTTATTTATTTATTAATTTAATTTAAAATTTATTTACTTTTTTTTTTTTTTTACTTCAAATTTCAAAATGCAAAATTATTTTATTATTCATGCTATATTTTTTTTTATTTATTACCAAATTGAAATTTGAATTTTTTTTTTACTTTTCACAAACAACAAAAATTTTTATTTTTTAAAATTTTTTAATAAAAAAAATCACAATTATTTACAAGACAAAAAGTGTTTCAAATTTTGATAAATAATTTAAAAACGCTTATTCACTTCAAGAATCTGGCCAAAAACTTGATACTATCCCGCACTTGGCGTA
Source organism: Hippophae gyantsensis (assembly GCA_030763125.1). Lineage (NCBI taxonomy): Eukaryota > Viridiplantae > Streptophyta > Magnoliopsida > Rosales > Elaeagnaceae > Hippophae > Hippophae gyantsensis. Next base: position 65,817,091 of record CM061031.1, read on the forward strand.
AGCAACTTGATCTGGGACAGAATCGACATCGCCTGATCCGCCATTTTGGTTTTATCTATTTATAAAACTCTCGCAGTGCACGAATCATTTAGAGAAAATGATAAGTATACTTGCCCCGATTCATCTAAGGAAAAGGAATATGTATTTTAATTTATTATTCAAACTTTTAAAAACGAAATTAAATCCTAAACATCCTGTCACGATATTTTGGGGTTTTGTGTTTTTAATCTAATTACATAAAAATAAACATAGATTCAATAAACATTTATGCAAATTTTATCATTTATAATGGTGGAGTATTTATGGATATAATAATTAAGTTAATTATGCTGCTTGCTCATATTATTTAGGTTATTAAAGATATGAATTGATATTTATTGATTCTCTCTTTTTATATGAATACCACCTTTGGTGGGGTTAGATATTCTTTGTTAACTAAACAAATCAATTAACACCTACAATGGGTGGGGTTGATAACTAATTTGGTTAATTAAATTAATTCCTTTTTCTAAGAGATTGAAAATGAACCATTTAAATGCCACCTTAAGGGTTAGACGATTTAAACTTTATTCAAGGTGTCCAAATTAAACCTAAGAATTTAGTTATCCGAGTACTAACTTTCAAGTTTTAAACCACTACCGAAAACATGTTGTCAATACATTTTCGTGATAGTAATTCTTATAAAAACTTTTGAAATAGAGCTTCACTCTAACTCAAGGCGATTGTACCAACAAATAAAAGAGCACTACTCTAAATCGAACTCGATAACTAAACCTTAAAATCTAATTTTCGCATTTAAGTTTGTAATGAAAAATAATATATTTCTCTAACATTCTTAATATAAAATCTTGAATAAAAATAAAATCAATTCATTTTAGAGATTTTTACCTATTTAATATTTCGCAAGCATAACAACGTTATTATTACATCATGTTTATAAACAACAGAGTTAAATTTAATCACGGACAAATTAAATATAACATGTAAGAATAAAGCATAAAAAATAATCAGTAAAGAAAATAAAATCCTTACAGAACTTCGATGCTATTCAAGATTCTTTAAAAACGTCCAAGCGGAATTTGCACTCCCATTTATTGAATCAAAAGCTAATATATTACAAAAACATAACTAGTTCTTCCCAAAAAGGGAAGAACTCTAAAACTAAGAGAAATTAACTAAAAAACTAAGAAAAACTAAAAAAAACCTAAAAATCTAAGAAAAGAGAGAAAGAAAGAAGAGAGAAGTGTGTTTTGAAGGTGTGTTTTGAAGTGAAGGGAAGGGGGGTATTTATAGGTGAGGATGGAGAGAAAAAATGAGTAAAAAAATGTTAAAACAATATTAAAAAATGTAAAAACGCGTATTGGAATTGCCGATGTCATTAATGACGCCGCATGACGTCACGAGGCCGGCACGTGAAAAATGGGGCGGCTGGCGCGGCGGAGTGGGCCGCTGAATATTACAAGGCGTGTTGTCGGCATTGCTTGCCAGCCCTCAGAATACAAGGTGAACGGTCACACGATAGGCGCGCGGATGTGGAAGGCTGCACAGCACGCGCTGCTGCACGGAAGTCTGTCATAAGCGGCAATGGGCGCGATTTCCGTCTTTTGACATTTTTGACCTTTTTCGACCCATTTTGTCCAATTTTTCCATGTTTGTTGACCTTTTCCCACTTATTTATTAATATATTTGTGATGTATTGCTTCAAGTATTCCTCTTTGAGTCTTTAAATTGCGTTTTTAAGCCAAAATACCTGAAAAACAATAAAAATACCCGTGATTCCGAAAAAGACAAATTTATATAAATATATGATAAAACATATAAATATATGTATTTTTAATCAATTAATGTACATAAAATCATGGTTATTTTAGTGCTTTTTGGGCACTCATCAGTGGCCTTGTCTTGGATCCAGCTCTTCCGACATAGGTATTGTTTATTCATTTATATCATTATCCCTATCATCCATTAAAAGTATATGGTTGTTGAAGTTTGGCTCATTATTTTTTATTCCTAATGGGTTAGCCATTTCTTCCTCTTAGGTGACAATTTATTGTTTTCTTATTAATCCCAACATATGCTCGATTTTTGGGATCTAAAGGCAAAATTTCTCCCTTACGGGACTCTACACATGCAATAGAGTCAAATATGTTTCTAATAGCACCAAAAGAGATGTCAAAATTAAAAATAAATAAAAATAAATTATGAAAAATAAATAACTAAAGTAAAATAAAAAAATAAAATTCTAATGTTTATAATCCCCTACAACAATGTCAAAAACTTGATCGACATAAATTATATGCAATGGGTACGCAAGTATATGTAGCATAATAAGTAATACAATAATAAGAAAATATCGTTATCACGGAGATTATGTTATTAGAAACAAATTTTTAAAACTAAAAGATAAAAATAATTTTTTTTTGTATTTTTATGTTTTAAGAAAGTAAAATTAAAATAACCAAAAATAAATAATAGTAATTAATTAACTCGGATTTGATAGTTACGAAGATATATGAAAAAATATCGAGGAATACTTAATCTTCTAATTTTTTAAGCATATGAATCACTAAAATCTCCCAATATAATTATCAATCAATTATATGATCAATTGAATCTAATCTAGCATGTATTTCTCTTCCAAGTAAACTACACACCATATAGTAATTAACTTAATCAAACTCTCATGTCAATTAAATTACATACTACTCATTAAGTTCATAAATTATGGATCACATACATAAGAATCATACATCTCTACATAGAAACTATGCATTTTATTTAATTAATACAAATAATTAAATAATTCTCTCAAATTTATTTAATTACCTCTACAAATCAATTGTTGGCTAAACAATTAATAACATAAAAATTAGATTAATTAATATAATTAAATTGAAATCATAATTTAGGTAAAATATTATATCATCACATGTTGAAAATTGGGTTCATATGACCCCTAGATTAATAAATTAGCTAAACATAATTTTGTTTATATCGCTCATATTTTTATATATATTTTTCATAGAGAAATATATAAAAATTAATAAATAAAAGATAAGAAGAAGAAATAATATCAATCTCTTGAATTGTAACATCAATCTCCTCTTGAATCTCTAACAAAATTGTATCTCCTTTTAAATTTTTTGTATTTTTCTCTTTTCTTGGTTCTAAAAACTGATAAAAATTTGATAATTTTGGCTCATTAGGATTTATGGGAAAATTAAGGTGTTAAATTAAGTTAACGTGAAATCTAGACTATCAGATTAGCTTCAGATCAAGGGTTGAGATAAAAAAAATAACAACATTGGCCAATAGGAAGCTGACTAATGAGTGCTCAAAAAACACTAAAATTATCATGATTTTATGCACATTAATTAATTAAAAAATATATATTTATATGATTTTATCATATATTTATATAAATCTATCTTTTCAGAATCACGAGTATTTTTATTGTTTTTCAGTTATTTTTACTTAAAAACGTAACTTAAAGACTCAAAAAGGAATACTGGAGGCAATGCATCACAAATATATTCATAAAATAAATGAGGAAAAGTCAACAAATATGGAAAAATTGGACAAAATGGGTTAAAAAGGTCAAAAAGGAGGAAATCGCGCATGCAGCCGCCCAACCACGTCGAGCAACCGCGCACATCGCCCATCAGTGCCCGATCTTACGCTCTGTAATTACCTGTTCGTGCACGCCTGCTCTCCATTCCGTGCGCGTCCCTGCTCCATTACGCGTGCACCTCTGTGCGCCCCTACTCTAGTCTACGCGCGCCACTGCCCATCGGCGCCCAATCCGCGCGCGCCGCTGCGTCTCACATCAGCATGACGTCATCAATGATGTCATCATTCACTACTCCGCATTTGACCATTTTTTATCATTTTTCACCCACTTTTTCTTCCTCTCCTCACCTATAAATACCCTCATTCCCTTCACTTCAAATGACACCTAAAAACACATCTTCTTCTCTCTTTCTTTCTCTCCTTTCTTAGTTTTTTTAAGTTTTTAGTTTTCCTTAGTTTTTCTTAGTTTTAGAGTTCTTCTCTTTTTGAGAAGAACTAGTTATGTTTTTGTTATTTATTTGCTTTTTGATTCAATAAATGGAAGTGCAAATTCCGTTTGGAGGTTTTTCAACAACAAGAATAACATTAAAGTACTGTAAGGATTTTATTTTCTTTATAGTTATTTTTTATGCTTTATTCTTACATGTTATATTTAATTTGTTTGTGATTAAATTTAACTTTGTTGGTTATTTATAAATATGATATAATAATAACGTTGTTATGTTTGGAAAATATTAAATAGGTGAAAATCTCTAAAATGAATTGATTTTGTTTTTATTCAATATTTTATATTAAGAATATTAGAGAGAAATATATTATTTTTCATTACAAACTTAAATGTGAAAATTATATTTTAAGGTTTAGTTATCCGGTCTGATTTAGAGTAGTGCTCTTTTATTTGTAGGTACAATCACCCGGTAGTTAGAGTGAAGCTCTATTTCAAAAAAATTTATAAGAATTATTATCTGAAAATGTATTGACAACATGTTTTCAGTAGTGGTTTTAAAACTTGAAAGTTAGTACTCGGATAACTAAATTCTTAGGTTTAATTTGGACACTTTGAATAAAGTTTAAACTGTCTAACCCTACCAAAGGTGGCATTTAAATGGTTCATTTTCAATCTCTTAGAAAAAAGAAATTAATTTAATTAACCAAATTAGTTATCAACTCCACCCATAGGTGTTAATTGATTTGTTTAGTTAACAAAGAAATCTAACCCCACCAAAGGTGGTATTCATATAAAAAAGAGAGAATCAATAAATATCAATTTATATCTTTAATAATCTAAATAATATAAACAAGCATAATTAACTTAGTTATTATATCCATAAATACTCCACTATTATAAAAGATAAAATTTGCATAAATGTTTATTAAATCTGTATCTATGTTTATTTTTATGTTATTAGATTAAAAACACAAAACCCCAAAATATCGTGACAAGATGTTTAGGAATTAATTTTATTTTTAAAAGTTTGAATAATAAATTAAAAACCACGTACATTCTTTCCTTAAATCGACCTTGGAAGTATACTTATCATTTTCTACGAAATGATTCGTGCACTTGCGAGAGTTTTATAAATACATAAAACCAAAGCGATGGCAGATTCGGCGATGTCAGTTCTACCCGTCAAGTTTTTGGCGCCGTTGCCGGGAAAGGAATAGTGTTTTTAAATTATTTATCAAAATTTTAAAAACTTTTTGTGTTGTAAATAATTGTGATTTTTTTATTTAAAAAAAAATAAAAAATAATTTTTTTTGTTGTTTGTGAGTAGTAAAAAATAAATAAAAATTAAAATATTTTTTATTACAAAAAACAAAAAAATAAATAAACTTGCCGTTTATGTACAATAAAAAAATATTTAAAATTTAAAATTTCATAATAAAAAAAAATTTAATTTCATATAGAAATTAGAGCGTGAATAATAAAATAATTTTGAATTTTAAAATTTAAATAAAAAAAACTTAAATAAATTTTAAATAAAATAAAATAAATAATAAAATAAAAAATTTATTTTATTTAAAAAATAAATTTATTTTATTTTTTTATTTTTTCTTTTATCTTTTTCAAATTTTTTTTGTTTGAATTTTTAATTCAAATTTTTTTTTTTCAATTTTTTATTTTATTTTTATTTTATTTTTGGCTTAATTTTTAATTTAAAATTTTTTTCCTTTTTCCTTTTTCCTTTTTATTGTGTTTTATTTTTGGCTTACTTTTTAATTTAAATTTTTTTTAACTATTTTTTTATCTTAATTTTCGTTTAACTTAATTAACTTAGGTTTTTACTAACTTAATTAACTTATATTTTCATTTAACTTAAATAACCTACATTTTTATTAACTTAATTAACTTCAATTTTTATTTAACTTGAACTTAATTAACTTAATTTTAATAGCATGAAAAGTAAAGATCTAATAGAGAAGTCTAGGAGATTAGTTATTGGAAGCCTTTGTGCCACTAGTCTTTCCTGAAAACGTTGCTGTGTCTAGAATGATGGTTTTTAAGAAGCCTTTACCCCACCATTTTTTTCTGGAAGCACTTTTGATTAATACTGATTATGTTATTTTAACTTAGATATTATACTTAAAAACAAAAAAAAATCTGAAACTATCTCCAAAATTTTAAAGTTTTAATTACAATCTAAGGAGTTAGTTGTTTTGTTTGATCTAGGTACAATTGTGTTTTGATGCCTTTAATTATTTGATTTGTACCTAGACGTGGATTATCTAAAAATCACAAGCATGCCCCTAGTTTTAAGTACAGAAAAATTTGAAAATCCATAGGACATGACTGAAAAAGTATAGGTAGACAATCTTGTCTTACTTGTAGCTTTGATTGACTCATTGATGAGGGGACATTGAGTTTACTTAAAATGAAATCTCCAAGTTACGTCTTGCTAAGACGTTAAACTAAGCGCTGGATGGGAGGCAACCCATCATTTAATTTCCTCTTATTTGTTTTATTCACTTCATTTCTATGTTTATTTTAGTTTAATTACATTTGAATAGTTTTAAAAATTGTTAAAACTAAAAAAATTTGTTGAGATGTTAGAAGTTCACAGCGATCTATATGTGTGCACTTTAATGAACATGATGGATGCACTTGTATTTCTCCATCACTACTTGCAACATTCTCAAGAAATAAGTAATATTTCCTTTCTTTTCTCTTTATTTTTAATTTTTAGTTGTTACATTGGGAACAATGTAAGTTCTAGGTTGGAGGTGGTGAAAAGTTATCATGCTTAATTTAAAAAAAAAATTTAACATTTTTTTAAAAAAATAAAAAATAAAAAAATAATAATTTTTTCTTTTTTATGTTCACATTTTCGTTTTTATTGTGTTTGGTTTTATTTTCTTTGTATAATTTAGTAATTTTTGGAATTTAAAAAAATAATAATTCTCAAAAAAAATTATTATTTCTTTAAATCAAATTTAAGTAAATAGTTAAGCCTTTTGTACTGTTAGATTAATTTTTGAAAACATATCATGAAATATTTTGTAATTGTTTTTGATAATTAGTTAGTTTTTTCATAACTAGTATTTCTTGATAAGATGTAGAAATTATATTAAACCCAAAATCGGTGTTTATGAATTTTTTTTAGTGATGACTACCTTTATGAGATATAATTTGAGCCTAATTTCCCTTATTCAAAGTGAAATATATATTTTTTCTACTCCAAACACATTTCTTATTTCTTCAAATTTTTAGATGATCTCTATAGGTATTAGCATTGAATGTATGAATTTTTTCTCATCTTAATAGAGTGTCGTATATTTTTTATTATTATTTTTGCTTAGATTAAATGATTTGAGTAGAAATTGATAGTATATGTTTTTATCTCATTCATGTATGACTACTACAAAAAAGAGAGATATATCTGGGGTTACCTAAACCAAATCAAACAGAAAAGTCACAAAATTAACCACTCATCAAAATCCTAAAAAAATGTATAATCTGTACATGGGTTGACTCTCTAAAAAAATGATATATATTGAAAAGTATATTCAGAAAAATATAGAGAGATAAAGAATATATAGTATAATCTACATACTATGACCCGTATTACCCAAGATCCTAAAAAAAAGTACAATCTATACATGGGTTGACTCTCTAAAAAATGATATATATTGAAAAATATCTTCAAAAAAATATAGAGAGATAAAGAATATATAGTATAATCTACCCACATTGCCTACAAAGTTGTGAGTAAAGGCTAATTACAAAAGAAAGATATAGGAAGTAATTCCCTAAAAAGTCATTGCACTTTCTTCATTTGTAAAAGGCATATATCTTGAAATTTTTTCTTAATGAGTTTGATTTATGCATGAAAATAATTTTTATATATGATATCTTTATAATTTATACATTTGATTCCTTCCATGAGATCCACGTCAAAATAACACTTTGAGCCTTTATTCTTTATACATATGCGAACATATTAGTTCATTTCTATACATCAACTCTTTCGCATATAAATTAGTATGAGTATTTGAACCCATAGGATTCAGTGTTTTGAGAGTATTGACTTGTGAGGAATAGAGTCGAAGCGAATTCAGATTCATGACACTAAAATTGGGTGAAATTAAATTGATACATTTTTTATATGAAATATGAAAATGATTTTTGACTAATTATTATAATAAATCATGATTGTTTAAGAAGATTAAAATAACTTATGCTTTAGATTTTAATTATGATCTTAAAGGAGGTTAAAAAGTATGAGACATTTTTGTGTTATGTTTCATATTGTTTTCCTTTATTTTATTCTTAAAAGTTAATTTTTGATTTTGTTACAATTTTAATTTTTAAGTTGTTTTTTTTATTATTTCTTTTAATTTTTACATTTAGTTCAATGTTTGTGGGTATCATTACTCAAAACACTCACAAGACTCAAACTCGTCCATTAGGGAAACCTAGGGGTTTAAAGGCTTGTTGCATAGGCTAAATGCAACCGTGTCAATCCACGAAAGTGATTTAGGATAGTTTAATTTTTAGTTTTTATCGCTTCTCTTACTAAGGGACTAGCAAGAAGCTGGTTGAAGGTTGTGTGACACATGGCATGGGAGATTCACTAGGTGAATCAACACCCAACGTGTGGTGTGGTTGAATTGGTCATGGTCAACACGACTGAATTAGTGCCACATGGTGCTTTTTGATTCATGGTTATGGCTACGTGGCGTGGAACAAATGAACAAAATGAACGTCGTGCTAACATGTGGTAAGGTCTACATCACACTATACACATAACATTGTGTGATTAGCCCTCTTTGCTTATGTGGCATCCATATGGCATGCCTGCTCAGGTCTCCTATTTACGTGGACTCCACAAGGCATCTTTTGACCGGGCTTGCATTAAAAAATTTGTAAAAAATCCAAAACAATTCCGTAAAATTTCCAAAAAATATATTTTCACCCTTTTTTACTAGAACGTTCATATTTTAATATTTTTAATCTCAAAAATATTACTTATTGAATAAGACAAACAAATATTAAGCAATAAAGTGTATTGATAACTCTAGTTTCATAGAGTTATCAAGTACTCACCACTCAAAAGCATGGTTTTGATCACTCAGGCATGAATCATTAATATCGAACAACTCTCAAGGTAATAGTGATCCAAAAATAGAAAAATGAGATGTCAATTTGATAGAGCTTTCCTATTTTTTCTGAATAAGAAAACCATGGAGAAGGGGGTATTTATAAAGGATACCCAACAATTAGACCACCTCGTCACTATCCTCACAATAGACCTCGCCAATCACCTCACTACGACCTTGCCAAGGGGTGTAGTGAGGCCTTTGTCAAGGGGAGTGACATGGTGCCAAAACAACACATTTTTCAATTAAAAAATTACTGAATAATTTTCATAAATACCCACATACGAATCGAACCAAAAATGCGATCGACAACATCACCCAGGTTGTTTACTACTCGTCGAAAACCACAATGCTCAACGTAACACAAAGGAAGATAAATATACTAAGTAAAAATAAACAAACTTCATGTTTTGCACACGAGAAACCAACACAGACATAAAGGACTCAAAGACTTACAATTATAATAATTAAAGTGATTGAAAGGCTAAGATAATGAGTTGGTAAGATTTTAAGTTCCCCAACCCATTTCATTTAATCCCTTACTCAACCTACATATAATTAATCTAACTGAATTGTTAACTAATTTATATCTCAATTAATAACCACTCAAATGTTTATGGTTATAGAAATCCTAACCATACAATTTTAGCCAATAAGTTTATAGTCATCTAGCATTATATGGGTCATTAAGCATCAATAATTCATTAGTGGCTATACATGTATAAATGGGTATTTTTAGCCTCATAAAACATATATCAATTTATTTATAGCATAACACATATCATTCTTCAAATGCACACATGTTATCAAATCAACCTAATTAGTGGTCAATTAATTAGGAGTATTAAGGATAATATAAATTGACCAATATCAATTAGATAATATATATATATATATATATATATATATATATATATATAATTAAACTAAAATTTAAATTACATACTTGGGTTCCATTAGAATCTAGAGATAGAAACTACTTTATAATATTTTAGAGCAAAATCTAGAGAAATAAATAAATGAAATGCAAAAGAAAAATAAAAATAAAAGAACAAGGAAAATAGAAAACCAAATAAGAATTCTCAAGTTTTCATGCTCAAAAGTGACTCTTTTACTTCAAGACGACTCTTTTATATATTTTCTATTTCTAGAACCTGTATTGTCGTGTAGAGAGTTTCTCTCTCTATCTAGCCTCCAATTCCTCCAAAATGGAGGCTAAAATTGATAAGTAACCTAGGAGAATGCAAGAACAATTTTTAACCATTAGATCAATTGAACATGGTATCGTCAAATAAGGAAATATTTGTTGTAAATAATGTCACCACTTGTTGCAACTGGATTGGTAGCTAAGGAATAAAGTGACCACATGTCACACACAGAGATTAGTTATGTGCCACGTGTCACACACAGAGATTAGCTATGTGCCACATGTTGCAACGTGGGATAGGCACTAGTGAGATGCGAAGCGAACATTGAAGGGACGTTATGCTGACACGTGGTGCGTGCTGAGGTGGGCTTGAGCCAAGTATGAGTTGATTCATAGCTTTTCTCCACTCATTAACCAAAATGGGCTTGTACAAATTTTAGAAATCTTGCTAAGTACATTGTGTCCTTTACTAAGTACATCCACCAAAGTAAAAAAATTATAAATATATCCCAAAAAATTTTATTATTCTCCTTCTAACTGATAAAAGTTAAATTTAGAATTTGAGATACAAATTATCCCATTTATTTAATATAATAAATAAATTTTAATTTAAAAAGACATTGATAACTCTTTTTTCCAAAGAGTTATGAGTAACAAATTCCTATTTGGATCGAACGTTCAATTCATTTATGTGCAATTATTCAAACGTAATAGAATTTCAATATGGTGTATGATTAATTAAGCATGTTTTTTTTTGTTTATTCAATTGTGATATTTGCTTAATTCACATTTTGAGGCCTACTTAGTCAAGCTGGAATAGAGTTTGTGAAAATAATACATAGGTTAGCATATCCATCCTTATTCTAGGTTTCGGTCATCTATTTGGCTTGGAAGTTCAATTCACTTTTGTGCAATTATTTTGACGGGTAGAATTTTATTTGGTACCAGAGTGAGTCACCCTAATTTTGGGTTAACTGTCGAGGGGCTCGATTTTAGAGCTTTTTCTACATACACACACACCTTTGTATGTTTGTATTAGTTGTCTCTAATGGAGTCGATTGTTGCATGTTCATTGATATTGATTACCTCTGTACACTTGTGATGATTGCATCTTGCCTATTTTCATGTTCATATTTGTTTGTTTTATGCATCTCTCTTTAAAATATACATTTTGTTGCTATATTATTTACAAGGGTTGAATGTAGATTGCACATGTAATTGTATGATGATGCTTTTCTGGTGCATGTGATGTATGTTTATTGCTCCTATACTCACTACTTCTTGCCATGTATATTATGGTAATGGTTATATTTGTTGTTGTGCATGGATGCTTAATCATTTGCAAGTTGTTTTGACTTTATTTTTTGTGTTTGTATTGTTTTTTTTTTTGTACTTTTTACATTAGCATCATGTCACATGATTTCATTACGTAATATAAAAGTATTAGGATCTTTCTTTTTGTAATAATATAATTCATATGTCATATCATATAGTTTGCATATCATTTTGGCTTACTAGATTATTTTTTCTTTTATCTATTATATCTTGTGTTTTTCTTAATTGATCATATATTCTTTAAAGTTCATCTTTTACATGTTCTTTCTTATCTTTTGTATAAGAATTATTGCAAGATATTCTAATCAAGTAGCACATCTTTTTGGTATAAGTTTTACCAATAAGTTATAAATTAACGGTACATAGTTTATTTGGAAACATAAAAGACGTAGACTTAAGTATCGATCTAGGTCAAGTACATATCTTCTTGTCATAGTAAACATTTCATTCAACATTTTTCAAAATCTAACGTAATAAAAGGAATAATAAATACCATTGTGCTTTGGCAAAACAAGAATTCATCGAGAGGAAAAACTAAATTTTTTTTCTTCAATAAACTAAGTTTTTTTTTCTTTTTGCCCATCACCTATTGAATTAATTGCAAATTTATCACAAACTTTTGACTTGTTAAGAATATGTCCCCAATCTAATAGGATCATGTTGCATTTGGGGATTTTTGTTTATTTTCTCAAAAAAATTAACAAAAAATGATCACATAATATTTAATTTCGTGTAATTATCTTCGGTTAGCTTTGTTAACAAAATAAATAAAAATTAGACACAAGTTCTTAAATGTAGCAGGACCATTAGATTGAAGACTTTTTATAATATATCAAAAATTGGAGATAAATTTACAACTATTCTAAAAGATTGAGGATATGAAACATAATTTACTTGGGATCAAAAAAATATAAGATTAAGTTAAAATAAAAAATTTCAAATTCTCACAAAAAAGAACTTGAAATTTTTTCCTTCTAAAATTCTATATAATTGATCCCCAAAGTTTTAAAAATTGCACCAATATCTAAAAGGTGGGCAAACAGAGTTATTTCTTTACTTTCTTTTTTTCCTTTAGTTTTAACGGTAATAAGTAATTATTCTATAAACTTATTAACTAGAGTTTTATATTATTACGTTAGAAAATCAATATATTAATCTTTCCGAGATTAGCCCCAAAAAAAGTCTTTTCAAAAACAAATCAGTATATTCCAAATGGGGAAAAAAAAAGACAGGCAGGAGCTTAGAATAAAAACATAGTGCCAGATATTTTCGAAAAAGGATGATATCCATATCTTAATGGGCCGATATGCTGCCTCTTTCTGTTTCGACAAGAGACGGTAGTCACTCATTTAATAATTAAAATAAAGAATACTGTTGTTACTCTTATAAAAATCGACGCGTTTTATACAATTATTTTATTATCAAATATTTTTAACTTTATATTAAATTATTAATTAAAATTTCAATAGATAAATATAATAATTTAACATATATAATAATTTAATATATACAATATATACAACATTATTTTTAAAATGAAAATAAAAATTATATATCTCAAATACAATTTTATATAATGTACTAAATTTTTATTAGAATAAATACTGTATTAAAAAAATAAGATGTTAAAATATCATGGGAATCTTTATTAACAAAAGATTATTTATATTTTAACATGTAAATTAATATATGCTTTAATTATCATAAAAATATTTTCCTTTGTGATATAAAGTGATTATATAAAATAAATAATATTATTATATTTCATATAATATATCCAATCTTAATTTATCAATTTTTTTTATTAACTTACTTACCATAATTAAATATATTGTGTAATTTATTAAATACATTTAATTATATAAATCTATAGGACCCAAAATCATATAAAATCAATTAAGATTTGAGGTATACAAAATTTCCTAAAATAAAATATCCATTTAAAGAACCTACAAATCCATTTTTTTATAAACTATGTACGACTAAAAAAGGATTCGATATTTAATATTATTTTTATTAAATAAAAACTATATATTTTGATTCATATTATCAAACTAGTATATTAGTAGTCCTCCAATTTAACAAAAATTACAATAATGATTCAATTTTGAAAAAAAAAATTATAAAAAGAAATTTTATCTTTGTGAAAATATTTATTGTTTTATATATTCCTTCATCTTTTTATCCATTTCAAGACGAAAACATCTCGTACCATCCTAACAATTACCATTAGCCTCCATCATCCCATCCTTCTTACCTCAGATATTGTTTTATTCTTTTGTCAACCAACCAACTTTTATTATTTATTATAGAGCAATCTAAAGTGATATTTTTTTATCGAATATTTAGTTAGATCATTACCAACTTATTTGTAGAATCCATCACTATTCTCAACCATCATTACTACTACCTCATTTTTTTTATCTCACGGACCCCTTTATGGTTTCTAATCGCCTTTTATGCTTTCTAACCACCTTATAATCGATCAAAGATAAGATAAAAGTAGCTTTGATCAAACATAAGGTGATAAAAAAATATTAAAGGGTCAAGAAGATCAAAGGGAATGTGATGACAATAGTTACGATTATTGGTAGAAATGATGCATCAATGAGATGGTTGTTGCCTAAGTTTAGCTTCGATAAAAATTTCACTTTTGGATTGTTTTGCAACAAACAGTGAAGAATGATTGGTAGGTAAAAGAATAAGATGATATCAAGATATTACAAAGAAGATGGTGGATGTGGCATGATTTCTAGGGTGGATGTGATTGTTTTCATAAAGAAATGGACAAAAAAAATATAAGAGAAGGCATAAAATTATAAATATGTTGATATAGACATTATTACCCTTTTATAAATTATTATTTTTAATTATTGTTGTATATTTTGTTAAATGAATGGACTACTAATATATTGCTTTGATAACATTAGTCCAAATATGCACTTTTTATTTAATAGAGATACTATTAAAGTATTGGATCCTAAAAAAGTGCTTATATGTTATTAGATAAAATAATTAGGATTTATTGTTTTTTACTTGCATACTTTAATGGTATATATTTCATCTTAAGTCTTAGATGACTCAAATCAATATAGGTACTTAGGGATGATCCTAATTTAAGAGATAAACAAGAGAGAGGTAACGCATGTATATAATGGTGAGTGGTTTATGACCCTCTATTGTTTATATATATATGATGTTTCATATGTGTGTCGATTACATAGAGCATCTACATTAGACTATGTCAGATAGGATAAAATAAAAAAATGGAAAGCCATCAAACATGTCCCTAGTAATAGCTTGAGTTGTAGGTTATCCTTTGAAGTTGGCCAATTCTAGAATGAAGAGATTGGGTTTGTTGATAGGCAAGTGGGTCCTATTTTAGGCCCTATGTAAGCCAGCTTGTACTTTATGTTAGATCATACCTAATGCTCAAACATAAGTCCTTATACTCTTTTAGTTAGGATTTAAACTGAGGTAAGAGAGTAATGACACACCAAAATTAATCATTTATTTTTCTCTTCTATAGTTATTTCTATTTCCATTTTGATTATCAAAAAACCCTAATGATGACTCAAATTGTCATCATATTGGAGGGAAAAAATGAAAATGTGTATAATAATGGTAAGAACTCTTAAGTGCTCATTTATTTCAAAGAAATATTTCCTCGACTCTTTATCAATTGTTTTCTATCGCTTTAGCTCATACCCTATACTTTGAGTAAGTTGGTACAATCATTTTAACTCATCATTTGAGTTATCTTTGCTTAGTCATTTCTTGTCTTGTTTATCCCTATGTTTAACCAATCTTACTATTTTTAGGTCAGTTTCCATAATATCCTTGTAATCTCAATATGTCTCTTCTTAACTACTTGGAGAGAATTATAAAGTGTTATAGATTTTAAAAAGAGGTTAGAGAGTGAGTCTGCCTCCTTAATGGGTCCTGTAGGTCCACATATATAGTCACTACTACCTCGAGATTTCAAAACCCACTAGAACGACCATATCAAACTTGTAGTCAAATCCTCTACCACATGATGAGGTCACATTCATATATCTTCTTCAATTCATGTCTTTATGTCCCCTTACCAGATCTTGTACCTTGGGTACCCAGTAGGGATCATACCCCTAAAGAATCTCGTGTACCATGCGTACCTCGTGTGAGATGCACCTCGTATACATCGTACACCTTATGTATCCAAAATACCCCGTGTGATTCTAATCATATTCTTTTATACATATATACCTCATAGCACCTCATGTTAAGACACTCCATAGACATAGGGTATCCAGGTCTGTAACACACAAAAATTAAGTCCCCTATTCTTTTATCTTTGAAGCAAGATGAAAGAATTGCTCTTCTCGGGGTACCACTTTAATATCTTCACTCACTATATTAGGAGCCCTAGCTTCTCTTCTTTTCATTATGATTTTTCTTTCAGCAAACATTAAAAATTTCTTTAGAGAATTTCAGGTCGTTTGAAGAAATTTTGGTCATGCTAGAGGAAAATCATCCCTCGTATCTAGATTTTCAGGCCGTGTGAGAAAAATACCAGTTCACTATCTTCAGGTGCTTTTACTAACTCTTATTTTAATTTTTTGTTGATAATCTATAGTTGAGTAGCCCGATTCCCACCCAAGTCTACCTCGGGGACCAAAGACATTCTACCCCTATTTATTTGTAGGTATAACTCACGAGGTAGAGAAATACGGGTAAGGAAACCTATAACACAAGGTGGGCTTTTAACACTCCCCATTTCTACCCCAAATCCAAACAATAGGATCCATGTACAAGGAACCACACATTTTAGAATAAAGCACTCTAGGATCTCTAAAGTAGGTCAAATATCTTGTGAAACCACCTCGAGCCATACCAAAATGAGTAGTTCTTATGTTCCTATATCGAGCACCTTGACTGTGTCTTGATCTTCTGTAACTACTAGCACCCTAGTTCTAGATTTTTTGGGTGCCTCAACTTTGGGACCAATACCTTCCATTCATCTCAATGTCCCTCTAAAGGTTCACAGAGAAAATAAACCATGCCATGAGCCAATAAGGGTGTGTGTGGAAAAAATTTTGAAGAAGAAAATTTAGAAATTACCCACCATGTTAACCATAGATGACATGTATTTCTTGAGAATGGTGCACTTTATTCCACCCCATATGGGCCTAGTACCCATCCCCTACCATCTCTTCAAAATGATCCACCCCAAAGATGCTACATTTTGCACGAGAAAGCACTATATGTTGGTTTAAGGTTTTTAATACCTCAGGTGGTAGCTCATTTTTTTTATCACATACAATCTAAATTTAGCCCAAATAAATCCAAATGGATGAAGGACACTCTTAAGTTTGGCTGTAGTTAGTAAGGAGCATGTATTCGAGCTAGAAGAGGGAGAGCTACGAGCTATATACTATGTATAAATGAATAGGGTGGATAAAGGTAAGGCATACATTTCAACCATTACATTCTGAGGTCTTATTCTAAAGCTTCTCGATAATCAACCCAAGGGAAGGATAAGTATTTTTATATTGGTTATGATGTATGAGATGGGGAACCTATGGTTCTTATACGTTATTCTTGGAATCATAACTTCGAAACCACATAACCATAGAGTCAAGAGATTCTAATTTGTCTTGGTCATGATGGAAAGGAAAAAGTTTATTGCCTCAAGCTACATAATTCCTACCATGTGACTTATAAGGACATCCTTACCAAACCTCATTACAAGGATTTCGAGGTGCGAAAAGGCTATCGTACTCCACCCTTAGGTTTTGCATGGGGTACTTTACTATTTGATTTAAACATCTCATTCTAGTTCTAATCTTTATTTTTTGTAATGTATGGATGGATTTCATAACTATTGGTATTGATGACCTAGTGTCAAGTCTTGGGGTGGACGAAATCAATTCCCGCGAGCAACATGGGAGACTTTCCCATCAAGTAGAGGCCTCAATTGTCCTAAAAAGTACCAAATCTGTGCCAGCTTCAAAGGACAAAGAACTCAAGGTGGAAAAACCTTTACCCCACAAGAAAAGAAAACTTGACTCATATTGTGATGTGAAGATTGAACACATTCCCATGCTACATCTAAGCGTACATCGTATAGATGATGTGAAGTTGGAAAATATACAAATTGTGAGTACCACAATAACCATCTTTGAAAAAGGGGTATTAAGGAAACCCTAGGTGTTGCTGGATGTATACCATCACTTTGGAAATGAATAGGAACGGACTTTGATTCAAACAACCATGAAAGAGCTCAGGCAAACCCATAGGGAGATGCTTGCCAGTCTTAAAGGTAAAGAAATTTGTATAATTTGTATAATTCCAAGTATAATGTTAAGTACCCCATATTGATAAGTACTTCGCGTATATTGTAGGTTGTTTTCTTGTTAAGATATGGAAAGATTGCAAACAATTCATATCGTGCTCGTGCCTATAAGGTTGAAGCTCTTGTTACTCAATTCTAGGGAGCGTTTGAGGAGAAAGATAAAGTAATATAAGTGCACTAATGACTTTATTTTCATAGAGTCATCACACCCCCAAACTTAAATCTTTGCTTGTCCTCAAGTAAAACTAAGTATAACTAAATAAAATAACTTGGGTAGTATATTCATAAATATGCTTCTATTAGTACATGCATATTTCACAAAAACTATCCCTCTCAAAAGTCGTACAAGTCTATGACAAAGAGGTTCACATATTCATCAATCAATGTTCCATCAATACAAGGATATGTAAGGTTTTTTAAAATTTGATTTGTGTGTGTGTGCTGCACATGATATCATCTAATGCACTCATGAAATCAACCTATATGAGCATGCTAATCAATTCAATCTTAGAACAATTCTCATAAGTCAATTTTTCACATCCCTATCCACTAATATAAATATGCACTTATCTTAAGATCAATAAGAACTTTACATGGTTATAATGTAAGCCTTAGGTGGGGGTCGATAGATGAAGACATTTTAGGCTCTTTCCACAGTTTAGCTTTTTTTTGTCATCGTGCACTTTTTAACTGCAATTTAGCTTTTACTTGATATTTTAGTGCACCCTCTTTTGACATTCTTTTCATATATTTTTTTTATTCCACATCACTTTTTCTCTTTTTTTTTTGTAACTTCACAACACTCCCAAACTTATTTTTAATTCTATTTTCTTTTTCTTTAGAGGGATATTTATGTTGTGAGTTTTGCTTCTTCATTTTTTTACGGGGTGCATTACATTTCACTTTACTCCAAAGCATAACACATGATTGCATCTTTTTTTTCTTTTTATACAAGCTAAAGGTGCAAGGGTAAAGGTAATACTTATTAGTTAGGCATTAAATGTGGCTTACAGATATGAAAGGTTCTTTGTTAAGCTCAAATAGGTGACTAAAGATATTAACAATGATTAGCTTGAAAAGCTCAATCGATCCAAATAAGGCCTACATAATTTCTCTTGCTAAATACTATTTAGGATTTTGCCTCAAGAGATTATCAATAGATTTTAAAACTTGGTAGATCTAATTGACTCGTATAACTTACTACAAATTTTCTCTCAATACACCAAAATCAATCATGAACATGTGCATAAAAATTGAATCAATTCAATCAAAACTAGCAAGCATATCACATGACTAATGCAAATATCTTAACAAATATGTTACATTCCTTATCCTAGTCATGACAACCAATTTTTATCATTGATTTCATATGTTTCATATCAAGCATGCATGCATTTAGTTTCCATATATTTACATATTTCTACCCAAATCATGATTAAAAACAACCTAAATATTAAAAAATTCGCTAAAACTTTAAAATACATGCTAAATACTAATGTAGAGAATGAAGTTCCCTCCCCTAAACTTAAATTACACATTGTCCCCAATGTGCATATAAATATGAAAAAATTAAAAGGAAAGAAAACTCCCTTAGTCATGCCACACCACATCTGTCACTGAAATGCTAATTCTTGTTGTGTCATTGCTCTCTACATTTATTCACCTACAAAAAAAACAATGAAAATATAAGTAAAATAGCGTTGGGTTTCCTCCTAACCAGCATCACGTTTAACGTCCTTGACTAGATGGTCCTATTAAGTCCTAAGGCAGATCCCTTTGTATCTATTTACTTTTGAGTTTGCCTGGAAATAGCTTGAGTCTTGATTTGTTCAATAATACTTTACGTTTTGGCTCGCAAAAACGGTGCTCAATTCTCTTCTCATACCATATTTTTGTTTTCCTTTTGAACTTCTTGGAATTCTTATAAGCATTCCATCGTAACTCATCCAATTCATGTATTTCTAAAGCTTTTTCACCTCTCCATTGGATTCTTTCACTTTCATACATGATTGAGGATAGAAGGGTAGAAGTGCGGGGTCTAAACTTAGTGGCTCTTTAATTGATGGTTTGAGTTTAGATCCTATCTCAAAATTTTCCATTATCACCTTTGAATCATACATGAGAGATGCGTCCTCTAAAAAGTTCGCACAGTCCACAATATCAACCTTCGATGCCATACTTTCAGAGTTATAATAGGTTGAGTTGTTTTTTGGTAAATTTATGTCCTTGTTTACAGCAACATGTGTTAAATTCTTAAGTTTAGTTGACTCAACAGATTCTTTTAAGCCATTCCCATAATCAGTAATATTTATCCTTAAACATTCATTGGCATTATCAATATCATAGGGTTCAGATTCCTTAAAAACTTTAAATATTACTTGTTCATCTTGCACTCTCATTGTAAGTTCACCTTTTTGTACATCAATGAGTGACCTTCCGGTTGCTAAGAGTGGACGACCAAGAATGATAGGAATGTCACATTCCTCTTCCATGTCTAGCATAATGAAAGTCTGCCAAAAAGATGAATTTGTCTACTTTTACTAACAAATCTTCTACCACACCCCAAGGTCTCTTAATTGATCTATCTGCCATTTGTAATGTTACCAAAATGGGTTTTGCTTTACCAACTCCCAATCTCTTAAAGATTGATAATGGCATGAGGTTAATATTAGAACCCAAGTCACATAGTGCCTTACAAAACGGATGTTCCCAATAGTGCAAGGGATGTCAAAACTACCTAGATCTTTCAGTTTTTGTGGTAGTTTTCTATTAAGGATGGCACTACAACCTTCAGTTTTGGACTTGGTTTATACTTGCTAGCGAGTTTTGTACCTTCAAAATATTAACCAAAGATGACACTTGAGCTGTAAGTGTTGTGATATCATTTACCTCATGCATTTCGGCTACTCTTTTTGTGGCTGTCATTCTATCCATTGGTCATTGATAATTATTGCTTGCCATTTTCTCAAGTAAATCATAAGCTTGATTGTAAGATTTGGCTAGAAGATGCATGAACAATAGTTCTTGTGTGAGCATTGAGACCATTATAAAAAGTCTCCATTTGAATCCAAGAAGGAATACCATAATGAGGACACTTGCTTAGCAATTCCTTGAATCTTTCCCATGCTTCATATAGAGACTCTCCTTTGTGTTGTTGGTAGGAAGTAATGTCATTCCTAAGCTTGGCATTCTTTGTTGGTGGAAAGTATTTCATCAAGAATTTCTTCGCCAAACCATTCCAAGTTGTAATGGGATCAGGTGGCAAAGAGTTTAGCCAAGCTCGAGCATGGTCTCTCAAAGAGTAAGGGAATAATCTAAGCCTAAATGCCTCTTCTGTCACACCATTGAACTTAAATGAATCTACAACTTCAATAAACAATCTGAGATGAAGATGAGGATCCTCTGTTGGTAATCCAATGAATTGTCCAACTATTTTTAGCACTTGAAACATCATTGGCTTTAATTCAAATTGATTAGCTTAAATGTTTGGCCTTGTAATACTTGGATTCAGCCCTTACAACGTAGGTATTGCATATTCATTCATAGCTCTATCTCTATCATCTATCAAAAATATTTGATTATTCAAGTTTAGCTCATTATTGTTTATTTCTAATGGATTAGTCATTTCTTTCTCTTGGGTGACTTGTTGTTTTCTAATTGATCTCAAAGTACACTCAATTTCAAAGTCTAAAGGTAATATTTTTCCCTCACGAACTCTGCTCATGTAATACACTCAACTATGTTTCTACAATACTAAAGGAGATGTCTAAATAAAAACTAAAAAAAATAACAACTAAATAAATAAATTAAAGTAAAAAAATAAATAAGTAAAGAAAATAAATAAAATAAATTAACTAGAATAAATAAATAAATAAGTCACTAAAATAAAATAAGTAAATTAAAATTAAAATTAAAGAAAAGAAAAATAAATTAAGAAAAAAAATATTAATTTCTGATATTAATAATTCCCGACAACGGTGTCAAAAACTTAATCGTTACACAAATTGTGTGTGTAATAATTATGCAAGTATATGGATTGTAACAAGTAATATAAAGATAAGTAAAGATCGTTCTCACAGAGATTATTTTATTAAAAACTAATTTTTAAAACTAAAAATAATAAAAATCAATTTTTTTATGTTTTTATATTTGAAGGAAGTAAAATTAAAATAACTAAAAGTAAATAGTAATAATTAATTATATCATATTTTGTGACTAAAAAAATATATGAGAAAATTTTTAAGAATACTTAATCTCTCAATTTTCTAAACATGCAAATCGCTAAAATCCCCCCAATATAATATCAATTAATTACATGATCGATTGAATCCAACCTAGTATGTATTCCTCTCTCAAGTAAACTACACACCATATAGTAATTAATTTAATTATACTCTCATGCCAATTAAATTGCATACTACTCATTAAGTTCATCAATTATCAATCACATACATAAAAATCATACATCTGTGCCTAGAAACTATGCATGTTATTTAATCAAGACAAACAATTAAATAATTCTCTCAAATCTAACTAATTGTCTCTATAGATAAATTGTTGGCCAAACAATTAATAGCATAAAAATCAGATTAAATAATATAATTAAATTAATATTATAATTGGAAAAAAAAATATTAGATCATCACACGGTGAAAATTGGGTTCATAAGATCCCTAGATTAATAAATTAATTATACATAATTGTGTTCATAAAGCTCATATTTTTCATAAAGAAAGACATAAAATTGATAAAGAAAAGAGTAGAAAAAGAAATACAATCAATCTCTTGAATTGTAGAATTAATTTTCTCTTGAATCTTCACCAAAATTGTGTCTTTTCTTAAATTTTTCTATATTTTTCTCTCTTTTTAGCTCTAAAAACTGACCAAAATTATGATAATTGAGGCTAATTAGGGTTTATGGAGTGATTAGGGGCTTAATTAAAGCTCAAGTGCAATCTGGACCGTCCGATCAGCTTCAGATCAAGGGCTATGATCAAAACAAGCAAACTGATAGTTTCAGCCAATCACAGTGTGACACGTGGCATCAGAAATTCATTGGCTAATCAGGGAGTGATGCGTGGCAGGGGAGATCGATCTGAGTTAACGCTCGTTGAGTTAGCAACACATGGTGCGACATGATTAGCGGGAACGGATGGCGTGGCGCACAGGTGGAATGCATGACGCAATGGCGTGGTGACACATGGTATATCACGTTTATCGATTTCTAAACTTGGATTGAACGTCGTACTGACACGTGGTGCGTGTTTTTCCTCCTCACACGTGGCGCGACATGATTCGCTCTACATGTTTGCATGGCTTTCCTAGTAAGCTCATCTACTTGCGTGGCTGATGGGAAAAACCAGCATCACCGATCCTGCCATTACTTTGGTTTTAAATTTATAAAACTCTCACAAGTGCACGAATCATTTCATAGAAAATGATAAGTATACTCCCAAGGTCGATCTAAGGAATGAATGTATATGGTTTTTTATTTATTATTCAAACTTTTAAAAACGAAATTAAATCCTAAACATCTTGTCACAATATTTTGAGGTTTTGTGTTTTTAATCTAATAACGTAAAAATAAACATAGATACAGATTCAATAAACATTTATGCAAATTTTATCTTTTATAATAGTTGAGTATTTATGGATATAATAACTAAGTTAATTATGCTTGCTCATATTATTTAGGTTATTAAAGATATAAATTAATATATATTGATTATCTCTTTTTTATATGAATACCACCTTTGGTGGGGTTAGATATTCTTTGTTAACTAAACAAATCAATTAACACCTATGGGTGGGTTAATAACTAATTTGGTTAATTAAATTAATTCATTTTTCTAAGAGATTGAAAATGAACCATTTAAATGCCACCTTTGGTGGGGTTAGATAGTTTAAACTTTATTCAAGGTGTCCAAATTAAACCTAAGAATTTAATTATCCGAGTACTAACTTTCAAGTTTTAAAACCACTACTGAAAACATGTTGTCAATAAATTTTCAGATAATAATTCTTATAAAAGAGTACTACTCTAAATCAGATCGAATAACTAAACCTTAAAATCTAATTTTCATATTTAAGTTTGTAATGAAAAATAATATATTTCTCTCTAACATTCCTAATATAAAATCTTGAATAAAAATAAAATCAATTCATTTTAGAGATATTTACCTATTTAATATTTCGTAAGCATAACAACGTTATTATTATATCATGTTTACAAACAGCCAGTAATGTTAAATTTAATCATAGACAAATTAAATATAACATATAAGAATAAAACATAAAAAATAATTGTAAAGAAAATAAAATCCTTACATTACTTTGATGCTATTTCTGTTGCTGGAAAACCTTCAAACGGATTTTACACTCTCATTTATTGAATCAAAAAGCAAATAAATTACAAAAACATAATTAGTTCTTCTCAAAAAGAGAAGAACTCTAAAATTAAGAAAAACTAACTAAGGAAAAACTAAAAACTAAGAAATGGAGAGAAAGAAAGAGAGAAGAAGATGTGTTTTTAGGTGTGTTTTGAAGTGAAGAGAATGAGGGTATTTATAGGTGAGAAAAGGAAAAAAAGTGAGTGAAAAAATGATTAAAAATGGTTGAAACATGGAGTAGTGAATGATGACATCATTGTTGATGTCATGCAGGCATGGGTGCGGCGGCGTGGGCAGATGGGTCCGCGGTGCATGCGGAATGGAGTAGGGGCACACACAGACTGGGCATTGTGCTGGCGTGGCACGCTCATTGCTCGGTGTGGTTGGGAGACTGCGTGCGCGATTTTTTCCTTTTTGACATTTTTGACCCATTTTGTCCAATTTTTTCATATTTGTTGACCTATGCTCATTTAATTTATGAATATATTTGCGATTTATTGCCTTCGGTATGTTTCTTTGAGTCTTTAAGTTACTTTTTTAAGCGAAAATACCTAAAAAATAATAAAAATACTCGTGATTCTGAAAAGATAAATTTATATAAATATATGATAAAATCATATAAATATATATATTTTTAATCAATTAACGTGCACAAAATCATGGTAATTTTAGTACTTTTTGAGCACTCATTAGTGGTGTGCCACGTGGCAACTTCTAATTGATCATACGTTAAAAATTCCAAAAATTATATTTTCACTCCTTTTCACTAAAAAGTTTATATTTTAATTTTTTTGACCATAAAAATACTATTTATTAAATAAAACAAGTAAATATTAAGTAAAAAAGTGCGCTAATGACTCTATTTTCATAGAGTCATCACTCTTATTCCCACATCTCTAGTGGGAGGGCCCATTTGGTCTTTTCCTCTATACTAGAGGGTTATTGTACTATTTTATTCATAAGACAGATGATAGAGATAAGTGGGAAAATCAATTCTTCATTTTTCCTTTTCAACCCAAATAGGAGGTTTACTTTTATGAACTCACGATCCATTCTTAGGATAGGTCTTATGCCTCTTATACTTGTATCCCTAGAAGGGGTCCATTTGGCCCTCTCTTCTATATTAAGAGATTATCAAATTATTTTATTCATAAGATAAGTGATAGGAATAAGTTGAAAAAATAAATTCCTCACTTATCCTTTTCAACCCAAAGAGGAGGTTCACTTTTGTGAACTCACAACCCTTTCTTAAGATGTGCCTTGTGCCTCTTTACCCGCATCCTTAGTAGGGGTCCCTTTGGCCTCATTCTGTATAGTAGGGGGTTATCCTGTAATTTCATTCATGATAAAATATTCACTTGATATAAATATCATTTTATTCATATTTCGATATACACGGTGTCCTATTTAAAACTAATACTTCTTTAGTAACTCTTTATTCCAACTCAGGTCTTCTCCTTTTCCATCCTTTTCTATCTTGTATGATCCTTCCATAGTGATCTCATTGATCATGTGAGGTCTTTCCCATGTTGCTACAAGCTTTTAAAAAGTAGTTTCTACCTTATTCATAAGAGTTTTGTGTATGACCCAATCTTTCACACTTAAATTTTTGGATCTGATCACTTTGTTATAGAAGCTTGCACTATCTATTTTTGTGCCTCTATCCTTATTAAAGCATTATGTCTTTTTTCTTCAGCTAGTAGTAGGTCTTTCCTTCAAATGTCATTATGGTCATCTTGGGATATATCAAAACACAATGCAGGTTATTATATTTCAGAGGGGATTCAACTTCGATTTGGTATACCAAAGAAAATGGACTCCTTCTTGTTGTAGCCCTTAGGGCTATTCTAGTAGACCATGAAACTCTAAGTAATTTATGTCCTACTTATCCTTTTCTTCTTCTAACTATTTTCTTGAAATGTTGATCAATGTTTTGTTCGAGGATTTCACTTGACCATTGGCTTGATGTCTATATGGTGTGGAATGTGAAAGTTTGATGTTTAGTTCCTGAAAAAAGGACGCGACACTTTGAAAGGTGAACTACCACCCATTATTGATTAATATCTCATATGGAAAACCAAATCTACATTTTATGTTTTTCTATATGAACTTCTATACATCACTCTCTTGTATTCATGCTAGTGTTTCGGCCTTAATTAGAAGTAATTGGTTGTTATAATGAGAAATTCTTCTAGATGGAGCTATAAGTAAATGGCCTACTATCTCTAGCCCCTTCTTTGAAAAGGCTAGGGGATGACATTAGCCTTTATTTGACTTGCACGTAAATATGGTACATTGGTGTGTCTCTAGCATCTATCACATCTTTGAGTATAATCAATGTACATTTTTTCAAGTTAGGCTAATAATATCCTTGTCGCATAATCCTTTGTCCGAGTTTAATCCCATACAAATGTGTGTCACAATGACCTTCATGTAACTCCCTCATCATGAGTTGAGCTTCTTGCATAGGAAGGCACTTTAGCCATGATCTTCCAAAAATATTCGATAAGAATTTCTTGAAGAATCGTGTAGTTCTTAAACTTTACTCTGATTTTTCATGCTTCTTCCTTATTTGCTTAGAGAGTTCCTTGAACGAGGTACTCTAAGTATAGGATCATCCATGAAGTAGTAGTAATGTTGCTTATAAGTTTACAAGGAGCAGAATTGATGAGGACCATATGGATGTTGGGACTTGGTAAGTAAGACGTATGAATTACTTGTTTTATTCTTGTGCTTAGTATCATTGCAATTCTAGATATTGAATTAGCATGTGTGTTTCTTCTGTGGGATACTTGCTTGATCTCAAATGCTTGGAAAATTGATATTTCTTTTTTTGTTTCTCCTAAGTATTTCTTCATTCTTTCCTCCTTAACTTCAAAAGTGTCGTGAATTGTTATAGATCAACACTTTCTTCGCTTCCAATGAATAGAGTCAAGGCAGTGCCAACAAAAGCACTTCGTACTCAACTACATTCTTAATGGCTGGGAAAGCAATTTAGGCACATTGTTTGATTAGTCCTTTTATATGGATGAATATAGTTATCCCTACTCACAACTTTTTGAATTACAAGCCCCATCCACATATATCATCCATAAGTCTAGGGTTGGTACTTCTACAAACACAAATTCCTTAGATATAGTGGTTGGGTTAGCTATGAGCTCATCCTCTGTCCATTCTACAAAAAAATTGGCTAATGCTTGTCCTTTAATGGCTGATTGTGGCTTGTACTATATCAAATTCACTCAAATCGATGGCTATCTGAAAGAGATGACTCAATTGTTTCAACTTTCCTAAAATATTCTTGGGAAGGTAAGACGTCAAGATAATTATTTTGTGAGCACTAAAGTAATGTTTTAGCTTTCTAGAAGCCATCCTTATGGCGAACAATACTTTGTCTGTAGGTGGATATCTTTGTTATGCTCTGACCAAAGAATGGATGATTTAGTATATTGGTTGTTGTCTTCCCTCTCTATCCAAAACGAGGATGGCATTGGCTACTCTTTCTATGAAAGCCAGATATAAGTACAAAATTTCACCTACCTTGGATTTCATTAAGAGAGGTGCCTTCCCCAAGTACTCCTTGATGGATTAAAAAGCACTCTTGCATTCTTTGCTCTATAAATAATCTTTATTCTTCTTTAGGAGTTGAAAGGAAGGAAAAAAAATTTCATACCTTTTGATACAAAATGGCATAATTTAGTTATGTATCCATTCAATTGTTTCACTTCCATGAGGCACCACAAAGACCTTATGTTGACAATGGAAACAATTTTATTAGGACTTTCCTTGATTCCTTAGGAAAATACTAAGTACCCTAAGAATTTTCCTGATGTTACACCAAAGATGCACATTTTAGGATTGAGGTGCATCTTATAATTTCTAATGATGTCAAAGACCTTTCTAGATTAGAAACATGATCTCTTGAGACTTGGTTTTGACCACCATGTTATCCATATATATTGCCATATTTCTTCCTTTCTAGTTTTCGAACATTCTGTTGACTAACCTTTGATAAGTTTCCCCTACATTTTTGAACCTAAAAGGAACCATTGTGTAGCAAAAAGTCCTTTTCTATATGATACATGTTGTTTTCTCATTATCCCCTGGATATATGCTAGTTTGATGATATCTTGATTATGAATTGATAGGGTAGAATCGACATCGCCGATCCTGTCGATACTTTAGTTTTATTTATTTATAAAACTCTCGCAAGTGCACGAATCATTTTATAGAAAATGATAAGTATACTCCCAAGGTCGATCTAAGGAAGGAATGTATGTAGTTTTTAATTTATTATCAAACTTTTAAAAAAGAAATTAAATCCTAAACATCCTGTCACGATATTTTGGGGTTTTGTGTTTTTAATCTACTTACATAAAAATAAACATAGATTCAATAAACATTTATGCAAATTTTATCTGTTAAAACAGTGGAGTATTTATGGATATAATAACTAAGTTAATTATGCTTGCTCATATTATTTAGGTTATTAAAGATATGAAATGATATTTATTGATTCTCTCTTTTTTATATGAATACCACCTTTGGTGGGGTTAGATATTCTTTGTTAACTAAACAAATCAATTAACACCTATGGGTAGGGTTGATAACTAATTTGGTTAATTAAATTAATTCCTTTTTCTAAGAGATTGAAAATGAACCATTTAAATACCACCTTTGGTGGGGTTAGACAGTTTAAACTTTATTCAAGGTGTCCAAATTAAACCTAAGAATTTAATTATCCGAGTACTAACTTTCAAGTTTTAAAACCACTACTGAAAACATGTTGTCAATACATTTTCAGATAATAATTCTTATAAAAACTTTTGAAATAGAGCTTCACTCTAACTACCGGGCGATTGTACCAACAAATAAAAGAACACTACTCTAAATCAGACCGGATAACTAAACCTTAAAATCTAATTTTCAGATTTAAGTTTGTAATGAAAAATAATATATTTCTCTCTAACATTCTTAATATAAAATCTTGAATAAAAATAAAATCAATTCATTTTAGAGATTTTTACCTATTTAATATTTCGCAAGCATAACAACGTTATTATTATATCATGTTTATAAATAGTCAGCACAGTTAAATTGAATCACAGACAAATTAAATATAACATGTAAGAATAAAGCATAAAAAATAACTGCAAAGAAAATAAAATCCTTACAGAACTTCAATGCTATTCCCGTTGTTGGAAAACCTCCAAATGGAATTTGCACTCCCATTTATTAAATCAAAAAACAAATAAATTACAAAAACATAACTAGTTCTTCTCAAAAAGAGAAGAACTCTAAAACTAAGAGAAATTAACTAAGAAAAGCTAAAAACTAAGAAAAAAACTAGAAAAACTAAAAAAACTAAGAAATGAGAGAAACAAAAAAGAAGAGAAGATGTGTTT
The DNA here is from genome assembly GCA_030763125.1 of Hippophae gyantsensis. NCBI lineage: Eukaryota > Viridiplantae > Streptophyta > Magnoliopsida > Rosales > Elaeagnaceae > Hippophae > Hippophae gyantsensis. The sequence goes on from CM061031.1 coordinate 65,846,869, forward strand.
TGAGGTGTGGTATGAAGTGAATAGAAGGGGGGGTATTTATAGGTGAGGATGGAGAGAAAAAGTGGGTGAAAAAATTTTAAAAAATGATGAAAACGCGGAGTGGTGATTGCTGACATCATTGATGACATCAGCATGACGTGGGGCGGCTGTGCATGCAGATGGGGCGCAGATGGGAGCAGACTGGACGCAGGCGCTCGTAGATGGGAGCAGGCTGGGCGCAGGCACGCGCGGAAGAGATCAGGGACGCGCACGGAAGGAGGATCTGGCGCGCACGTTGCCGAGGGCGCTGCACGTAGTGGCCGGCGCGGCTGGGCAGTTGGGTGGCTGGGCGGCGCGATTTCCTCTTTTTTGACATTTTTGACCCATTTTGTCCAATTTTTCCATATTTGTTGACTTTTTCTCATTTATTTTTGAATGTATTTGTGATGTATTGCCTCCAGTATTCCTTTTTGAGTCTTTAAGTGACGTTTTTAAGCAAAAATACCTGAAAAACAATAAAAATACCCGTGATTCCGAAAAGACAAATTTATATAAATATATGATAAAATCATATAAATATATATATTTTTAATCAATTAATGTGCATAAAATCATGGTAATTTTAGTGTTTTTTGATCACTCATCATGAATCCATAAAACTCATCAACTAGAATTCATTTATTCTGTCTACCAATTGATCAATATTTTGTAGGGAAAACAATCTTTAAGGGTAGCCAAGTTAATATCAGTGAAATCCATGCACATGCAATGGTCATCTCCTGCCTTATTGGCTAGTATAACATTTGATAGTTATGTAGGGTGATTGTTGTCTCTTTTGGAGAACATAAAACATGCAAGCATACACGGTCACAAGTAATAAAATTTGATAAGTAAGTTATCGTTCCCATAGAGATTTGTTACTACAGTTTGTTGAGTACTAAAATTATTTCTCTCAAATTTTATCCAAAACTATTGTTGATTTAGAAAAAAGTTAAAGAAAAGAGTTAACAAAATAAAAGAAATCTAGGATTGCAATTTTTCACCAAATTAATCCACTCTTATCATATTATTTTCTCTTGATTTATATTTTTTAGTACATTTAATTTGTCAACCGAAAACTTCTAATTTCATTCATACATCTCTTCCGAGCTCCGTATAAACACACCTCGTTAAATTAATTCGCTATATCTCTATGAGAATTAAATTCACCAAGATTTATTACGTTCTAAGTTTTCAAATGGCCACACATACAATTAGGGTATATTCCTATCCTTTATCATACATGTCATTCTATCCATGAGCAATATAGACAAAAATGTCTCTCTCAAGTTTATTTATGTGCCACGGATCAATTTGATAAAATTCGTAAATAATCAAAAAGCATTAAGCACATATAGAATAAACAAATCGAACGTCTTATAAATCTTTCAAAAATAATTAAAATAAAAGCTTCATAAATTTAGATAAAATGCAACCCTAGAAAAATTAAATTACTTCATAAATTTAAAATAAAATTACAACAGATACAGAAAAATTAGAAGAAGAAGAAGAAAGGAAATTAAAACATCTCGTAGCGCAAATATTTGGCACACATAGAACACAACAGAAGCCAAAAATGGTCTCTGCATGTTCCACAGTCCAGCCCCTAACACCACAAAAATTCTAAACTTCCCAAAACTTTTTTACTCTTCATACTATCCCCTATTAATAACATCAAATTTCTAAAAAAAATATATTTTTTTAATACACGCGAGGGACAACTAATGATGGAGAAATTAATTTAAAAATACGCGTGGGGGACAAAATTGTATCGAAACGCAAAAACTGATATCAAAAACGTAAACTGGGAACATGCGCATCGCTGCTTCTTTTTTTTCAATTCCCGCTACCACGTGTCGCCTTGTGATTCGCTGAAAGCTAAAGTGGGACACGTAGGAGCATATAATTGGCGCTCAAGGATGGGCGCACGCAGAAATGCCACACGGGAGTAGAGGTGCTAAGAAAGTGGGAGATAGTAGTTGGAACACGTGCATGATTCTGCATTTTCGTGCTCACCAAAGCTTGCCACGTGTCAGAATATGATTGGTTGAAGCATAAAGTGGGACACGCGGTAGCTTTCTATTCGTTATATAACCGGGCGCATGTGAAAACGGCCACACGAGATCATTCCTTGAAAACACATCAGACACGTGGGTCCCACCCTACATACCGACCTGCGCGGTAGGTGGGCCCCACTAATCGCACCGAGCAGCGTGCAACTGAATTCATGCATCCATTTGCTTTTGTCGGCTCTGGTTGCACGCTCCACATCTTACCCGTTCGTCACCTAATCGAACAGATGGATTCGCGCGTTGGAGATGGTGCGCGTAGCCTACTTTTCCTGCACAGAAAAATAAGTTTTCTTAATTGCATTTTAACCCATAAATATATGTCAAATTACATTTTAAGCTTTGTTTAATTACAATATAGCCCTTTCCTAATTTAAATTAAATTTTAAACTTTTAATAATTAAAATTAAGCCCAATTTTAATTTAAATTATATTTTTAGACTTTTTATAAATTGCAATTAAGTACTCTTTTATCTGAAATTATATTTTTGGACATAAAATTGCAATTAAGTACGTTTTCGATTCAAATTATTTAATTTTCTTAAAAATAATCTCCTTAACAAATAAACAGTAAATATTAAATAATTTAACTAAAATGAACTAAAAATGTAAAGAACATAGCAATTATAATTAATAAATTAGGTGAAAATAACTATATAAAATACAGTTATCAGTGATCTACTTCTCTAACCCATTTCACTTTTTTGAGTGAATTAACTTTGTTCTTGATAATATCACTTTTTTCTCTCACAAACCTCCTCTTTCGTTGTTGTACTAGTTTCTTTGTATGATCCACATTTAACCCATGTGAGATTATGTTTGGTTTAGTGCCAGGCATGTCTATTGGTTTTCAAGCAAAAGATTTTTATTTCTCTTCAAGAATTCAATTAACTCTTTCTTGGTGTTGGTGGGGAGTATGGAACTTATCTTGAATAATTTCCCATCCCTTGTCCCCACAAGAATGGTCTCATAGTCTTCATGGTCCATAGTCAATATCTAGCTACATAGTTGGAGTGTATTTGCAGTTTTTATGTGTCAAGAACCTCTTAATTGCTATTTTGAACTGGATGAGGGTTCTACAATTTTCATGGCTGAATTATAATGGCACATTTCCCTTTCCTGATCTCCCTTGATTTTTTTCACCCATCTACGATCCAATTCTTGATCAATTGATAATAAGTTGATGGGATGATCTCATTTTATAAATCTAAGGACTTCCTAATATTGCATTGTATGAGGTAGGGGTATTCAAGACAACAAAGTTTGTGAGTATAATAGCTCTTTTCATCTATACAAAGAGTCGTATTATACCCATAGACATGGTGACGTTGTTGTTGAACCTCACTTGATTTCCTTGGGATCTATCCCCATGTCAAGAAGTGCTAAAAAATACAAAAATTCTAAGGAACTACCATTATCTACCAATACTTTATGCATCTCCCAATGTGTGACTTTAACCATGATCACCAAAGGATTATCATAAGGTGGTAGAGTTTTCCTCTTTTCAAAAGTTATCAAAAATATTGGTTTTTGCATCAATGTATAGACTGGATGATGTATGTCTTTTATCTCCCTAGCATACCTTTTGTGAGAATTTTGTGTATTTCTTGACATGGTTGAACTACTATGGATGGTATGAATTATGCAAAGGTTACCTTGGGGTGGTTGGATGCCTATCATCTCTCTATGGAAGGTTAAAGGGAACCACGTCTCTCCTAGGGTTACCTCCTTGATTTTCTTGTCTAGGAACTCTATTCATGTTTCCATCGACTATATCACCCAAATGTCTCTCTGATAAGAGTTGTTTGATCTCTCACTTAAGATGTCTACATTCCTTAGCCTAGTGACCCCTATCTTTATGGAATGTACAATATTCATTGGGGTCTCTTTGGGGTGCTTTTAAGACTGCAGCCACTTTACTTATTCCATCCTTTCCATCCTTTGGACTATATGTGCAAGGGATACTTGTAATGGAGGTCCTCTAAAAAGAAAAAAAATCCCTTTCCCATTTCTCCAACCTTCCTCTAGTTGTTATTTTTGTTTTAAAATGGGATGGGTTTGAGGATCTATCGACAAATGGTAGCCTCTCTTCCACATCCCTACTTGGGTTAGGTTTGTCCAATGGGCTTCATCTCTATTTTGACTTTGACAAATTTTTGTGCCTCCTCATAAAGAACATTAAGATAATGGGGGTGGTCTTGGTAAGTTCCACAAACAAACTAGTGTCTCTCTTTATTCCTTTCCTGAAAGCTTTAATCATGATATAATCAAGGCACTGTAAAATCTTCATTTTCTCTACATTAAACCTCTTCATGTACTTCTCTATTGTTTCCTCATTTTCTTAGACAATGGAGAAAAAATGTGTGATTTTTTTCCAAATGGGTTTGTAGAAAGCATAGTTTGTAATGATAGCCTTCACCAATTGGTTGAAATTGATGATACTTTTAGGAGGGAGCTCTACGAATGATTTATGTGTCATCTCTTGGAAAGTAAAGGCAAAAATCTTGTTAAACATGGCATCCTTTTTATCTTCTAGAATGAAACTTTCACCATGTCTATTTTAAAATGTATCGTATGAGCTACCTGATCGTCCACTCCCTTATAGAGTGCACATTTTGGCGCTGAGAATTTGGGTAGAGGAACCATCAGTTGTATGTTATCTGAAAAAGGGAATGCCAATAACTAGTCACACATGGCCTCAATATCACTTATAAGGCATCCCTTGCCCTGCTTTTTAAGTTGTAAGCCATTTTTTCTTCCATCCTCTCTTCCAACTTTTTCCATTCATCATCCCATTTGTTTCTTCTGAATGGCTTTGTAGAAAGAGTGCACGTATTTTTTTTGTTATTATTTTGTGGATGGATAAAAGCTTGTTTCAACTCCACAACTTCTTGTTAAAGCTTTACCATTTTGGCATTATTATCAAAGGATGCATCCTTAGAAGTCACACTCATTGAAATAATGGCATGTGGGACAGTCTTTGTAACTTCAATTCTTACTTCTAAGGCTAATGGTTGATTAGAGTGGTACCCCAATCCATGATGGGGTGTGATATGCGCTGCTTGATGAAGTATATGTTCACTAGGATGACTTTTAGTAACTTAAGGCATGGGGTACTTGGGGTGGCTCTGGTTCTTGCTTCTCCTTGAATCAAAAATATTGTGGTGGTTGGTCATATTAACAAGTCTGAATTTCCCTCACAATGTGATTCTCGTGATTTTTTAAATGACAGGTCTTAAATCCTTAGTATGGACTAAAATATTTAAGGCCCTATGATGGGTGTTAACTTTTTGGAGAGAATTACAAAGTGTTTCAGGGTTTAAGAAGAGGTTAGAGAGAGAGTCTACCTCCTTAATGGGTCATACATGTATATATATATATATATATAGTCACTACTACTCCCCAAGTGTCGACATCCCACTGGAATGATCATGTTTGACTTGTAGTCAGATCCTCTACCAAATGACAAGGTCACATCCATGTATTTTCTACAATTCATATCTTTATATCCTCTTAATAGATCTTGTACCTTGGGTACCCATTGGGGTCATAAACCTAAAGCACCTTGTGTACCATGTGCACCACATGTGAGATGTACCTCGCATGCATCGTACACCTCATTTACCCAAAATACCCTATGTGATTATGCTCGTGTTCTTTTATACACATGTACCTCTTAACATTCTGTGTTAGGGTACCTTGGTTCGCAACACCCAAACACTCTTTATCTAGGTAATTTTTTTCTGTATTCTTCTTTCTTTCAATTTTTTTTCCTTTTACTCTGGTGACCTGAATCTAGAAAAATGAGTGGTAAACAATTTTTTGGCAAGTACACACTTTCTTCATTACCTTTCAATACATCTAGCTCATTTTAATTCCAAGGAAGTCTCAAGTTTAATTCAAATTCTCCTTTTACTAGTCACAACCTACAAGTTCTTGACACCAAACATTTGGGGGTTGGTTTCCTTTCCAACTCTATTTAGCCTCCTTCTTGTCTTCAAGGTCTTTTTGTTCTTATCAAGTTAAGTGGTTGAACCATTATATTTTTACCTTGATCATAGAGAAAGAAATCATATCAAACGATGATCAATGAACCTACTAATCATAGCAAAAGATGGTAAGCAAAGCCATGGTGTAGTGAGTTGGAGGCTCATGACTTGTAAAGTTTGACGTCCACCTATCAAATTTCCTCATTGGTCCAAATAATGAAACCTAGTCCGAGTGTTAAGAATTGCACTCCTCCTCTTAAAGGTTGGATGACCTTTCGTAAAAAAAAGTCTATGGTTCAACCTCAAGTTTCCTTTGTATGATTTTGTAAGGATGTTCTTGAGGAAGTCACCTTGCTCCTAACCAGATCCTCCCCAATGGGTGGACATATCTTCTATGCTTGATATTCATATACAGAGACCTCGGTGCAAACATAGATATGCTTGAGTCTAACGAGGCCTATGCTTGAAAGACAAATCTTGTTGACCCATTCTAGGTCTATATTATAGGCAAACAAGATAGGGGTTTGAACATTGTTCTTCTAGACAACGAAAGAAACTAGAAGCGATACTTGTTTTATATCTCTAGTCGGTGGGAGAACTCATGAGGGAATAACTTAATAAGGAGCTCATGGGCTGATGTTAAGATCGTGATAAGAAATTCATGCTTCTACATAATGATTCTTGGTATCAACTTTCGTTGGTTCATAATTATCTAGCTAAGCCAACCCATTGAAGGGTTTGTTGAACACACCTTGATTTATAGTTTTTGGCTTGATGAGAGAAGGCTTAATCCTCACACCAACTAGAATCATAAGAAAATACCAGGTTATAATTTGTTGAAAAACACCCCCTCATGAATTGGGGTTCAACTTTGAATTTATTCCCGATGGTGATTGTTTAAGCTTAACATGTGGAAGCAATACTAGGGTTGTACTAATTACTAATCAACGTTTTTTTTATTTTGCACATGTAAAGCTTGGTGCCTTTAATCCCCAGGTTGTTGCTAATTTTACCAAGTTAAAAAGAGCGAGCTCTTCCAAGCCTAAAAGAAAAAAGAGTGCGCCGATTAAGGAGAGATATTCCAAGCAAACACCCTCCAAGACAATATATATATATATATATATATATAAATAAATTGTCAATTGAGAGCAAGCCTGTAGATGCAAACCTGGGGAACCCTCGAATCATCCCCTCCTCATATCCCACTCGTTTAGCCAAAGAGAAAGGAGTGAGGCTTGATGATACTCCGGTCGTAATTTAGGAGACTTTCACCATGAGCTCCTATACTTTGGATGCTTACATTGACTTCCTTCCTACGATATACCACTAAAAGGTTTTAGAAGAGATGTGCATGAAGAAGGACACTCTTACTCTTACAAGTAGGAGAATGACGAGGTACAACCTTGATGCTTATTTTATTTCCCTTCCCCCCTTTTTTTGGTCGAGCTATGTTACTGATTCTTGGTATTGCATGCTTTGATGCTGGCACAGTATCATAGGATGAGATGGATCGAACAACTTAATTAAGGAAGAGCTACATGAAGAGAGGGATGGCCAAGTGGCCATCCAGTCCAAGCTTACTACAAACATTGCTTAAGTCACGCACTAGGAGAATGAGATCATGGAAAAGGAGAAGAAGCTTGGGCGGGACATGAAGTAATTGATCGAGGCTCTGGCCAACCAGGAAAACTTAAAAGGGGATAGAAGATGTGGCTAGGTAATTGATAACTGTATTTTATATAGTTATTTTCATCTATTTTATTAATTATAATTGCTATGTTCTTTACATTTTTGGTTAATTTTCGTGAAATAAATTAATATTTACATTTTATGTGTTAAGAAATACATTTTTAATAAAATTAAATAATTTGTATCGAAAATTTACTTAATTTGAAATTTATGTCCACAAATATAATTTCAAATAATAGAGTTCTTAATTACAATTTATAAAAGTTAAAAATGTAATTTAAATTAAATTTGGGCTTAATTGTAATTATTAAAAGTTGAAAATTTTAATTTAATATTAGCAAAGGGCTTAACTGTAATTAAAGAAAGTTTAAAATGTAATTTGAATTAAATTTGTGGGTCAAAGTATAATTAAATAAAGTTTAATATTCGTGCAGGAGATAAGAATCCATGCGTACAACGTGGTCCATCCGATCAAAGCATAAACGGTTAGGATTGGCGCGTGTTGATCACAACTGACCAAAGCGAATGGATACAGGGAATTCTCTATCACGCGGCTTGGTGCCCGAGTAAGGCCCACCTGCCGCGTAGGCCGGCGTGCAGCGTGGGACCCACCTGTCTGACGCCGTACAGACCCTGTCCCCCACCTTCACACGGCCTTTTCCCGTGCGGTCGATCCACGTGCGCCCGGTTATTCCACGAACCAGAATCTGCCATGTGTCCCACTTAATATTTCAGCAAATCATGTTCCGACACGTGGTATGTTACAATGCGCACAAAAGCGCAGGATCACGGCCGCGTTGCAGCCGTTGTCTCCCACGTTCGTCGTGCCATTTTCCCGTGCGCCGTGCCTGCGTGCAACCGGTTTGTCAAGCTAATGAAATGACGCCACCTGTCTCTATTAATTATTCAGCCAATCAGAGATTGACACGTGGCACACAGATTGAATTAAAAACAATCACGCACGACGCCCTCTGTTTCCGTCCACGCATAAAAAAATGTAATATTCTCTTTCGTACGCGTGAATGCGAAATTTAAGGAAATTGTCCGGTTTTATTTTCGATACAAATATTTTTACGCGTGTTTAAAAAAATGTAATATTTTGGATGTATTTTTTAGCTATAAATAGGAGATAAGATGAAAGAGTGAAAAAGTTTTTTTAGTTTTAGTTTTCGAGAGTTTTTAAGAGTGTTGGGAAGTTTTTTTGAGTTTTGGATTTTTAGTAGTGTTTGTGGGTTGGCTGTGGAACACGCAGAAGCCATTTTTGGCTTTTGTTGTGTTCTGCGTGTGCCAAATATTTTCGTATTGAGATGTTTTAATTTTCTTTCTTCTTCATCTAATTTTTCTCTATGTGTTGTAATTTTTATTTTTAATTTATGAAGTAATTTAATTTTTCTAGGGTTGCATTTGATCTAAATTTATGAAGTTTTGATTTTAATTATTTTTGATAGGTTTATAAGACGTTCGATTTGTTCGTTCTATTTTGTGTTTAATGTTTTTTGATTATTTACGAATCTTATCAAAACGATCCGTGACACATAAATAAACTTGGAAGAGGCATTTGTGTGTATATTGCTCGTAAATAGAATGACATGTATGATGAAGGATAGGAATATACCCTAATTGTATGTGTGGCCATTTGAAAACTTAGAACGTAATGAATCTTATTAAATTTAATTCTCATAGAGATATAGTGAATTAATTTAACGAGGTGTGTTTATACGGAGCTCGGAAGAGATGTATGAATAAAAATAGAAGTTTTTGGTTGACAAATTAAATGTACTAAAAAATATAAATCAAAAGAAAATAACATGATTTGAGTGGATTAGTTTGGTGAAAAATTGCAATCCTAGATTTCTTTTATTTTCTTATATTACTTTTTTTTTTCTTAATCAACGATTGTTTTGAATAAAATCAGAAAGAAATAATTTTAATACTCGACAAACTGTAGTAACAAATCTCCGTAGGAACGATATTTACTTACAAATATTATTACTTGTAACCGTGTATACTTGCACGATTTTATGTTCTTTAAAAGAGACAACAGCAGTTCGTGGATAGTGCTAATGATTGTCTTAAAAGCACCACACAGATCGGTTATAATAAATTCATGAACATTTGAGGGATTTTTTCAAGAGAAGGGTATAGCTAAGTATTACTATGAAGTACTCAATATTCTAGCAACTCCTTTTGGCACCCTAAGAACTGAGGCAATTGAGGGCAACGAGGACATTGATGCTGGCAAAAAATGGTGGGGAAAATCATGCTGCAACAGATGTCGCCAAACCTGAAATTTGATGCCCAAACTGGTCAACGCGGTCAAGCTTGAGTATCAGCCTGATCGTTTCTCTTTTTGTTGGTGATCTCTAGTGGTTTATTCTGTGATTCTTTTTAGCCACTTTTACTACGAGGCTATAACTTTTTCAATTTTTTATGAACAATGAATGTTTACTTCTACTTTTTAAATTTGTCTTTTCATGAACAATGTAAATCAATTCAAGTTTACAATTATTGATTTCATTTTTACTTTTGATGTTGACTCCTTGAGCCCATTTGGGGAATCAAAATAATTTCTAACCATGATGTGTTTTCAAGCCGCTACCATGCTTGCGTATAAAAATGGGGGTTTCTTAGATTTTAACATTTCAATTCTTGCTTTTTTCTCTCATTGTTTGTTCTTGACTTGAACTTCAAATCTCAACAAAAATAAGATAAACATAAATATATATATATATATATATATATATATATATATATATATATATTAACAATATATTGCAATATAAAAGGTTAGATTATGTTTTAAATACACTAATGGTAGAGATTGAAAGGCAAATATCATTCTTACCAAGGAGAGGATCCAATTCCTTCAAAGTTTCATAAAACCCTAGTGTTAGTAAGAGCAATGCAGATAGTGCAGATGCAAGCATTGCTAGTAATGGATTTGCATGCAATGCAGGTTGTGCAAGTGTTGAGAGTGTTGTTGTTAATGAGAATGCTAACAGTGTAGGATGTGTAAATGAAGTTGATACAAGTAGTGTTAGTGTTGGCAAGATTAGTGCAAGTAAAGGCTATGGAGGTAATGCAAGTGTTGGGGTTGTAAGTGTTGATAAGGGTAGTGCTATGTGTGCAAGTGTAGCTGGCAAGTGCATCCACGAAGATAGGCTGGAATGAAGCCAATAAAGATAGCTTGGAATGAAGTCTTGATAGTTTGTGCAACTTTACTGTGTTGTGGTAATTCTTGATCTAGTGTACAATTATATTGTTTTAGATAGGTTGTTAAGGTTAATAGAAGTATTGTGACTCAGTCATGTAATGTAAACAAATTATAAAGCTACAAAATAGCCTTAATGATTTAGTATAAAGCAATTGTCCAATGTAAACACTATTAATTCAATTCAATTACAATCAATACAATATATCAATTATTTCATCTCTTTCTCTCATAACAAACTCTTGAGTCTTCTTGAACTCCATCAATGTTGATCATTATTTTCTTCATGCATTCTTGAAATCTATCGTGGTATCAAAGCATAGTTCAAGTGAACTCTAATAGCAATCAAATCACAATGATAGAAGCTCTACACATGAGAAATCCTAGAAATCAAAATTTGTTGATCCAACACCAACCTCCAATCAAGTTGATTGAGATGTCTTTCGTTTTCATAATTTACTTGTATCATTCAAACATGACTATACAAATTTTATAATTTGAAAGCATCAAGTTCTGAAAATGCTAAAATGTTTAAAGTTTCAAAGCTATATACTGCAAGATTCTCCAAAAGAACTATTATTAGATGGAATACTTAATCCACAATATAAATTATGGAAGAGACATGATGAGATGATGGATTTTTGGTTGATAACGTGCATATCAAATGAGATGTTGAAACTAGTTTATGGTTTTGATACCTCTAGAGAGGCTTGGCTAAAAATGGAGAAGAGTTTTGCATTAAGATCAAGGGTAAAAATGATATAGTTAAAGTGAGAGTTACAGAACCTAAAGAAAAGAGTTCTTGGAGTTAATGAATAAATCAAGACTCTTGGAGATGAATTGGAATATGTTGGATGTTTTATCATAGAAGAAGAGAAATTGGTGTATGTTCTTGGAGGGTTAGATGAGAATTTCGATACCATATTTGTCATTGTAACTGAGAAAATGCTCAGTGAGCATGTAACCATAGATGATGTGAAGGTTTTCTTATTGATCCATAAGAGCAAATTAGAAAGTAGAAGAGTCTTGAACATTTCTTCACTTCCTTCGATGAACATGAGTGTCAAGAATTATGCACCACTTTTCAATCCTAATGGATTTTGTGGTATCTCTACTTCTAGTGATAATCATTTTGCATCCATTACCAATCACATAGGGAATATAAATATTGATAGTAACCAAAAATTTGTCTTACAGCAAAGGCCTTCTCAAAATCAAGGCAACCCTATCAATAGTGGTAATTGGTAACCTCAATACTTTCTGCTCAAGGAAGATATGGAAGAGATGGAAATAATGGAGGTAGATGAATGTTTCTAAACAACAATAGGCCACAATGTCAACTTTGTGGTAAAATGGGAAGTATGATTTCTAAGTGTTGGTACAAGTTTGATTCCATTCATAGACCTCATAATCCTACTACAAATCAAAAAACTCAATGTGGTGTTGTTCCATGATGAGTGCTCAAAAAGCACTAAAATTACCATGATTTTATGCACCTTAATTGATTAAATATATATATATTTATATGTTTTATCATATATTTATATAAATTTGTCTTTTTTGGAATCACAGGTGTTTTTATTATTTTTCAAGTATTTTCACTTAAAAACGCAACTTAAAGACTCAAAGAGGAATACTGTAAGCAATACATCACAAATATATTAATAAATAAATGGGGAAAGGTCAACAAATATGAAAAAATTGGACAAAATGGGTCAAAAATGTCAAAACGGAGAAAATTGCGCCATGCCACTCCAATGGCTGTGAAGCCATAGGCGCGCCCAGAATCAAGGCAGCATAGCAAGCCCCACGTCCGCGCACATCAGCACGCGCCTATGCACACCCCAGCTGCCCTCCGCACGTGCCGCTGCCATTTCGCCCCATTTTCGCACGCAGCCGCCCCATGACGTCATGCTGACGTCATCAATGACCTCAGCAATTGCACTCCGCGTTTTCATCATTTTTTCACCCACTTTTTCTCTACATCCTCACCTATAAATACCCCCCTTCTCTTCACTTCTAATCACACCTCAAAACACATTCTCTTCTCTCTTTCTTTCTCTCTTTTCTTAGATTTTTTAGTTTTTCTTAGTTTTTAGCTTTTCTTAGTTAGTTCTTCTTAGTTTTTAAGTTCTTCTCTTTTTTAGAAGAACTAGTTATGTTTTTGTAATTTATTTGCTTTTCGATTCAATAAATGGGAGTGCAAATTCCGCTTGGAGGTTTTCCAGCAAAGGGAATAGCATCGAAGTTCTGTAAGGATTTTTTTTTCTTTACAGTTATTTTTTATGCTTTATTTTTACATGTTATATTTAATTTGTCTATGATTAAATTTAACTCTGATGGCTGTTTATAAACATGATGTAATAATAACGTTGTTATGCTTGCGAAATATTAAATAGGTAAAAATCTCTAAAATGAATTGATTTTTATTTTTATTCAAGATTATATATTAAGAATGTTAGAGAGAAATATATTATATTTCATTACAAACTTAAATCTGAAAATTAGATTTTAAGGTTTAGTTATCTTGTCTAATTTAGAGTAGTGCTCTTTTATTTGTTGGTACAATCGCCCGGTAGTTAGAGTGAAGCTCTATTTCAAAAGATTTTATAAGAATTATTATCTGAAAATGTATTGACAACATGTTTTCAGTAGTGGTTTTAAAACTTGAAAGTTAGTACTCGGATAACTAAATTCTTAGGTTTAATTTGGACACCTTGAGTAAAGTTTAAACTGTCTAACCCCACCAAAGGTGGCATTTAAATGGTTCATTTTCAATCTCCTAGAAAAAGGAATTAATTTAACTAACCAAATTAGTTATCAACCCCACCCATAGGTGTTAATTGATTTGTTTAGTTAACAAAGAATATCTAACCCCACCAAAGGTGGTATTCATATAAAAAAGAGAGGATCAATAAATATCAATTCATATCTTTAATAACCTAAATAATATGAGCAAGCATAATTGACTTAATTATTATATCCATAAATACTCCACTGTTTTAAATGATAAAATTTGCATAAATGTTTATTGAATCTATGTTTATTTTTATGTCAATAGATTAAAAACACAAAACCCCAAAATATCGTGACAAGATGTTTAGGATTTAATTTCGTTTTTAAAAGTTTGAATAATAAATTAAAAACCACATACATTCCTTCCTTAGATCGACCTTGGGAGTATACTTATCATTTTCTGCGAAATGATTCGTGCACTTGCGAGAGTTTTATAAATAGATAAAACCAAATGAACGGCAGGATCGGCGATGTCGGTTCTACCCGATCATTCCACCATAGAAAATGATACCAACTTCAACACTTCCATATAATCTACAAGATATGATAGTTGCTACAATAAATCCTCAAACTGACTTAACATGTAATATGTTCAATACTTAGATTGGTGATCAAACAACAACATACCAAATGCTTGATCAACAACAGCAACAATTTTCTCAAATCACATCCTATCCTCTTGCCTTGATGACTGTGGCACTAGAATTAGTTTTAGCACCACTATGGTACACTAATTATAGGGCTACTCACCATATTACCTCTAACCCTAGTAATCTGGCACTTACACAAGTCTTGATTACTTAATGATTGAAAATGGTAAGCATCTTTCTATATCTTATATAGGTTCAGGTGAATTTCAGTCCTTATGTGCTTCTCATAAATCTTTTCTACTAAAAAATATTATTATTTTCTAATATAGCTAAGCACTTGTTGAGCATCTCTAATTTTTTCAAGGATAATTTTGTCTTTTTTGAATTCCATCCTCTTCTTAGTTATGTTAAGGATAAGAAAATGGGGGAGATTTTGCTTCAAGGCAAGATTATTGATGGCTCAATTATTTTTATTTGCCACTAAAGTCATCTCAAGGTTCCAGTTTATACAAGACTAATATGTCTAGAAATGTTGCTTATTCTATTTTCAATGTAAATGCTATTAGTTCTTTTGTTGTTAAATATGCTTTTGTCACTTCTACTTTTACTCAACCTCTCAATACTTGGCATTATAGGCTAGGACATGCCTCTATAGTTGTAGTGAAACAAACTTTACATCAATGTCAAATTCTTTTTGTTAATAATAATGATACCAATTTTGTGTGTAAAGCTTATCAACTGAGTAAAAGCCATACTTTACCTTTTTCCATTTTTTTAGTCAAGTTAATATGCCTTTACAGTTAGTTCATTCTAATATGTGGACTTCTCCTTTACAATCAGCTAATGGTTACAATGACTATATCAATTTTATTTATGATTTTTTGATATTTAGGTGGGTTTACTTTCTTAAAAACAAATCAAGTTCTTATCAAGATTTTTTAGATTTTAAAAACCAAGAAAAATTGCAAAATTCTTTCAAAATTAAAACTCTTCAATCTGACTAGGGATGTGACTTTCAAGGGTTAACATTTGTTTCCGCATCCTATGATATTATACATCAAGCTTGATACTCATATACATCTCAATAGAATGGGCATGCTGAAAGGAAGCATAGGTATATTGTAGAGTTTAGTATGGCTATGATGTTCCATGCTTCTATCCCACTTTGTTACTGAGATGAAATGTTGTATGATAGTTCTTTCATTATTAATAGATTTCCTACCACTACTTTTGGTCTTAAATCTTCTAAAAATGTTTTTCATAACTAAACTTGATTACAATTATTTACGTATGTTTATGTGTCTTTGTTATCTATGCTTGCATTCTTACCCAAGTCATAAACTTGAGGTAGGGTTCTTACTAGGTACCTTTTTAGGTTATAGTCCAAGGAATAAAGGGTACAAATGTCTATTTTATGAGGGCTAATTATATATTAGCTAAGATATTGTATTTGATGAGTTGTCTTTTCCTTCTTCCTCAAACAGTGGGTCAACAAGTTCCACTGTGTCAAATGGTTTTATCTCTTATGTTGTGTTTGGTTGGAAGGAATGGAAAGGAATCAAAATTGATTCCTTCTATTTATGTGTTTAGTTGGGCTAAACTCTTCACATCATCCTAGATATAACCCTAAACTCAAATCCCAAATCCCAATACCCAAAACCCAAAATCCCAAAACCCTAAATCCTAAAACCTTAAACCCTAAACCTAAACCCAAAATCCCAAAACCCTAAATCCAAAAACCCTAAAGCCTAAATCTCAAAACCCTAAAACCTAAATCTCAAAACCCTAAACACCAAATCCCTAAACCCAAAAGCCTAAACCCCAAATCCCAAATCCCAAAACCCTAAATGATAAATCCTAAACCCTAAATCTCAAATCCTAAATCTTAAATCCCAAATCCTAAAAACCTAAATCCTATTTAGAAAAATAATAATTTTAACACTAAATCTTAACCCACAAATATAACCCTAAACCCTAAACCCTAAACCCCAAAATCTAAATCCATAAACCCTAAATCCTTAAATCCTAAACCTCAAAACCCTAAACCCTATTTAAAAATAATAATTTTAATAATATATTTTCTTTTTAAGTAATAATTATTTAAAAAAATAATGATTTCAATAATATATTTTGTTTGAAGAAAAAATAATAATTAAATGATATTATTTAAACTTTATTGAATATAAGGGTATTAAGGTAATTTATAGTTTTTTCCATTCCATTCCAGTGGCAAACCAAACACTGTAGTATTGATTTCTTCTTTAATTCCAGTGGTCAAACCAAACAACATTATTTCTTTTCCATTCTATTCCTTTCTTATTCCCATTTCGATTCTGATTCCATTATGTGAACCAAACGCCACCTTAGAGAATTGTTTTGCCTATTTTCAGCCCTAAGGCTCTTATGTCTACTCTTGTACATGTTTTTCCTTCTTCTATGGTGTCTTAATCCTTACCTATTAATGTTGTCTCTTCTAGGTAACTTAGGCCATTATGCCTATTTTTTATGATTCTCTAGTTACCTCGACAATTGGTTCTGAAATGTTATACATACCATTTATTCCTTCTGAAATTTCTTTTTCACATCCTCTAGTTCCTATTTCTGTCTCATCTACATTTCTAGAGTCATCAAAGGCTCTTTGTATGTCTTCTTCTATTTCATTAATACTTATAACATTATTACCAAATCCAAGAGACTTATCCATAAACCAAAAGTTTTTCTCTCAGTTGTTGTTGACTTGGATCTTATTGAGCCAATTAATGTTAGACAAGATTTTGCTTATGATGGATGGAGGAAATATATACAAGCTGAATTTGATACCCTTGTTAGGTATCATACTTAGGTATTTGTGCCAAAACCATAGATAGGAAAGTCATTAGTAGCAAACGGGATGGAGAGTTAAGATCAAACACTTGATTTTAACTTCAATAAAACCTTTAGTTCAATCATTATCTAGGTTATAGTTAGAATTTTTATCACAATCACCTTGAGCAAAGGTTGGTTCTTACACCAATTATACAAAATAATGCATTTCTCAATGATGCCTTAACTGAGGAGGTTTACATATTTCAATCAGTTGGTTTTGAAGATGTCAAAATTATCCTAAATATGCTTACAGGTTTCAAAAGGTCATCTATAGTCTTAAACAAACCCCAAGAGCTTGGTTTTATACCCTAAGAGTTGTTCTATTTAATCCAAGGTTTGTTCAATCAAGGAATTATGTCTCTTTGTTCTATAAAATTTCAATTACATCTATTATATTTTTGTTTATCTATGTGGATGATATCGTTATCACTAGAAGTTACAAATACTAAAGTCTATAACATCATTTGCTTGTTGAATCAAAAAATTATCTTGAAATATTTGAGCTTGCATAGTTACTTTCTAGGAATTCAAGTGCATTACTTGCCTAATGAGGATCTATCAATCAAGGGAAATATATTCATGAATGGCTTATTAAAGCAAAAATGGAGTTTTCAAAGCCTATGCCTACTTTTATGGCATTTTATGCAACATTTTCTGCTATTGTTGGTGACAATTTTGAGAGTCTGACCTTTTATAAAAGTATTGTTAGGGCTCTCCAATAAACTTCTAGCAGTACAAGTTGTGTAAATGAAGTTGATTCAAGTAGTGCTAGTACTGGCAATATTAGTGCAAGTCAAGGCAATGAAGGTAATACAAGTGTTGGGGGTTGTAACTATCGATAAGGACAATGTTATGTGTGCAAGTGTAGCTGGCAAGTGCATCCACAAAGACATGCTAGGATAAAGCCAATAAAGACAACTCGGAATGAAGTCTTGATAGTGTGTGCAAATGTACTGTGTTGTGGTAGTTCTTGATGTAGTATGCAACTATGATTGTTTTAGATAGGTTATTAAGGTTGTTAGAAGTAATGTTACTCACATTCATGTAATTGAAACAAATTATAATGCTGCAAAACAACTATAATATTTAGTATAAAGCAATTATACAATATAAACACTATTAATTCAATTCAGTTACAATCAATACAATACATTATTTTTTATCTCTTTCTCTCTTTCTCATAACAAACTCTTGAGTTTTCTTGAACTCCATTAATAGTGAACAACTTTTTCTTCATGCATTCTTGAAATTTGTCACCTAGCTATTTAATTTTTTATGAATTCAAATCCCAACCCCATCTTGTTGGTTCTATAATCAGCCCAAAAATTTTAAATTTTGTTAGTTTTAAAACCAATAAAATATTTTTTCTCCACCACTTAATATGCTAGTTTTAAAAACAAAAAAACCTATTTTTGTCGATTAAAAACTGACAAATTACAACAATTTTGTTATCCATGAATACATGTCTAACTCATGAAATTTTACCCCGATTGGTTGGAGCTAAATTAGACAATATCATTAATAAATTTGCAACTCTTGGATGACTTGTACCAAGTTCATTACACTTGAATGCTGAAATATTTCATTAATTCATTAACTTTTAATTTTAATTATAATATAAATTAAGAAATTAATTATAACATTGTTTAACCTTAACATAAATTACAGTTCCCAATTTATGAAATATATGGTGAGATATCCAAATTTGTATGTTGGGATATTCAAAATAATATTATATAATTAACCATCAAAATATAGTTTCAATTAAATTAAAAATATATATATCACATATTCACGTATATATACACCATAGAAATAGAGTCAAGTGCTACATTTGAATTTCAAAGTATCTATAAGATAAGATTAGTTCTTTTGTACTAAATATCCAAACTACGTACATACACAAATATATAAATATATATGTATTGATAAATATAACTATACATGTAGTATTAATTGAATAAATAACTACTTATTGTCTTTCTTTCTCTTTAACAAGAAAGAATATCATTGTCCATCATTGTTGTTATGTTGAAAGACAAATAGCCACCATAGTTGTTTGTTTGGAGATAGAAAATCATCATCATTCTTTGTTGTTCTTGAGTTCGTTGTTGTTGTCATTGTTGTCATTGCTGTCTATTGTTGCAATCGACGAGCATTTGAGTTGTGTCGTTCTTTTCTACCGCTAGAATTCTCACTCTCATTGGTGTTGCAACTGACATGCCATTAAGTTGTGAAATGAGGGAAATAAGGAAGGGATGAAGGAATCAAATAAGAAAAAAAATCCTAATCTAATAAGTAAGGGCAAATTTAAAATTTAAATAAAAAGATAAGTGAGGTATTCATATTAAAATAAAATTAATAAAATGAGGTTATCTTAACCTATATATCTATTTTTTAGCATAGTTGGACAATACTTATCAAATCAAAAATATCCAACAAAAAGTCCAAAACATATAAAAGTTAAAGACTTAGCACTCTTTTTTATAGATAGGAAAAAAAACTTAGTATTAAAGTCTCAAAGAATGGCTTTAACAAGAAACTAATAAATCATTACCATTAGTATCAACAAACTTAGCTAGTAATCTCTTCGAAAAAATTACCCAAAATCACCTAACTTTGGATAATATTTTATCATTTACTAGAATCATTTGGAAGTAAGGCTTACCACAATAGTAGTAGGCATTATCTCGAAGTGATTTTTTTTTAAAATGAAATTCTTGATAGGACATTGGTCTTATCACTATTGTAGTAAGCCTTACTTCAAAGCAATTTTAGTAAAAAATAGAATTTTTTATAAAGCATTGGCCTAGTGTAACCACATTGGTCCAGTGTAAGAAAGCTTACCACTGATATCCAATGTCATGGTAAGGCTTACCACGATAAGACAATACCTTATCATAATACTTGTAACTTTTATCTCGGGAGCGATTTTGGTAAAAAAAAAATTAAAATTTAACCCAAATAATCTAATAGTTTGGTAAATCACTAAGTCTCTTCTTCTCTTATTCTCTTCTTTAGTTTCAAAAAACTTTCTTTCTAGTATTTTTTTGACACCAGAGAGAATCTTTTGAGATAATATAGAAGACTCTTTCTCCGATATATCTTTTATTATTATTTCAATTTAATAAATAAATTAGACTTGATTTTGATCCAATTTGACTTTCTCTTCGCCTAGATTACATTTAAGGGTGATCTTTCAATATGTTTTATTTTATATGTTTTGTTTTGTTTCTATATTTAAATTTTTTTATTTAGGTTATTATTACGATTCAAATCCTAGAGATCTCAAAGCTACAAAAATTGAAATTTTATTAAATATAGCATATAAGTTAAAGAATCATATATGAAGGTTGGATAACTCAAAGTGATAAAATGAAAGCGCAAAAAAGTTTGTTATTGTATTAAATATACTTTGGATTGATTTGGTCAAACATGGTAATATGAATTGAGTTGATTTGTTTATAGTAATATGAATTGGGTTGATTTTAGTAAATTTAAAACACTCCTAAATAAGATAAAGCAATACTAAGAAATTATCATTGTTCAGACAAACATTCATTTACCTACTAATATTATAAAAAAAAATTAATTTACTATTTTTAACTTCTTTTTAGTTTACAACTTTTATTATTGAAATACTTTTTAATCAATACTTTTAAAAAAAATATTAATTTAATTAAAAAAATAAAGTTACATACACGACACATAAAGTTATAAATTAATTATTTTTTCATAGTATATCACACCTTTATAACTTCAAATAATGCATAAGTTATTTAAATATTTTGATAAAATTTATTAATTTTAGTTAAATTAATTGATTAAAAGATATTTAAATAATATAAAAAAATTAATTGAAATAAAAAATATTAAAAATAATAAATTAATTTTTTATATGATATTAATATCAAAATAAATATTTAAACTTTTCTTTCAACAACAAAGCCATTGAACATTTAAAAATGTAGGAAAATAGAGATAAAAAAAGTCGCACAAGCTTATAAGGGAAAAGTAAAAAAGCAAAAGAAAAGTAAAATATATAATTTAAGCTAAGTACAAAAATTTATAAACAGAAGATAAGCAGAAGTATCTAATTAATAGACGTTTTGAAAAAAAAAATGTTAAAACTTGTTATAGTAAAAATATCATTATAATAATATTAAATAAAATTTAATTTAATTATATTAATTATATATATAATTATAATTTAATTTAAATTAAAATAAAATAGTATTTAAAATTTTCTAATAATAATAAAAATATATCACATAAAAATATTACTTATATATTTTAAGGAGGTTGTTTTTTAAAAAAATAAAAATCTTTGTACTTATGCAAGGTGGCTCTGCAGCCAAAAAATGCTTCTTCCTGGTAAAGAGTACGTCCTGATCTATAACCAACGCACTACTTATGCGCGTTAAGTATTGTCTGACAAAGGAGGACGACGCTTTTGGAACACAACCTAACACTTATATTTCCGTGCCTTAATACGATTTAATATCTTTTCGCTAGAAAGCGCGTACCCACGCTCCTCGTGTAATAGCCTTTCTAAATGTCTGCCCATGAATAAGCCACGCGTCCGCTTCCATCCCTTAACGCACGTGACCTCTTCCTCAAGACACAAAAGTATAAATAACGCTCGACTCGCCTCCATTTCTTCAACAAACTTTAAACAACAACAAGGATAACAACAACAACGAACATCAAATTTCTCTTTCAAACACACTACTAGTAGCAAAACACTCACACAAACTACTCAAATGGACACATGCAATCAGTTTGTTTTGGAAAGTTCGACAATTGAAAAACAAACAGAGAGGTCTGCTTTATTTGAGACGTTGAATGGAACAAGTGGCATTAAAAGAGCAGCTAACTCAGATGATGAAAAAGGAGTGATACTTGCTTCAAACACACCAAAGAAAAGAGCTGGAAGAAGGGTTTTCAAAGAAACAAGACATCCAATTTATAGAGGAGTTAGAAGAAGGAACAAGAACAAATGGGTTTGTGAACTAAGAGAACCCAACAAGAAAACTAGAATTTGGTTGGGGACTTATCCAACATCTGAAATGGCAGCAAGAGCACATGACGTTGCAGCTTTGGCATTTAGAGGAAAATTGGCCTGTCTTAATTTTGCTGACTCTGTTTGGTTGTTGCCTACGCCGAGTTCAAACGATTCTAAGGATATTATAAAGGCTGCTATTGATGCTGCAGAGTCTTTTAGGCCTCCTGAGTTTGGTGGGCTTTTTGATGGGATTGATGAGAAGATTCTGGCGAATAAAGATGAGAATGAATTGGATACTAATATGGATTATATTCAAGACGCACTTGATAAGACTGGGTGGCTTTCTAAATTGGCTGAAGTTCCTTTGTTTTCTCCACCTCATTATTCAAGTTCTGATATGGATTGGGATTCTCTTGAAACTGAAATTGATTGTTCCTTATGGACATTCTCTTCATAATCCATCGTATTTATTATCACTATACAATTTTGTTAGAATGAGAACTTAGCAGGTTTTGTTTTTTCTTCACACTGTTACTGTTAGGAGTTGAAGTGTTTTTTTTCTTTTTTGGGTCCTACTCCACAAAGATATTAGTTGCGGACTTGACTGGTTTTATATTTGAAATATTAAATGTAGCATATACGTCACTTTTGATAATATTAAAATGCAAGTGATAATTAACGATATATATCTTATCTTACTTAGTACTCTATAAAATATCTAAGCTTACTGAGTACTCTATAAATATCTGTGATGACTCAGTACTTATGATTACGTGGGTCAAAGCATATTTGTTGTTTTCTTCTAGATTTTGAATAATGACAAAAACTGTTTGCTTCTAATTTGAGACCACATAACAGCTTCTATTTGAGACCACATAACAGCATTTCTAAAAGGAAAAATAAAAATAAAAAACAAGGCTTCTGAACTAAAATTTATCCTTTCAGGACGCATTACATTTTTATTTTTATTTTTATTTTTTTACAACTCCACGTTACATCTTTTTCCTTAACACTTTATCATAAAATAACTTTCGAAAAAAAAACTACTTTTAACATGACATAAGCATAACGAAACTTATGTGGATTGAGAAAGATAATCAAATTGATTAAAAACGAAAGATCGAGGAAATTGAGGCTAAGGAGGTTTTTTAATGATGAGATGATACGAATTTAAGAAGGAAGGATTTGAACTGTAAGAAAAAAAGGATATATAATTGTGAAAAATAATTGAGATCATGATTTAATTTAACATTATGGTAAGAAGATAGAACGTACAATTATACACCCTATCTATAGGACTACTCAAATAACAAAATAAATATTAATTTAAAAATTAAAAATTAAAGACATAAGTATTAGATAAATAAAATGCTAACAATATTTCAAATTTTAAAATCCTAATTAATTCATAAGAATACCTGATTACTCATAAATTAACATCTTAATTATTTAACTACTCATAATTATATTAATTATTTTATAATTTATTCTCATAATTTCTCTCTCTAAAACATCGAATCCTGGATAATTGTATAGTTGTAAAGCAACAAACAAAATTTCATAGACTTCAATCTTCATGGTTGCAACATGAAGAACAACAAACATTAACCATGCAGCCTTCGAAATGCTCAAAGGAAACAAAGAAAGCACTTGAATATCTTGGTTGTGAAATAATTTTTTTCATTTAAAATGTGAAAGCATAATTATGTTAGTATAAACTTCTAGTAATTGTGTATCGGAATCAAGAAATGGGTTAGAAAAAGATAGATTAATATTAGCTTGAGGTCTAAATAATCATTAATATACAATAATATAAGACAAGTAAAAGTTTATAATAATCTTTTCTTTATATATATGAAAAAAGATGTGATAAATGTAAAAGAGGGGATAATATCTCTAAAATAGATGTTTTAACTATTACAATAAAGAGTATTTAAGTAAGTGTTTAAAACTGATTCTAAAAAAACGACATATAATGAATTATAAGTCGAGATATTTATAAATCCTCTTAAAATTTAAAGTCATTTTAAATTAAAAATCAATTTTAAATGAACTTAAAATTTAAAAATATTAAAAAATAATAGTGATGGCTTATATAATCGACCCTACACGTGGTATGTGACGTTGTTTGTACACGTTAATTGAAACTATGCCACATGTAGCATCGATTGTACACTTCAACTGATGCAGATTACAGCATCGGTTCTATGTAGCAACCGATGTTATACATGGTGTTGCATCGGTTGACACGTAAAACCGACGTTATGTGTCATGTGTAGCATCAGTATTGTCATTCCTACGTGACAATTGATGTTATACGTGACGTTGCGACGGTTGACGCATAGAATTGATGCGACATCACATTGATGAATGTTTAAAAAACACTAAAATTATCATGATTTAATGTATTTTAATTGATTAAATATATTTATATTTGTATAATTTTATTATATTTTAATATAAATTTGTGTTTTTAGAATCAGGGTATTTTTATTATTTTTAAATATTTTCGTTCAAAAATAATTTAAAAACTCGAAGAAAAATACTAGAGGCAATACATCACAAATATGTTGAGAAAACAAATGAGAAAAAGTAAAAAAAAATGAAAAAATTGGACAAAATGGCTCAAATCAAAAACGTCAAAATGCCACAATTCGTCGGCGCATGCATCAAGCCACGTGTGCCATGCCGAATCCTACACGCGCTCGTTCACTCCAGAGCCTATCCCGCGCATAGTTACATGCATGCCCAACCTATCACTCCAAGATCCACGCCTTTATCTACGCCTATCTGCCGACACCAGTACCTAGTCGCGCACGCCAGTGCTCCACACGCATGCTAGCTTGTCCAAACGCTTCCAAGACCATTTTCAAGATATGTTTTCCACCTTTTTAGCTCTTTCTTCACCTATAAAAGAACTTTCACTCCTATTGTAAAAAGCATCCCTTAAGATGCCTAAAAATCTTTTTTTCTTTCTCTTTCTTTCTCCAGCTTTATCTCTTTAAAAATCTTTCTTAGTTTTTTTTAGTTTTAAAGTTCTCTTTTTAAAAAAAACTAGTTATGTTTTTGTAAATTTTTAGTTTTTTATTCAATAAAAGAAAATGTAAATCCATTTAGAGGTTTTCCAAAAACAAAATTAGCATCAAATTTCTATAAGGATTCTTTTTAAATATAATTTTAAAATAAATTCTTTACAATTATTTTTATGTTTTATTCTTATATATTATATTTAATTTGTGTGAGATTAAATTTAATATGATTGCCTATTTGTAAATATGATATAATAATAACGTTGTTATGTTTGCAAAATATTAAATAAGTAAAACATTTCTATAAAATAAATTGATTTTGTTTTTATTCAAGATTTTATATTAAGGATGTTAGAGAGAAATACATTATTTTTTATTATAAACTTAAATCTGAAAATTAGATTTTAAGGTTTAATTATCTAGTTTGATTTAGAGTAGTGTCATTTTATTTGTTGGTACAATCGTCCGGTAGTTAAAATGAATTTTTATTTCAAAAGTTTTTGTAAGAACTATTATTCAAAAATGTATTAATAACATATTTTCAGTAATTTTTTTAAAACTTAAAAGTTAGTGCTCAGATAATTAAATTCTTAGTTTTAATTTAAATGATTCATTTTCAATCTCTTAGAAAAAAAATTAATTTAATTAACCAAATTAATTATCAACCATACTCATAGGTGTTAATTGATTTGTTTAATTAACAAAAAATATTTAACCCCACCAGATGTGATATTTATATAAAAAAGAGAAAATCAATAAATATCAATTTATATATTTAATAACCTATATAATATGAGGAAACATAATTAACTTAATTATTATATCTATAAATACTCAACTGTTTTAAATGATAAAAAATTTCATAATTATTTATTGAATTCATATCTATGTTTATTTTTTTTATGTTATTAGATTAGGAAACACAAAAAAATCAATATATCGTGACAAGATGTTTAAGATTTAATTTCATTTTTAAGAGTTTGAATAATAAATTAAAAACCACATATATTCTTTTCTCTTATCAACCTTAGGAGCATACTTGCCATTTTCTATAAAATAATTCTTACACTTGCGAGAGTTTTACAAATATAAAACCAAAGTATTTGTAAAATTGGTATTACTAACCCAATGCCGATTTTATTCATTACATTTTTGGCTTCGTTGTCGGGGATCAAGTTTTTGGCCCCTTTGTCGGGGATTAAATAGCATTTTTAAATTATTTATTAAAATTTTGAAAACTTTTTGCGTTGTAAATAATTTTGATTTATTTATTTATTTTGGGTTAAAAAAAATTAAACTTTAATTTATTTAATTATTTTCTTTTCTAAAAAAATTAAAAAAAAATAAAACTTTTTAACTTTAAATTTTTAAGTTTTAATTTTCATTTAATTTTAAATTTTAAAATTTTAAATTTTCTTTTAATTTTCATTTATTTTTTAACTTTAACTTTTAATTTTAATTTTTTTAATGAATAAATAAAAAATATAAATTTTAATTTTATTTTGAACTTAGTTTATTTATTTACTTTAATTTTTATTTTAAAAAAGTTCTTTATTTATTTAAGTAATGAGCTCTAAAAAATAAAAATAAAAAATTACTGTACAAATTTTTTTTATTTAAAAAACATATTAATTTAATTCTTAATTTAGGTTATTTTTTTATTTATTATATAATATTTTTTGTGTATTAACTTGTAAATATTGTATGATATAATATGTATAAAAATGTATTTGTATTATATATTAGTAGAGCTTGAAATTGATTAATGAAGTCACATTAAACTCTTATTCGTTAATATCCAACCATGTAGAGGAGATGTATCTAATATTTAGTTCTAAAATATTTTCTTTAATTCAAGATTTAATTTAACAATAATTTATAATTAAAAAAATAAAGAATATGAATAAGAAATAAATCCAAAAACGTTTATTTATTTAACTATAAAATTATTCTTCCGGTCATTGGAAACAAATACTAAAACTTTCATACTACAAAAATTAACCAATCATAATTAAATTAACTTTAATTAATTTAACTACAAAAGATATCATATTAAAACGAGAAAAATAAGATATATAATAAAAAATACATTTTCTTGATATATGATTCTAAATCTATAAATTAGGTGTCATTCTTTTTCCCAAATCTTTGGATCTATTTCACAATTGGGAGAATAGGTGATATTGTTTATGAAGGATTTAGAGTGTATTTAAAGGTTTAATTTAGAAGTCAAACACATTCAGAATGTGTACCAAGGTTTCTAGCAATTTTTGACATTCGACCCATGACATGCTTTAAATTATGCTACGACACATATCAAATTATGTATCTCCAGTTGAAACCCGACAGGCTCATTCTACGGAATGGAATAAGTTAGGCAACAATGGACGTTGAACTTCAACAAACACAAAAGGATTCGAAAGGCTTATTCTAAGGCATGAACATTGTTGTGTCATGGCATACATAGAAATCCCAGAGTCACAAGTTGGAACCCAAGAGCACCTCACCATAACATGTAATTTTTCTAAGTTACGATGGGCATAGAATTTTTTATCTTTAATAATTTGGTTTATTTTGACTTGTGTGAGTTGCCATTAATCACCTTATTTTTACTCTTTTTACTAGTTTTTTTTAAGATTTTTCTAAAAGTACTTTAACTTGTAAAACACAAAAAAATCTTACAAAACAAGATAAAAATAAAATAAATGCTTAAAATAAATGTTTAAAAATACAACAAATAATAGGTCAAAATAATATTCATCACCTTGAACATATTTTTATTCCATATTAGAATTATCATCTTAAGATGATTAACCTAATGGTTCATATCCTTCTAATCAATCTCTTATTAAATAAAAATCTAGATGCATGATCTAAGTAAGGGATAATACTTATTGTAATATCAAGGCATACATCATTTTACTCATAAGAGTGAAAAATAAAAATCTAGATACATGATCTGAGTAAGAGATAGTACTTATTGTAATATCAAGGCATACATCATTTTACTCATAAGAGTGTAATGGAAGCCTTGGGTGCAGGACTTTTGGATAAGTTTCAATCTATAGCACTTCCCTACTCAATTAATTAAAAAAACATTGGTTTTTTGGTAAACGAATATTCAAACAATTATTATCTTATGTTTGTCGATACAAATTGGTTTCATAAATTCTATAATGCCATGTATTGGGAGGTACCACTTATTCTAATCGCCATGTTAAACAAATAATTGCAAGACATATATAAAATTTAGATCAATAAAAAAACCCTTTGATCATGACTTTTGTAGAGAAAATAAAATAGCCTCCTATTATTAGAGAACTAAGCTTTGGCCAACGTTACTTGATGTCTTCCTCTCCTTGGTCTTTTCGTCTCGGACTCTTTCTATTGTCTTTTCTTAGGTCCAATTGATTTGTTTATTTAAGTTCCTAAAATTATTTAGTGGTAGAAATGTTATCGAGGTGAAACACCAAAGCCATACTCAATTTAAATTAAGTCATTCTTATTGATTTACGACTCTACCACAACTCAAATTTTATCAAATTAAAATTATTATCCAATTGAATCTCTTGGGATGTGGAGTCCTAATCCACAAAGATTCAAGAATCCCATCCAATCACAAACTCTTTCAAATAAAATTTTAGTTTTTATTTGTATGGTATTTATTAAATCAATATATTTTATTTATTGGTAACTAATTAACTAAAATAAATTTAATTAATCCTCAAAATAAAATAATTCAGATATAACTAATATCCTATATCAACTAGAATTTTGACATTATTAGAATTATATTCCTACTTGGGGTCTTGGAATCCTGGAATATATCACATATAACAAGCATTATTGTCTCCCATTCAAATTAGAATATTCATCGTAAAAAAATTCTAATTACCTAAAATCCTTGTCGTAACAAGGGTCCCAAATTTTAGAACGCTGACACACAATCCATACGTGATTTTTGGAACCAAAAATAGCATCAAGATTCATAAAAATTGCAACATGCTAGTATCTCCATGAATGGACAGAAACTCCAAAAATTAAATTACAATGATTTTCCTAATTTTACAATATGATCAAAGAATGAAAATTTTAAAACAAACAAAGAAGAAAAATTAGCCATATAGGGTTAGCCTTATTGTTGCAACTCAAAGAAAACACACCACAAGGTTGCATCAATTCCTCTAACCATGATCAAAGGTAAAACCACATTATTATAATTATAACAATTAATCCACAAGAAATTCTTGTAATGTAATTGTGAAAATAATTTAACACACGTAGAAACCTAGGCATTAACCCATCTAATAGTTGCAGTTATCAACATCAATAGATTGCATTGCCATGCAAAAATTATTCTACAAATATTAATCATGAGATGACTCTAATACCAATTATTGGAGTTGGTTTTTCAAATCATAAACATGGAGCAAATGGCTTTCGAAATATTTGATTACACTTAGCATAAGAAAACAACACACCAATACTCATTTTAATACAAATAGTAAAAGCAAAGAAGAATTATAAATACTTGGTGTGTAGAATACTTAATTAATTTTTTAAGTTTCTTTTCCGATCACCATTATATTTGATGAGTGTTTAAAAAACACTAAAATTACTATGATTTAATGTACTTTAATTGATTAAATAGATTAATATTTGTATGATTTTATTATATTTTTATATAAATTTGTTTTTCGAAATCACAAATATTTTTATTGTTTTCAAGTATTTTAGTTCAAAAATAATCCAAAGATTCGAAGAAAAAATACTAGAAACAATACATCACACATATATTGAGAAAAAAAAAACAAAAAATTGGATAAAATAAGTCAAAATAGTCAATAAAAGAAACTTATATCGATGATGCTACTAATGCAAGTTGCAATTCATGAGTAAATATAGTAAGCAGATGGACAATCATCTCTTATCAAATATTGTAAACCATTAAATGCACCTCTCACGTTGCTTGTACAATCATAACCTTGTCCTCGAATCTTATTGGCATTTAAAGTATGACTAATAGAATAGAGTATATTGCTTCTTTTAATGTCAATGTTGAAGTATCAAATACATGAATAATTCAAAAAAAAAATAGTTCTCTTACAAAACCCTAATTATCAACAAATCTTAAAGCTATTGTTATTGGCTCCTTTTTGGAATCATCACGATCTTCATCAACAATAATACAAAAATATGCATAGCTAGTTTCCTCACCTATTTCTTTTTTGACTTTATATGAAAAAGGTGTAATTTCTTTGTTAATCTTTGGTGTTGTGTAGGAGGCATTCTTTGGTGCGAATTGTCTACCACAACTCCTACAACATTATTGTTGGTGTGTGTTGTGGTGCATGCTGCAACAGTGGCAGACACCAATGTTCAGTGGAGTAAAACATGGAGCAGACAATAATATTAGTGGAGCCATAAAACATGGATGTACAGGAATTATGGTTATTGTTTAATTTTCGTTTTCTTTGTATACATATATCTTAACTCTTGTATAGAAACAGAACAGAAATAATAATGAAATATACTGATAATTATCAAAGAAACACAATATGTGACATGGTATCAGAGCAAGTTATTGCTGATTAATGGAATTACCTACTGATTAATGGAATTACCTACTGATTTCTGATTCTGATTCGCGTGGTCATTGATTTACATTTTCTTTGATTGTTGATTGTGGCTTGATTTACATTTTCTTGATTCTTTGATTGTGGCTAATGATTTACATTTTTCTTGATTGTTGATTGTGGATGCGATTATGGCTGACATTGATTGTGGGCTGGCGATCTCGACCGATTTCTGGGGTGGCCATTTCTGATTTCTCGACACTGGTTCGATCTAGGTGGTCGTTCTGACTTACTCATTGAAACCGTACCGGTCTAACTGGTTGGGTCCAACGTTGGTTGCCTCATAATGTGGCCAGTTCCATCATCAGTTTCTTTTCTGGAAAAGAAACTGAACACAACGATAAACAGCGCTGAGGTCGCGTTCTGTGTATCTGCTTTGTATCTGCGGTTGGAGTCACAGATTGTTCGCAGTCTCTCTACGTAGCCGTGGGCAACCGCACTGGTTTCCTACCTCCGTGAAACTTGAAACGCAACAACATATATATTGTGTTTTGTCTCTGTGCGTGTGGCTGGTTGGAGCCGTGGGTCTATCTGTAGTTGTGGGTAACCATACTGTTCTTCTAAGCTTGGACAAGCTTGGAACGAGAAGGAACTGCACAGAGGTTGCGTGAAGAAAGAGTTACTGTGAAGCCATGCAGAAGAAGCTGCATTGAGGAACGCAGAAGAAGTTGGCTGAGGAATGCAGAAGAAGCTGTGCGAATTTGGATAAGAAGAAGTTACGCAAATTTGGAATTTTTTTTAGGGTTAGGAACGCAGAAGAAGCTGCACTCATTTGGAAATTTTTTTTAGGGTTATGAATTTTTCTATATATAGTGTACAAAGTGTAAAAAAAAAAGGAAAAACGGAAGGAAAAAAATTCTAGATTTCATGGCAGAATCTAGAGATTTAACTACCAATTTCATATTGGAAGATTTGACGACGAAAATGACGGAAGTTCTAACTAGAGCTCAGACCATCTCACAACCTCCGCTAATTGAAGCGTCAACTGGCTCCATTAGTATCAAGTTGGGAGGATCCAACTATGCCTTGTGGTCCCAGGTGGTGGAGATGTATATCTCTGGCAAAGACAAATTGGGATATATTAATGGAGAATTTCCTCAACCTGCTGAAACCGACCTCTCATTCAGGAGATGACGCACTGAAAATGCCATTGTTAAAGGATGGTTGATCAATTCGATGGACCCCTCCTTGATTGCAAAATTTATTCGATTCCCAACTGGGAAACAAGTTTGGGATTCTATTGCTACTACCTACTATGATGGGATAGACATGTCTCAAGTGTATGATCTTCACCATCGAGTTACTCGTATGAAGCAGGCGGGTGGATCCATTGAAAAATACTACAATGACCTTCAAGGGTTGTGGCGAGAAATTGATTTCCGTTGTCCTAATCCAATGGAGTGTGCGAATTACATACAAAAATACAACTCCATTGTACAGGAAGATCGAGTGTATACCTTCCTTGATGGACTTGATGACAGACTCGACAAAACTTGAAGTGATGTGCTTCAAATCAAACCATTCCCTACGGTGGAACAAGCCTATGGATTCATCCGCAAGGAAGAGCTCAGGCAGACCGTGATGATCACAAGTGTAGATACGACACCCGGAGCAGTTATGGCTTACAAAGGAATCAAGGGACACCATAATCCTATGCCACCAAAACCAGGAACTTTTTTGGGTAGCAAGAAATCCCGGAGAAATCCACCGTCTACTGACATGAAATGTGGTCATTGTGGAAACTCCAAACACACCAATGAAAACTGCTTCAAATTACATGGGTATCTAGAATGGTGGAATGATCTTCA
Source organism: Hippophae gyantsensis (assembly GCA_030763125.1). NCBI lineage: Eukaryota > Viridiplantae > Streptophyta > Magnoliopsida > Rosales > Elaeagnaceae > Hippophae > Hippophae gyantsensis. Next base: position 65,879,574 of record CM061031.1, read on the forward strand.
CACAAAGAAGAAGAGGGAAACCATTGGGAAAGTTGCTGTGGCTACCAATACTACATCACTATCCCTTATTCCTCAGACCGAATCTTCCCAAGATCCAAGTATTTCAAGTAAAACATTCCATACTCGTAGTGATAAGGAGGATTGGATTCTGGACTCTTGAGCTACAGATCACATGACATTTGACCCAAACAATCTCTCCAATACAACCCAGCCAAGACGGAGCCGTGTTGCCAATGCAAATGGGGTCACTTATCCAGTTACAGGAGCTAGAACAGTGACCTTATCTCCTTCATTATCATTATCTAATACTTTACTTGTACCCTCTCTGTCAAACCGACTAATGTTTGTAAGTCAGGTCACTTCAGATCTTAACTGTGTAGTATTGATGTATTCTACTTTTTGCCTTCTACAGGATATTCTCACTAAGGAGATCATTAGGCGTGGTACTAGGAGATGAGGGCTATATAATGTGGATGAGCTCAGTTCAGGAAGATCCAATCACATGCAACACACTGTTGGTAACAAGGAACGACAGATTTGGCTATATCATCGTAGATTTGGGCATTCATCATTCGGGTATTTAAAGCACCTACTCCCCAGTTTATTTTCAAATATCACACATTCAGATTTCAAATGTGATACTTGTATCCTAGCAAAAAGTCATAGCACGTCTTATCCTATGAGCATGAATAAAAGTATGACTCCTTTTTCTTTGGTACATTCTGATGTTTGGGGACCTTCCCCGATCATTACGTCATCGGGTCATCGTTGGTTTGTTATTTTTGTTGATGATTGTACACGAATGACATGGCTTTACCTTCTTAAACATAAAGATGAAGTATTTGCTACATTTCACCTGTTTCACACCATGGTTCAGACACAATTTTATGAAAAAATTAAGATACTTAGGTCTGATAATGGAGGGGAGTATGTTAATCAACAATTCCGGACATACTTGAACAACCATGGTATTCTTCATGAAACCTCGTGTTCACAAACCCCACAACATAATGGGATTACGGAGAGGAAGAATCGGCATATTTTAGAAATGGCTCGGGCCTTACTAATCGGTGCACATATGCCTAATAAATACTGGAGTGATGCTGTTACTACAGCTGTGTATCTATTGAATCGTATGCCCACAAAAACCTTACAATTTCAGACTCCATTAAAGGTGTTATCTGTTCATCTTCCCTTGCCTACTATTTTGATGCTTCTGCCCCGAATTTTTGGATGTGTTGCTTTTGTCCACCTCCATAAAAATCAACGAACTAAGTTGGATCTATGTGCTGTTCGTTGTGTATTCTTGGGGTATGGTATACAAAAAAAGGGTTACCGATGTTATGATCCAATTACTAAAAGAACCTATATTACCATGGATGTCACTTTCCTCGAATCATAATGTTTTTTCCCATCACCGATATCCAATTACACTCTTCAGGAGGAGAGTTATGGTGAAGAACGAAATTGGCTTGATGTTGAAATATTAGACACTAGTCCAACATACTCAGATCGTGCCAATAATATTGAGGAGCCAGTATCTAGACCCGAGCTTGAACTTCCAAGAACTGAAGTTGAAGTAGTAATTGAATCTCTAGAAGATGAAGTGGTTGATGTACCCTTCCATTCTCTAGTACCCAATGATCCTCCTACTGAGAACACTCCTAAGGTAAGCTATCCTATCACACCTTTACAAACGAATGTTATAGATACATCTGTTGGTTATGTTTTACCTTTCAGACACAATCGAGGTAAACCTCCAAATCGATACTCCCTAGAAAGAGAAGAACGACAACCCAAGTATCCAATAGCAAATTATGTATCTACTCAAAGGTTATCAGAACCGCATTTGCACAAACACTCTCCTCGTGTCAAATTCCGAGTAGCATTGAAGAAGCCTTATCTGATCCAAAATGGGCTCAAGCTATAAAAGAGGAATTTGAGGCATTGTAGAAGAATAACACATGGATGTTAAGCGAGTTGCCTCAAGGGAGGAAGATGATAGGATGCAAGTGGATTTTCTCTATTAAGTATAAAGCAGATGGTTTAGTTGATCGATACAAGGCAAGACTTATAGCAAAAGGATATACGCAGAAACATGGGATAGATTATCAAGAAACCTTCTCACCTGTGGCTAAACTAAAAACTGTGAGAGTTTTGTTATCTCTTGCAGCAAATTTAGATTGGCCATTGCACCAACTTGACGTGAAGAATGCCTTCCTTCATGGTGACCTTGAAGAAGAGATTTACATGGATATCCCACCAGGATATACTGTTACATCAGGAAAAGAAACTGCATGTAGATTACAACGAGCATTATATGGACTAAAACAATCACCTCGAGCGTGGTTTGGTAGGTTGAGTTCAGCAATGAAGAAATATGGGTTCCAACAAAGCAACTCTGATCATACTCTTTTCCTAAAACATCGATTAGGGAATATAACAGCCCTTATAGTCTATGTAGACGACATGATCATTACAGGGGATGATAAAGAAGAAATCTCTAAGCTTCAAGAACAACTGTCAAATGAGTTTGAAATGAAGAACTTGGGAGGGCTCAAATACTTCTTAGGTATTTAGGTATTGAGGTAACAAGATCAAAACAAGGCATATGTCTTTCCCAAAGGAAATATACTCTGGACCTACTAGCAGAGGCAGGAATACTAGATTGTAAACTTGTCGATATTCCAATGGTTCAAAATCATAAACTCGGAGAATATGTGGACCAAGTACCAACAGATAAACAGAGATATCAACGGTTAGTAGGTAAACTCATATATTTATCTCATACTCGACCTGATATTGCTTATGTTGTGAGTGTCGTGAGTCAGTTCATGCATTGTCCAAGTGAAGACCATATGGATGCGGTCATGCAAATACTTTGTTACTTAAAATCCTCCCCTTGGAAAGGACTTATGTTTTCAAAGAATGGTTAATTGGAAGTCCTTGGATATACAGATTCAGACTGGGCAGGGAATATGAAGGATAGGAAATCTACTGCTGGGTACTTTACTTTTGTGGGGGGCAATCTTGTTACATGGAGGAGCAAATAGCAAAAAGTAGTTGCCTTATCCAGTGCTGAAGCTGAATTTCGAGGAATGATCAAGGGAATATGTGAGCTCCTTTGGTTGAAAAAACTTCTAACTGAGATTGGTGTTGCTTCTAACTCTGAAATGAACTTATTTTGTGATAACAAAGCAGCCATTGCCATCTCTCACAATCCAGTTCAACATGATCGCACGAAGCACGTTGAAGTGGATCGGAACTTCATCAAACAGAATCTTGAAGAAAAGATTATTAAGCTTCCATTTGTTAAATCAGAAGATCAATTGGCTGATATATTCACAAAATCTGTGTCTGCAAGGAACTTCTACAACTCACTTGACAAGTTGGTCATAAGAGACATATATGCACCAACTTGAGGAGGAGTGTTGGTGTGTGTTGTGGTGCATGCTGCAACAATGGCAGACACCAATGCTCAGTGGAGTAAAACATGAAGCAGACAATAATATTAGTAGAGCCATAAAACATGAATGTGCAGGAATTATGGTTATTGTTTAATTTTCGTTTTTTTGTATACATATATCTTAACTCTTGTATAGAAACAGAACAAAAATAATAATGAAATATACTGATAATTATCAGAGAAACATAATATGTGAAAATTATGATTATACGAAGCTACAAATTTCAAAAGTTCAAGAAAATTTTCACAATTAATTGAATATTCACTTTCATCATTGCCTAAAAACACAACCTTGAAATGCAAGCCAATTTGAATTGATGTTTATATCTATTATCTAGAATTTATTGAGAAGAACAAATTTCCATCATTCTCTGTACATGCGATTGAGATGGATCAACCAAAGCTCGTAATGCCATCTCTACATCTTTGTGAGCAGAATTAACATTTTTACCTTCATGGATAAAAAATGGTACACTTTTTACCATTTCTAACTTTCCTCCAACTTTTAAAACCATCCACTGTGAAAGACTTTACGTTCAGATGGTTTGTTAAAAAAGTATCATATTAAGTAAAAAGCATCATCTTTCATATGAGAATATTTTATCCATGTAGAAAACAAACTAAACCATGAACTTTGAAACCTAAGAAGATGTTCTGAACCTTTTCTTAGATACTTAAGTCTAATTAGGTTGATATGAACCAGCCTCTATGTAAGCTCGTCGAATTTGGTCATATTGATTAACATGATATATATTCTCAAATTTGTAGACCTTTTTTAGGATCAGACTTCAAATTATTAAAATCTTCACTAATTTTAATTCTGAGATGTCTTATAGGATGGCTTTTTGAGGTAGATATATTAATATCAGATATTGATAATGACGTATTGACTTCAATATTATACGGAGCTATTGTTTTGAAAATATCATCAATTCTAATATTCTTGTTTTTTATCTAGAATGAAATAAAATTTGTCCAAATTATAAAAATATAAATTCTTGTTTCTAATCAACTATTTTTTTAGATTTATTTTACTTTTATATTAAATAAAAGTAAATATATTATTTTATCATCTAGCATTGAATTAAAATTTACAAATATTACAAAAATATTATTGATTTTTTTTGTTATTTTCGTATTATTAAATTTTATAAATATAATAAAAATTCACCAATTTATATGTAATTTGTTACCTTTTGACATCAAAAATATTTTTGTAATATTTTGTAAAGTTTAATGGCATGAAAGTAATAAAAAAATTTAATGATATTTTTATGATAATTATAAAATTTAATGATATAAAAGTATAACTCAAAATTCTATTATATTTTATAACAACTTTAAAATTTAATGATAAAAAATCTATTTAATATAAAAATAATTATTAATAAATAAATATGGAGATAATCTTAAATCTTATTAAGATAGGATAGTAAGTTTTCAATTTGTTTTTATTTTTTTCTTGTTTACGTGATCCTGATCCTGATCCCAATCCCAATTCCACCTACTATTTGACTTTTTATGATGCAATGCCAATAAGTGTTTCAAAGTGGAAAGTGTCTAGCATGACCATCACATCTTTTTATTCTTAATTATTTTTATATGTACTAATTGAATTTTTTATAAAAGCTGTTGGTGTAATTAGATTTTCATTCTCTTACTGACATACTTGTCGAGGATTCGTCAAACTTGGTCAACGAATATGTCACGGTTAATATAACGGCAAGTTACCTTGCTGGCCGTAATTAACGAGGGGCCGGTGACAGACGAGAAGTTGAGAGGTTGGATTTTTGTTTTATAAATTACCATTTCTTCTCCCTTCTGAATTTCTTGACTAAAATTGGGTGAAAGTTATACCTATTTAACATCATACTTCCACAATCTATTCGTGATCTATTTTTCTTCTAAGTATCAAGTTCAAAAAATAATGCATCATCTATGTGATATAGAAGATCAAAGAGATATATGTCTCATATTTCTCAAATACGATAAGATTGAACGAGGTTTTAATGAGAGGTAAAATATATAGTTGGTTAGTACAAGGCTACATTATTTTGATGAGTTATTATAAATAGGGGTGTCCATAAACCGGATCGGATCAAACCGTAAAATCGGACCGGATCAGACCAAACCGTAAAACCGGATCGGATCGGACCAAATCGAACGATTTTACTAATCAAACGGTCCGGTTCAGTTTGTACTAATTTTAAACCGTTCGAACCGGACCGGACCGGTTTAATAATATATTAAAAATTTCACATTATTCTTCATTAAATTATAAAAAAATCGGACCAAACCGGGAACCAAATCGGACCAAACCGTTTTATAAATCAAACGGTCCGGTCCGGTTTTTATTTCTTAAAACCGTTTCAAACGGTCCAGTCCGAGTAATATGAACGGTTCGGTTTGGTTAAATTTTTTTTGGGAAAAACTGGATCGGACTAGACCATGGACACCCCTAATTCTAAGTATTGAGTTATCATATGTCAGCTTATAATTGCAAGGATGTAACAATTTTCATAAGTGAAGAGCCTATGTGATGGTGTGCTTTATATTGACTGATGGTTACATGGATGCAATAGTTCCCATGGGTGAGGAGCTTATATGATAATATACAGTGTGTTGACTAGGTGTTGAAAGGTTGCAACATGGTACATAGGTGAGAAGTTTATATGTTTTTGTGACGTGTGTTGACCGGGTGTTGCAAGTCTTAAAATGTATGCATGTAAGGAAATTATGCCATCAATAGTTGATCACATCACTTAGTGATAGAGCTCTATAGACAAGCTTGAGTCTACGTGGATCAAGTGTGGTGTTGACAAGAAACGAGGGCAACATAGATAGTTAGGAAAAATGTTATGACTAATAGAGGTATTTGCATTTATATTGTCTATCGAGTTGTACACTGTTTATTTTGTTTATTGGATTGTTTGCTAGTAAGTGATTTCTATAAACAACCTAAGGATGTTACCACATAAGTAGGGGTTCTATATGAGTTCATTTAGTTAAATATTGTGTTATATATGATCTCATACTGTAAGAGTACAATCATCATTTATCAAATATGTTCTCACATATTGGGTCTTGAAGTGATTGAAAATTCGTTATAATTTTTCTAATATGTTTGCCTAATTTACATGCTATGTGATGTTTGCCATGTAGATATATTTTGCTAGCCTAGACAGAAGCCTATGAGGCACACCATCATTAGTGTATTTTTCATATATTATTGTTTCTTATATGTTGTTTGTTTTTTTGTTGTGTTGAATTAAACATGTTGTTTTATTATACTTTTGTTGTTCTATCTACTTAATTCGCGTAATGAGGCCTATTTGGTTAAGTTAGAATAAAGCTCGCGACAAGATTATATAAATTGGCTTTTCACCCCTCATTTAGGTCTTGGATACCTGTTTGGATCGAAAGTTCCATTGACCTTGGTGCAATTGTTCCGACGCATAGAAATCTCATAGCCCAAACATTTCACATTGAATATCTTTTAGACGTTATTCAAATTAAACTCCGATTATTTAGATTTATTCAATATTTAAGTTGATCCAATTTGATCTTAAATAATATTATTTCTGTATTATTTTTATTGATATAAATTTTAAAAATATTATAATATGTAATATTTCAAAAAAAATTATATTTAAAAGTGACATAAAATAATATATTCAAATGATATTTGAGCAAAACAATGTAAAATTGAAAAAAAAAGAAGTTACATAGGGACTTGCAAATGGTTTTGAAATAGTATAGATGGCTTTTGCGCTTTTTATAGTTGATTAGTGTTTCATTTTCTTTAGTTCTTTAGAATTAATTTTGCAACGTTTTATGTTGTTAATATTTTCAATAAATAAAATTATTATTTATATTAATTTCAAATTATTTTAATATTTCATTAATATTTTTGTTTAATGTTTATTATTAATGTTATTAACTTTAAAAAATTTATTATTAATGAATAAAATAAAAATAACTGTTATATATAAACTAAGAAATAGGTTTATATGTTTCTAGATTGGATTACCAATTTTCAACTTTATTATTATTCACATTATTCTTTTTAGAAGACATATATCTAACTAAAAATTAGGGATTTTATTTTGAAAACATGTGTCTAATTTTACATAATATGATATGAAGAAATGTTTAATTTTATCGAATTTGATATATATCCAACGAAGTATATGAATAAGTACATATAGTGTATGTATAATCAATTATTCAAATACATATTAACTAGCAATTGTGATCACATGTCGATTGAAATCCAATGAGTATGATCACCAATCAATTAAAATCTAACTAGTCAGATAATTATCCAATTTTATTAGACATGTGTCCAACTCTATTGTGACAAGTAGGGTCACCGACTAACTAAACTCTAATCCCTTAGACAATTGTCCATTTTAGATAGATATGTACCCAACTCGATTTTAACAAACGAGGTCACCAATCGACTAAATTCTAACTAGTTAAAAATCTATTTAATTTAATTAAATTAGATAAATATTTAATTAAAATTAAATTATTATTGATAAAAAACTCAAAGTAATTTTGTATAAAAGCTAAAAAAAAAAGTTATATATAATTTTTGATTAATATGAGATATCACAACATATAACCCTAAAAACTATTAAAATTCACAACTATTAAATAATTATTTAATAGTAGATGTTAATATAAATTATAAAATAATTTTAATAATTGAAAACAGTGTTAACTAATAAAAAAAGTGTAAATTTATTACTTATAAGTTTGCAAAGGGATAAAAGTATCTTTGAATATGTAATTCTTTATTTTATAATAGTTATAAAATGAGTAAACACATGATAAATGTATAGAAGCTATTGAAGCAAGAAATAGATAAAGTAAATTAAGAAGACTTGTCCAATGGTCGTGTGTTCACTCCATATATAGTTTCTGTTTTTTCAACACATGCAGTAGAGGCATGGACGTCCTAATAAAAGTTGAGAGAAGCCGTGTGATTATTGAACAAGAAGAGATGAGAGTTACAAATTGCCCATGCTTTATGTGAGAGGCATCATGAAGAAAATCACCAAAGAAAATTTTGTAGTAGGTTATGGATCAATAAGTATAAAAAGTATGGAGTATAATAATATAGAATAAAATGATATACTCTGAAAATAAAATAAATTGACACAATAATATTAAAAAAAAAACATTAAACAATGTAAAAGTGTCAAATAAATTACATGATGGAGCAATAACTCGCATTGAAGAGCAGTGGACATAAAGAGCATTGGTGGTAAACTGGTAATGCATGACCAAGAGGAAGTGTTTAGAGAAAGAACGACTCTTTTGAGTACTGGGGATTTTTGAGAGTAATTATAAGCTCTACAATAACACACAATGATTTGTTTTAAGGATATTAATATAATTGATCAAGACTAATATTAATAATTTTTAAGTCTTTATTCTCACTCTTATAATTGTTGCATACTATTTGTCTAGATTTTTTCAATGAGTAATTCCTCCTTTTTTTTTTTTTTTGCTTTCTTTTCTTCTTTTTATTATCAAGTCATGTCATAAAATGAATAAATAAAAAATACAATTATTAAATAAAATAAAATATGAAATAAATAATAGAAATAGATTTATTAACCACTCGCACAATTAATAATTAAATGGGTAAATATCATTTATATTCACATTTCACCCAAAGATAAGGAGGTCTCAATAATTTCACTTTATATAAAGTGTATACCAAAAGACATAGGTATGATTTCATATCAAAGAAAAACTCTACTTTCAAACAAATGCCACAATATCTTTGCAAAAGAAACCAAATGCTGCAATATAATAATAAAGAAATACAAGTAAATATTAGAATTTTAAAAATAAATATAAAACATAACCATAAATTAAAAAAATATTTGAAATAAATAATATAGCAATACAAAAAAAAAAGTTTTTTATTTTTCTCCAAGGCAAGCAATAAAATATATACAGTGAAATATTTTTTAATTCTTAAATCCATTTTGGAGAGATTGAATTTATTTATTTCATTTTATGAATTTAATTAATCTTTTAAGTGTATTTATAACTTATTTTTTCTTTTAAAAGTTGACTACAATGGTCCCTAAATTTTTCTACTTTCTAAATTTTAATCACCTTATTAATAGGCTACCTTATAAGATAAAAAAGAAATAGGACTAAAACGTAATAATAAAACAATAAAGAGATCAAATATAAAAGAAAAATAAATAAGGGAATTAGAGTATAAAATGTGAAAAAAAATTTAGAAACCATTTGTACAGTCTACCCTGCTTTTAGTTATTGCTTTTTATGAATTTTTTAATCTAAATAATAAATATTATTATAATTCAATACTATATTTAATATTATTATTAAAATAAATATTATTCATATTTAGTTATATTAATTAGCCGGATAAAATGTTATAATAGTTTGCTATGTATTAATTTTCATAAAATTTTAAGTGGAGTTTTATAATTAATTAATTATGATCAAATGTATAAAAAGTTCCATCACTTTTAGTAAAACATTAAAAGTTCACTAATTATTAAAAATTGAATTATAAATTTAAAATTTTAAAAAATATCATAAATAATACACATATACATAAATAAAACACATGTATATGTGTATATATTGATTTATTTCCTTAAATCAGTTCTAATTCAAAGAAATAAAGTTAATAATTTTAAACACATAATATTAGTTTAAAAATATATAATAATTTAAGAAATATACTTAAATATCTAATTTCTAATATTTAACAACTTAAAAAATATACTTAGATATCCAATTTTTAATATTTTTTAAAATTTTATATTTCTTATTCACTTTTATTTGAAATTATTCACTTTTTATAATATCATCAAAATAATAATAATCTCATATTTCTCTCTAACTTTAATTTCTTATTAGTCTTGATAAAATTAGTAAAAAGTTATAGATTTTGATTTTAATTTTGAGTAATATTTTATAATAACGTTAAGAGGTTTTTTAAGTGAATGTGTAATTTAATTTTTTAATTTTAAAAATTATATGTTAGTTTTTTATTTATAAAATAATATTTATTAATTTTTTTATTCATAATTTGTTTAAATAGATATTACTCAAATATTCTTGATAATTTATATTTTTTAATTTTTAATTTATATTTTTAATATCATTTTTATAAATAAATTAACTAAATATTATATTTTTAAAATTAGTAAACTTTTATATAAAAAGACTAATGTTATTTTACAGTTTATCAAAATAACTCAAAATTATAATTTATTATAATAATAATAAGTTTAAAATAAAATTTATAATAAGATATTATCTTGATGTGAAAAAATATTTGGTTAATGCGTGAAAGTTTATCATTATCATTTAATATTGTGATAAGATATCACAATAAGATAATATCTTATTATAATTGTAATAAATTTTATTTTAAAATAATTTTGATAAAAAAAATATAATTAATTATGAGTAAGAATGCATGTAAGAAAAAATTTGCATGGAAAGTCGTAATAAAACTTACTACTAAAAAAATATCTTAACAGAATAATAACTTACATCAAAATTAATTTTAATAAAAATAAAATTTAACTTAAATATCATCCTGAAATTAGTACCCTACTTCAAACAACTATAAAATTCTACCGTCTCTGAGCTGCTTTAGAGTGCGGACATTAATACGAAGCTCGATCCTAAATCAATCACAGGCTGATTCATGGGTCTCCTTCAGAAAATACACTCCTTCCTCACCAGTGGCCCAGGTAAGCATACTCTACCCCCGAATTTTTCTTCAGCAATAGGAAAGTAGAGTTATTTGTTTACTACCCGATTCCTATTACTCTGTTTCTGTCCTTCAAGTTCTCTTTCTTTGAATGATTTTGGCCGATAATCTTTTGTTACTGTATCGTGTAATAGGGAAGCTTGGAATTGCATTTCCTTTTATTCGAATCTGCTTTCAAATAGATCAAAAATCACTTTTTGAGTTTTTGTTAAAGTTACAGAATCAATACACTAAGAAGTAATATCCCACGTTAATTAAAATAACATTATGATGTAGTATCTCTGTTTTTTTTTTTACATTTTTTTACATTTAAAAAAGAAAAATAAATAAAAATATCATCTTATTCAAAACTCTAATCATGAAAGATACTTATTTACATCTCACGTTAATTAAAGACAATATTATAATAGAGTTTATAAGGATTATAAATATCATTCACCCGTTGGTTTAATCTTTTGGGATTAAAATGTTCATAATTCTTATATATTTTCAAATGGTATTAAATCTTCAATCAATTAGAAAAAAAACTTTAAACCTTCCTTAAAATAAATGAAATGGAAGAGAAAAGGATAAGTGACTCAAATAAGGATTTGTACTTTTGTACTATCCATGTTTTGAAATGGTTTTTAAGTAGTATCCAAAATGTTTAAAAAGTTCAAGTTTAAACCTTTTAAGACATTAAATGGCAAAAAATAAGAGTACTAAAAGGATACTAAATTTGGTAACATGGGTACTTAAATGGAACTAAACTTTTTTGAAATGAAACTTTTAAACCATTATGGGTATTAAATAGGAACTTTTTAAACATTTTGAGTACCGCATGTAAACCATTTCAAAACATGATCAAAAAGTTGAACTTTTGTCAAAATATGAGTATTATAAAAATACCAATCCCCCAAATAGAATAGAATATAATAACATAGATTAAAAATATAAAGTGATAGGCTTTGTAAAAGACAAAGATCCACACTTTGAGAGAGATGTTAGAGATAATGCTATACATTGATTAAAAGCAACACTAATAGAGTTTACAAGAATTATGAATTTCTGTTTTGAAATTTCTCCAAGAACATAATGAATTCAATTAATAATCCAGCTACTATTCCTTTTGATTGTTTGTGATTACTATAGTAATTTTCCCTTACAAAGACTCAATACAACAGCTACATTTTGCTAGCCACGATCATCATCTTCTTTCAACAATTTGTCTTCTATTTTAGTCACACCAAAAGCTTCTTTACAAGAATAGTTTACAAGCCTATTCTTACTACTGTCTAACTCCCTTTACCACTTTATGATTCTTTATATTTCTTGACTCTAACTGATCTCAACTAACACAAAATACAAGCTTATTAGTTACAAAATAACAGCTATATTAGTATACTCAGTTAACTTATTCATGTAAGACTTACACACGCGAGCCATGCATTCTGTAAGCCTTACAAGTGCATGTATTCTTGATACCACGCACTACAAATCTTCACCTTGGTGCCAAGAGTCATGTTTTTTGCTTCTTCACAATTCCAACTAACCTTTCTTAGTGTTGGAACTTAGTTTCTGTCATTGTCTTAGTTTCTATGTCAGTTGGGTTCATCAGTGTGCACTTTCATGAGTGATACTAGCCCAGTTTCAATCGTACCCCTAATGAAGTGGTATTTAATGTCCACATGCTTAGTTCTCTCATGTTGTTGATGGTTCTTGGATAAGTGAATGGTACTTATACTATTGTTGTGCACATTCAGAACAACTTGCTCGAAACCAAGATCTCTAGTCAAGCCCCTAAGCCATAATGTCTCTTTCACAGCCTCTGTTGCAACAATATATTCAGACTCTATAATAGACAAAATCACTAGGTGTTGAAGTGTTGCCATCCAGCTTACGAACCCTCCTCCAAACTTGAACTAGAGACCAGTAATGGACCTTTTCCTATCAAGATCTTCGGCATAGTCAAAATCAACAAAACCTTCAACCTGTAAGCCAGTTTGCAATCCATCAAACATTGTGCCTTCCTTCTGGTTCCTTTCTAGTACTTCAACACCTATTTAATAGCTTCTCAATGCATTTTGCCTGGATTGCTCATGTATCTACTTACAATGCTCGCACTATGCCTCAAATCAAGCCTTGTACACACCATCAATTACATCAAATGGCCAACAACATTAGGACAAGGAATTTCTTCATCAATTCCTTATCTTCATCAATATTAGGTGAATCTCTCATAAAGAGTTTAAAATGTTGTGCGAGTGTTACAAGCAATCTCCTCTTGTTCCTCTCCCTAATGATTTCCGTTCCAAGGATCCTGCTAGCCATGCCAAGGTCCATTTCAAGCTCAACATTCAAGAGTTTCTTCAATTATTTCAACTTAATCTCTCCTTTTACTTGCTACTAGCATGTCATCTACATACAAGAATAGATAGACAACATCTTCACTTTCTTGATCATCATAGTGCACACATGGATCATAGGAGCATCTTTGAAATCCAATTCTAAGTACATACTTATCAAACCTCTTGTATAAGCATCTTGGTGACTGTTTTGGTCCATACATTGACCTTTTTAGCAAACAAACCATGTGTTTTTTCCTAGGCAATTTAAAGCCCTCTAGTTGATACATGAATATCTGCTCATCAAGCTTTCCATGTAGGAAATCAATTTTAACGTCTAGTTGATCCAATTCTAAGTCCTTAGAAGCCACTATGGATAATAGAACTCTAATGAATGTGTGTTTCACCATTAGAGAAAAGATCTCAGTGTAATCTACTCCTTGCCTTTAAGTGAACTCTTTAGCTACTAATCTAGACTTGTACCTAGGTTGCTCTATTCCAAGTATGCCTTTCTTCTTTTTAAATAGCCACCTGTAAGCTAGCTACTATTTTAGCACTAATTGGCTTTGATACAGTGTCTATGTCTGATTTTTCATAAGAGACTTTATTTCTTCTTTCATTGATTCTTCCCACATATGTGCTTCATGACTACTCATAGCATCCTCATAGCTCTCAGATTCCAGGTTACAAACGCTAGGTGCAGCATTAAAGGGAAAATCATTTAAGTTAATACCTTCACCTTGCACTGAATTGATGCTATCAGCACCACCTTCTTATCTTGTAGGCTTTCCATGTGGCCTTATCTTGTAGGCTTTCTACGTGGCCTTCTTTCCCTAGCTCTTGCTTGTCGGTAGTCACTGAATTGGTTACTCATAACTTGAGTTGATCCCATCTCTACATCAATTTGATTTTCATGCTCCACCTTTATCTCAATTACATTCTCCTTGTTAACACACTATCCCTGCTTGTTACACATTTGCTATTCTCAGGATCTAATAACTTATAGCCCTTTACCCCATTTGGGTATCCTAAAAATACACACTCTATAGCCCTATCATCAAGTTTATCTCCCTGACATGCATATAGGCCACACAACCAAACACCTTTAGTACGCTACAATCAACTGCCTTCCCACTCCATCTCTCTTCAAAAGTCTTAAACTACAAAGCAATTTATGGGTTTCTATTGATAGTATAACATTCTGTGTAGTGCTTTTGCCAAAAAATTCTTTGGCATCCTTAAGCTGATTAGCAAATGTCTTACTCTTTCTAGAAGAGTTCTATTCATCTTCTCAACCTGCCCATTTTTTTAAGGAGTGTAGACCGCTGTTCTGTGCCTGGTAATTCCACTTTCTTTACATTAGAGGTTGAATGACTCATTATAAAATTTCAAGCCATTATATGTCCTCAAATACTTCACCTTATTCTCATCTCATCTCTATCTGTGCCTTCCAGTATTTGAATTATACAAAGACTTAATCTTTGGTTTTCAGTGAGTACACCCAAGTTTTTTCGGTATTATCATCTATAAAAGTCAAAAAGTATCTCGATCAACTAAGGGATGTGAAAGTTCTAAAATACAAACCTAATTAATCTAGAGAGGGTGAATAGCTTATTTTCAAATTTTATCAATTTATAATTTAATAACCTAAACAAAGTAATCAGACATACAATTACGTGGAAATAGTAAAGTGTGAAAATTAAAAAATAACATACAATATTTTTAGGTGGAGATAACCGAGCCTACAATCATGACCTAAGAGTAAAATCATTGGTCCATCGAACAATCGAACTTTTCATTATGAAAACCAAACGTTCAAGTACAAACCCAGTCTTATGTTACCCTCCTTAGAATACTGACCCAATATCTCTAACTTATGAGCCCATGTTCTATTTTCACAGTTTTCAAGATTAGCGTAAGTGGTATCCAGACCAACGTTCTAATCAGTTTCTTACCAATTAAACACGTTAACAGAACAACTGTAATTAGGGTTAGCAGAAAAAATATAAGTGCTCGTATGTGTTTTAAAACGGATTTAATAATGAATAATTCTAATTAGATTATTCAAAGCATATATCAATTAAATCAAATAAATTAGAAAATCCCAGAGCAAGAAGATTAACACAAGTTAATTAAAAATAGCTTCTTAGAAATTTAATAATTAAATTAGAATAATCATGATTACTCATAAAATTATTTGATATAAATATGCAAGACTCTAATCAAGAAGAAGCTATATGGATATGAAAAATATGAAACAAATAGACTCAAATTTATACTAGCATAATCATATATAAATATATGAAGAAAAGAGTTCAACCTAATTAAAGAGGAACAAGGAGAAAATAAACCTGACTATTGAGCCTTGTACTCCTAAAAATCTACTCTGTAGTGTTGTGTAATTATGAGAGAAAAGTGACGTATATATAGAAAAAGTAAAGAGCTAAAATGTCACACATCTAATGTGGCACAATTCTATATGCAATTGGTTTCTGACTGGGATTAAAAGCGAATCAAAGTGGATGAAATGCATCGATTCCCAATAGCAAGATCTATCCACAAATGAGATGGATTGATCCCTCCCAAAAATAAGTTATGCTTATATAACATGGGGGATCGATCTGTCTATCAGGGGGATCGATCTGTCTATAAGGGGGATTGATCCCTCTATGTATGAAGGCGTGTTTAGTTTTTTATGCAGAATGGAAAGGATCGAAGTGTGGTCGATTACAGATCGATTCATAGTGAGATCGATCCTTCTATAAGGGGGATCAATCCCTCTATTTTAAAAGGCTAATATCTTTATCATGTAATATCAGAATCGATCCAATCAAAAGTCTAAATGAAATACACTTAAACATGTATGCAATTCTATGTGTGATAGTTATAAAAGTACTCGAATTGTGAATATTCAAAATTTGAGCGTTTCTTCATTTTTTTCTTGAAAGACTTGATATTCTTGAGAGGCTTGATAGTGAGCTTAAAGATAAGATTATATGTAAATGTTTTATTTATGAAAATAACCAACACTTATAGTTTTTACAGGATGGATGCTTTGATGGTCCCCATAGATCAGAGTAAATGTAGTTAAGTTTTTCCTTGGTAATTGTCTCACTTCTTGTAAACTTACTCTTTTCGATTTTTTTGGTGTGTAGTGCTCATGGAATAGTAAATTCACAATTCTCAATTGTCCAACAACCATTGCTTATGTAGTTCTTATTCTTCTTACGCTATGAAAAATTCAAATTTCTATATTTCAACTATTTCTAGTAGGTGTGACTCATTATTGTTCATAAACTTTTTTATTACTCATAATTTGCTAGAGGGAAGGACTTCAACATATTCCTTAGATAGATCGATTCCACTTGATTATCTTGAAAGGATCTTAGAAGATATAATACCAAAGAATATAAAAAAGAATAAAAAGATAATTTTTGAAAAAAAGATAAATGATATACTTGCTAATTATGCTTACTATTTAATTAATACATGCAATTATGATATGGAAACGAGAGAACATAGATATCACATAAAATTGGAACTATTCATAAATTTAATGAAAGCTTGGGGTAATTTTCCTTGTAACTATAGTTTGCATTTATGAAAAATAACATGATGAAAAAAGAGAAATCTAACTTTCTCTTTCACTGACAATCTTTTATGCCATAGTTCAACTCTTTGAGTTTCTTCATCAGTTATTACAGCCATTGGTCTCTCAACAGAACTCTTCGAGAGTTAAATCCCATTTCTCTTTTCACCTATAAAGTATATCATTGAAACCCTTGTCACTTTCAGTTCATAGCCATACCCTTTGAACTCATATTCTTCATTAGAAAGCATTCTTAGAGAAATTAATTTCTTTTGAGCATTGGTACATGTCTTACCTCTTGAGGAGTAGTTCTTGCACCATTTGCAAACTTCATCTCCATCGTGCCATGCTATTGACTCTACATTGTTTTTCATTTTCCATGTACATTACTCCACAATAGATTGGGTGATAATCAACAAACCAACTTCTCTTAGGAGTTATATGATACAAACATCCAAAGTCAAGAATCCACTCTTCACAAGAACGCTTGTAACTTGCAGTGAGAGCATATGCATTCCCATATCCTTCTTGCACAACAAAAGCTTTTGTACCTACATTATCTTTATTTTAATCCTTGAATCTCTCCTTTCGATCAAGGCATTCCCTTTTAAAATGTCATTTCTTGTTGCAAATGAGGCACTTGTAGACTTGTTCCTTGAGTTGACTTGAGTTCTTGAACTCCCCCTTATAGATGAAGCATCCCTATCTGCAAACATTATTTTATTCCTTGATTTCACCTCCAATTCTTTAAACCTTAAAGATGCTACAACAACATTTGAAGATAGGCTACCCCTTCCATTTTCTATAGTAGTACGTATGGTATCAAAGGAATTAGGTAGGGAATTAAGAAGTATTACATTTTGATTTTCATCACTAGTAGCTTCCCCAATGTTTGTTAGCTCTATTGTTACTTTCTTGAAATCATCAAAATGAGTTCCAAGGCTTTTAAAGGATCAATTTTGAAACCAAATAGTTTCTTCTTCAAGAAGATCTTGTTCGACAAAGTCTTTCTCAGAAACAATCTTTCAAGCTTTGTCCATAATCTATATGCAGAAGTCTCATCATTGACTTGCCTAATCACAGAGTCAGATAGGTTAAGGATAATACTTTCCTACCTTTGTTGTACAAACAACCCTCATCTTCTTGCGCCATATACCAAAATCATCACTATCATCGAATTTGTCGATCTCTAATTTTCAGCAACCCTATACTTCTCTTCTCAGTCAGATTGATCACCTAACTTCAGTATGGTTTCTTAATCTTCTCGGAAAGGCTCTGATATCAATTGTTATGAAAATGCTCCAAGAACACAATGAATTTAATGAATAATCCAGTTACTATTCCTTTTGATCATTGTTTTAAATTGTTATTTTGAGGCTCGCAATGAGGGTCACTTTAGTAGACCTCCTCTAACTAACAAGTTAACCATTTGAGACTTACACCTTTTGCATTTGATGCTTACACGATTAGGTGTTGTGCATTGAGGCTATTAAGGCTATAAGCCTCAACATTTCTCTTTTTATGGTGTTATTTTTTCATAGGTATGTCAAAAATCCATAGTAACACAATACCAACTCATACTAGGCTAAGAAGTAGTCTTTAGAAAGTAAAACAACTAATAAAAATAAGTAGACATTTCTTCTTGCTAATATTCCCAAAATTACATTTTGACTTATTATCATGATTATTTCAATATTAAATTATGACTATGTTATTATATATATTTTTAATTTTATAAATGTTATCTTATTAGTGTTTGCTTATTCATTGTTAGTAATAATTAAGTTAGGTTCATAACTTGTTTCGTGGGTGAAAATTGTCTCAAAGCTCTTAAAGTGAGGCTTACACCTTGTCCCATGCACTCAAAACTCATCAAGGCATAAAATACATTTTAAAACCTTGCTTTTGATTATTTGCGATTACAATAGCAATTGTCCCGTGCAAAGACTCGATCACAACAACTGCATTTTGCCTGACATGATCATCATCTTCTCTCAACAATTTCTCTTCTATTTCAACCACACCAAAAGCTTCTCTTCAACAATAGTTTACAAGCATATGTTTGGTACTCTCTAACTCCCTTCACCACTTTATGATTCTCTACATTTCTTAACTCTAACTGACCCTATGCATTGCTCTCAATTAACACAAGATACAAGCATATCAGTTACAAAACAAGAACTATGTCAGTGCACTCAGTTAACGTTTTCATGTAAGGCTTACGCATGCAAGTTTCGCATTTTGTAAGGCTTTCGTATTCTTGGTACCACACACTACAATGTATCCACTTATTGGGTTAACTTTTTGAAATTGGAAGGTATATAGTTCTTATGGACTTTCACATTTCTTCATTTTTATGTTAATATCTAAATGTTGTTTTTAAAACCATTTTCATCAAATTATTTTTTTCGCAACCATAGAAGCACATCCAAACATGTCATTTGTTAAATGGGTTCCTTGTCATTAGGGTGTGTATATTTCTTGTTCTGGATCCTATGAAAGTGCTTATGACAGAAAAAGTGTTTCGTGAGCAGAAAGAAGAAAAAAAACGTCAAAAGTGTTCTTGGAAATTACACTTTGTGCCTGCTGACAAAAGTTGATAGAAGCATTTCCTAAAACTTTTTTTTAACCACTTTGTCTGATAGAAGCAAACGGATCCTTAGTTTCTACTTTTCCTAATTCATAATCATCTGTTTTTCATTAACAATAGAGCTTTTAAAACATCCATTTTGCAGATAACCTTTTTTAATACCCTTTACTTTTCCCTTTCTGAAATAGGCAAGCATAAGCAAAATAAGAAGAAAGAGAATAGATCATTATTTTTGGAACATGGAGCCATACTATTGAAGGAACTCATATCCTCCAGCAATGGGGTATATAATCCAATTCGTAGCTTCTCTGCTAAAGAAATCCAGACAGTCACAAACGACTTCCAATCATTTTGTCGTTATGATGGTCATTTCAGATGGTACAGGGGTAGTTTAGACCAGCAGCATCCAGTTTTAGTCAAGTATTATAATCAGCATGGTGATTTGGATCTGTTGAAGCCCTTGGCATACAGAGACATAGTCATAAGTTCACAAATGAGCAATCACAATAATGTCCTCAATCTTATTGGTTGCTGTCTTGATTTTCCTGTGCCTGTTTTAGTGTTTGAAAATGCAGATATTTACCTCAATGCAAGGTGTGCCATTTATTGTGATGATTCGTCTTTGTCTTGGAAAATCAGATTGAAAGCTGCAAAAGACATTGCTCACACCCTAACATACCTTCACACTGCATTTTCTAGACCTATTATCCACAGGGATGTAAAACCTGGAACTGTGTTTTTTGACGGGGATTATGTTGTCAAATTTGCTGATTTCTCTCTTTCCATATCCATCCCTGAAGGAGAAACACATGTTGTAGATGAAATTGTAAAGGGGACTGTAGGGTACATTGACCCTTGCTACTTTCTTACTAATTCTGTTTCAGAGCAGTCTGATGTTTTTAGCCTTGGGATGTTAATGCTTGTTCTTTTAAGTGGCCAAGCACTTGTTGATCTCGTTCAACTAGAAGGGAGTGAAGAATACAATACCAGGACAAGTGTAGAAAATGCATCGAATATCATGGAAGATGTTGTTGAAATATGCGAACATGATGAGCAGTCGCTTAATTCTTTTGGTATAGAAAATCAATCTCAAAAGAGTGAAGAAGAATGGAAATTACATAATTATCATAGTCGACACAAAATGACAATAAAAGACTTTGTTGATGGGAAATCACTTGATGAACTTGTGGATCCGACTATTTGGGAAGTTGAAGGAAAAACCAACCAAGAGCTGCATAGGCAATTGCAAGCCTTTCTAGAGCTGATATTGAAGTGCATAGAGTACAAGAGTGAAGATAGGCCGCTTATGATTGATGTTGCAAAAGAACTCAAGCAGATTGAGAGGCTTACTAGGGAAGCTTAGCCCTTTCAGCAGTACATGACCAAAAAAACAAAACTTAATACGAGGCCTCTTTCCTTAAGGCTGAACAATTGTAAAAGGAATCAACAAAGAATATCAATTGGTGTACTCTTTCCATTTCTTGCTTTGTTATATTGTATTGCAAATGAGCCCTTGGAATTTTGGTACATGTACTAAAATGGTTTGAAGTGTGATCGAATTGTTTACCACTTTTTAACAAAGTGCACAACTTTTTTCCCGTCATGTCTATTTTATGTCCCATTGTACAGTTTTACAACTTGTTTGCCGATAATGCTTTCTAGTTTATTGATTCTTGTTTGGGTTTTCCTGCTCCTATTTTAGTTCTTAAAGATGCAGATTTTGGAATACTTGCTGAAAGAGGAAGGGTTCATTCTAATAAATCATCACTGTTTTGGAAGGTGAGTTTGGAAGTGGCAAAGGACATTGCTTATGCATTAACATATCTTCATACTGCATTTTCTAGGCCTATTATTCATAGGGATGTCGATCCAGCGTGTATCGTTTTGGACAGGGATTATGCAGCTAAGTTGTTTTTCCATCTGTTTCGATTCCCAAAGATCACACATTCTAGAGATTCAATTTGGAGAATCTGATATGTTTATGGCATTGGAGTATTTCTACTTTTGTATTTTTAACTGGAAGAGCAACACATGATCCCATTGAAGAGAAAACAACGTGAAGGAGAGGCAAGCTCTTTGTAATCTCGATAAACCTGAAACTTTCTTTAGATCTGTTGTTGAGGGAAATCATTTGGATGAAATTGTGGATCCTAAAATTTGGGAAGAGAGAAATCGGACAAACTAATCAAGAATTGCAGCTTGAAGGTTTTTATAGAATTGGCCTTCAGATGCATCAAGTGTAGATAAGCCATTGAAGATTGATGTCACCAAATAACTCTAACCGAATTAAAAAGTCAACTTTGGCAATGTAGCCCCCTTTTTAAGGATTAGTGTCAGACCGATGATTTCATACTAGTGAAGATCTGTAAAGGGATGTAATCAGTTTATTAGTTAGTTGTATTCATAGTTATTATTTTAGAATTATTGCTATGTTTGGTCGGAGGGAATGAAAAGGAATCAGAATTGTTTCCTTCTATTTGTGTGTTTGGTTGGGTTATAAAGGGAGTCATGAATGAAATCGATTCTTAAAAGAAAAGGAATCACAATTTCTTCTCCCCTTTAGGAATCACGATTTCATTCTCATCTCAAATATTTTTTCAATTTTACTCCTACTCCAAATATAATCTTAAACTCAAATCCCAAATCTCAAAACCTTAAACCTTAAATCCCAAATCCTAAAATCTTAAATTCTAAACCTTAAACACTAAAACCTAAATCCTAAAACTCAAAACCCTAAACCTTAAACCCTAAACCCTAAATCCAAAATCCCTAAATCCTAAACCCTAAATCCTAAATCCCAAAACACTAAATCCTAAACCCTAAACCTTAAAATCTAAACCCCAAATCTCAAAACCCTATACCTTAAACCTTAAACCCTAAACCCTAAATCCCAAAACCTTAAACCCCAAATCCTAAATCCATAAACTCTAAACCCCAAATCTCAAATCCTAAAACCCTAAATCCAAAATCCAAAATCCTAAAATCTTAAATCCAAAATCCCAAATCCTAAAACCCTAAACCTTATTCAGAAAATTAATAATTTTAATCCTAAACCTTAACCTACAAACATAGCACTAAATCCTAAACCTCAAATCCCAAATCCCTAAATCCCTAAATCTTAAATCTCAAATCTCAAACCTCAAAACCCTAAACCCTAAACCCTATTTAGAAAAATAATAATTTTAATAATATTTTTTCTTTTTAAGTAATAATTATTTAGAAAAATAATGATTTTAATAATGTATTTTGTGTGACGAAAAAATAATAATTAAATAATATTATTTAAATTTTACTGAATATAAGGGTGTTAAGGTAATTTATAGTTTTTTCTATTTCATTCCATTCTAGTGTCAAACCAAACATTATAATACTGATTTTTTCTTTGATTCCAATGGTCAAACCAAATAACATTGTTTCCTTTCTATTTTATTTCATTTCATTCTGATTTCAATTTCAATTCCATTTTGTTAACCAAACGTTACCTAAATGATTTTTAACTCATTTGGTATCTCTCAGTTGGTTGACTTTATCCATCTCAAAACAGAATGAGCACGATCAAATCTCATATCTTTTTCCAACCGTTAATAATTTTCTCTTTCTCTCTAACTTTTATAAAATAATAGGTAAAAAATAATTATTTAAACATTAAACAAAAATGAAGTTGTCATTACGCTTCCTATGTTCCTAGCCCCTGAGACAATTTGCAAAGTGAACCATCTTTCATTTTATTTTTGCTTATGAAGTGAAGCATTCTTTGTTGTTAACTACTTGATGATTCTGATTTTTGCTCTTATTGTATTCCATACTAAATTTGTTGATCTAGATCATGAAGTAGATGAGCAAACGATAAGAACGAACGAAAATGGGGTGTCATATCTACTTCAATGTTTAAATCAATTCTCAAATAATTTAATGGGAGAAAGTTATGAAAAATATGAGTGTTTAAAAATGCATAAATGGAGTGAGCTTATTATAAACTTGGTTCAAAAACAATATCATAATATTATCTTAAATTATAATATCAAATTAACATTAAAAAAATAGTATTTTGATATTAATTTATATGTTTATGATATTTCATATAACGAGATATCAAATCATAAATATATTTTTTAAATTTAAATAAAGAGATAATTATCATAATTGTTTCCATTTAAATTCAAATATTTATTGATGATTCGTTTATCATGCATTGACTGTACCCAATTATTCAAAAGGAACATGTGCGAGTGCCATGCGTATCAACTGAAAATTTCTCCCAACATTACCTTTATCTTTGTTACTGTTCTCTACATTTATATATCTACCTACAATAAGTAAATACATTAGTATCTTGGGAATAGCTTAAAAAAAGCATTTTATCTGCCTTTTTTCTTTGTGCTTTTCCTTTCTTACTTTACATCCGATCCTTTGGAAGGTTTCGATCATTGTCCTTTTCATTTTCCTCAGCAGATACACCCCTTTCGCCCATGCAATTACTTTTGATTTTTTTAATGAATGAGTTGTGGTTAAATTAAGATACTAAACAAGGTTTAGAGCAAATATATATATAGAAACATTGTTAAAGTATACTAATAGACCCAATATATATTTTAATTTTTTTGCTTTTGTCATGATAGATAGATGAGAAGAGAGAAGAAAGAACAATTAGAAAATAGGAAAGATACCATTATGAAATGTAAGTACACTATATAGCTATTTATAGCTTAAATCAGGTGCTAGTAACATGAAATCCGTAAACTGATATTCTTACAAACTTGCACATGCTCAACAAAGGAATATAAAATTAGTTACAAAACTTACAAACTTTCAGATGCTCACCTAAGGAATATAAAATGAGATACAAAACTCACTATACTCTAACACTTCCCATAAGCTCCTGGCATACAAAGAACACGTAACTTAGTTCTAAAATCAACAAATCTATGACTAGATAATGGCTTGGTAAAGATGTTTGTTACTTGTTCTTGGCTTGGAATGTATTCAACTTGCATATCACCTGCAATTACCTTTTCCCTAACAAAGTGGAAATCAATTTCTACATGCTTTGTTCTTGAGTGCAAAACATGATGTTTAGCTAAATGTTTAGTACTCATATTGTCACAAAATATTAATGGAGGATGAACTATTTCAATGAACAACTCAGTACACACTTTTTGAATTCAAGTAACCTCAGTAACAGTATCAGCTAATGCATGAAACTTAGCTTTAGTTTGAAACCACATTTTGCTTCTTAGAAGTCCATGAAACCAACGAATTACCCATGTAAACACAAAATCCTCCAGTGGATCTTTTATCATTAGATGATGTAGCCCAATCAGTATCTGTAGAGCATGAGACCATTATCAACTGCTCCATTCAAGTATCTGAGTAATCTCTTAACTCCTATCCAGTATGCACTAGTAGGATTATGCAAGAATTGACAAAACTTATTAGTAAAAATGCTTATCTCAAGTCTAGTTAAAGTAAAATATTGTAATGCACTTATCATAGTCCTATATTGTGTTGCATCAACCAATTCACTACGATCATGCTTGGAAAGAATGTTTCCAATCATGCTTGGAAAGAATGTTTCCAATAAGCATAAGAGTAGACCTATGTTTAGATTGATGCAACTGAACTTTATCAAGAAGATTGAACATACTTTGATTGGCAGAGATGTAAACCCATCATTTGTATGAGTCACCTTAACACCCAAAAAATGCCCAAGTTCTCCTAGCTCTTTAAAAAAAACATAACATTCAATTGATTCACAATGTTTCTAATGAGGCAAACATCATTTCTAATTATCAAGATGCCATCCATATAGACAATAAAGATAACTATTTTCCCATCTTTGTTATACATAATATAAACATCTACATTAGACCCATGAAAGCCAAGTTGTTTAAGAGGATACCAAGCTTTGTAACCTTGTTTAAGATTATATATAGCCTTTTTTAGTTTGTAGACATGTGTACAAATTTTTTTATCAATAAAGCCTTCAAGTTAAGCCATGAAAACCTCTTCCTAAATATTTCCATTGAGAAAAGATGTATTAACATCCAGTTGCTACACTGACCACCCTTTTGACAAGGAAATTGTCAAGACAATACTTATGGTGGTAGGCTTAATCATTGAACTAAAGGTCTCAAGGTAATCTATGTGAGCTATTAATTGAAATCCTTTAGGCACCAAATGAGATTTATATTTGTCTAAAGCTTTATCTTCTTTTAGTTTGGTACGAAAGACCCATTTATTACCAATAACTTTGTAATGTTTAGGATATGGAACAACTCCCATGTACTATTTGTAATTAGAGAATCAAACTCTGATTGCATAGCTTTTTTCCATTCAAGAATAGACAAGGCTTCATTGATTATAGAGGTATCATGATGAGAATCATCGAGCTCTACAAATTCCAAGCGGACCAATCATAAGGTCTAGAAAGACGCAACTCGAAAAGGCTTTAAATGGGCTCATTCAAGAGGTCATGCATAACCAAGGGGACCTAAATTGGGAGTGCAAGGATCGGGACAATCCTAGGATGGAAATTAGGGCAAAATTGGCAAAAGAAAACTAAGCACATTGTTGTGCCATTTGGACTTTTTTAGGTAGCTTCATTTTCAACCCTTAGATGGAAACAAAGGTTAAGATGTAATATTTTATAGGGTTTCTTTTGTTCTCAGCTGTTCCAATTTTGCCCCACATTTTGCTCCATATTTTGCTCTAATTTTTGGAGTTCCATTTGGATTGATTTTGGATAGCTTGTTTTTTAGCCCTTGGATGAAATCAAGGGTTAAGATGTAATATTTTCATAGGATTCTTTTGTAGTCAGCTGCCCCATTTTTTCCATGTTTTGGTCCATGTTTTATGCTACCTTTTGTGCTTTTTGGCTATTTTTATTTTCAACCCTTGGATGAGATCAAGGGCTATGATATAGTAGAGCTTAGGGTTTGTTTGTATCCTATTAAGAGCAGCTCAATTGCTAGAAAAACACAATTTTTGAATGAAGTTTGAATTTTCAGATCATTTGAGAGCTCATTCAAGCTCTTTGTTCCTCTTCAAGCAACTTATCAAAGGATTGACAACCTTTGTGGCGTTGTTTAGCATCCAAGCACTTGTGGTGAGTAATATCCATACTTGTTAGGGTGTCATTTATGCTAGACTTATCAAGGAAATAGCAGCTCCTTCTGGCGTCTTTTCTCCTCAGAAAAATGGTGAGTAATATCCATTGATTTGTGGAGAAACCCTTTGCTATATAATCTGAAATTAGCTAGGTCCTAACCCCTTGGTTCATATCATTTGGTATCAAAGCTTTGGGTGCTAATTTTGAGATTCTTATCCTTTATATTTGTTCTTGTTCTTGTGTTCTTGTTGTATTTTCGATACATAAAAAAAATGAAAAAATATCATTGTGTTGTGTTCTTGCTGAAATTTATTCTCCAGACCCTAAAAATATTGCTCTTCTTTGTTTTCACGTTTTTCTTCATTTTCCTTGCAAATTCTATTGTGTCTAAAAGTTTTCAGCAATAACCTTACATATTTCGCAGTTTCTGAAAGTATTCTAAATTTTTCTTTCATATTCTCCATTTTCCTTACAAATTATGCTATTTTTGAAACTATTCTGCATTTTTCCTTACTTATTCTGCAATATCTGATATTTTCTGCATTTTTTGGTTGTTTTCTAGTATTTCTGTGGTAGTTCCTGCAGAAATTTCATTTCCCCTTTGTGTCATAATTTATGTGCTATTTTACGTATCTTAAAAATTCCTTAAACTCATATTGAAAGTGTTGTATTGATTTACTCTTGAGTTATTAGCATATTTGTTAAAAAAAAAAACAGAACAAAGAGTGGCCAAAATTTATTAAAAAAAAGATAGAAAAAAAGAGAGGCCAAATTGCATTTGCTAATTTCTATCGAGTATTAGAACTCATAGTTCCAAGAATTTTACCCTTTGATTATAAATCTCCCATTGTGTGTTTAGTTCCTTTGGGGAAATTTTTGTTTTCCAATCGTGTTGATTTATTGATTTTCCTTGTGCTTACTACTCTAAACACTTTGAGTTAGTTTCCTTTGTGCTTTAACAAGTGGGATATTATGAACTATTTTTTTGGGTGTTTGATAATTCTACAAATTGTTTAGAATTCTTGGATTTGGTTGCTTTGATTAGGAACTAAGAGGGTTTGAGTGATCAATCTGAGCGCTAAACACGTGAGGTATTGTGTGAATTTACATTAGTTCTATTTTATTACACTAACCTCTTGTTGTGTAGAATTGCAAAAAAAAATGTCCAACAGGGGTAGTCCTGAAGGAAGACCGGATATGATGTTCATGATGAGGGCGTTGTAACAATATTTTGAGAGGATGAACAACTTGGTGGTTGATATGAATGAAAGATTGGAAAGGCAAGAAAATTCCTTAGCAGCTTTACAACGAGAAACACCTCCACCCAATGTTAGGAGGGTTAATAGGCAAGCTCATATTGGGGATGATATAGAGGAAGAAGATTGGGAAGAAGAATTGGAGGAAGAAGAAGGAAGAATGCCTAGAGGAGGAAGAAATGGTAGAGGAGGTATGTGGAGACCCCCACCTAGAGCCCAAGATGGAGTTGATAGATATCTAAGTAGTATAAAAATGAAGATACCACAATTCCAAGGAAAGAATGACCCGGAGTTGTATTTGGAGTGGGATAAGAAAATGGAGCACATTTTTGAATGCCATAACTACTCCACGGAGAAAAAGTACAACTTGTTGTAATTGAGTTTTCTGACTATGCATTGAATTGGTGGGATCAATTAATCATTAGTAGGAGGAGAAACCGTGAAAGGCCCATAGATAATTGGGAGGACATAAAGGCCATCACGAGAAAGAAGTTTGTGCCTCTCTACTACTATAGAGATTTACACCAATGCCTACAAAGATTGACTCAAGGATATAAATGTGTTGATGAGTACTACAAGGAAATGGAAGTGGCGATGGTAAGAGCTAATGTCGAGGAAGATAGAGAGGCCACCATGGCTAGGTTTCTTTGTGGGTTGAATCTGGACATTGCCAACATTGTGGAACTTCGTCATTATGTGGAGATGGAGGACATGGTCCACATGGCAATCAAGGTGGAAAGGCAATTAAAGAAATAGAGTTTTCAATCCCAACCATCAAGGTCTAGTCCCATTACTCCAAAACCAAACCCTACTAGTTCTTGGAAGTCCAATGAGAAAAAAGATGAAGTAGCTACATCCAAACCAAGATTTGAGCCTTACAAAGCCAAAGAGATTGGGGATAACAAGGACAAAGGTAAAATTGACACCCTAATTTGTAATCATGACTTAAAGTGTTTTCGGTGTCTTGGTAATGGTCATATAGCCTCTCAATATCCAAACAAGAAGGCAATGATCACCTTAGCTAGTGGTGAGGTGGGAACCAATAATGAAAGTGAAGAAGATGAGATGCCATCTGCAGAGGAGGCTAGTGAAGAGGAGATAGGACCCGTGGATGGGGAAACACTTGTAATAAGGCGATCTTTGAACACTCAAGTCAAGGAGGATGACATTGAACAACAAAGAGATAACATCTTTCACACAAGGTGTCATGTTAATAACAAAGTGTGTAGTGTTATAATAGATGGGAGAAGTTGCACCAATGTGGCTAGTACTACCTTAGTTGAGAAATTAGGGTTGCCTACATTTGAACACCCTAAGCCTTATAAGTTGCAATGGTTAAATGATAGTAGGGAAGTGAAGGTTAATAAGAAAGTATTAGTGAGCTTCTCCATTGGAAAGTATAAGGATGAGGTGATGTGTGATATGGTATCCATGCAAGTCGGACACATCTTGCTAGGTAGGCCTTGGCAATATGATAAGAGGGTTACACATGACGGATATAGAAACAAGTTTGTTTGTGAGGAATGGTAGAAACATCACACTTATACCCCTTTCACCCAAGTAAGTCTTTGAAGATCAATTGAGGATGGTTAGGGAAAAAGAACAAAAAGAGAAGAATAAAAAAGAAAAAAAGAGAGAAAAAAAAGAGTGAAGAAAAAGGAGAGGAGAGTGGAAAAATAAGAGAGAGAAAAATGTGAATTTTTATGCTAAGGCAAGTGAGGTCAAGATGGCTTTTTATTCAAAACAGCCCATACTTGTATTTTTGTACAAGGAGGCTAATTTTTCTATTAACGATCTTAACTAGTCTTTGCCTAGTATTGTTATTTCTCTTTTGTAAGAATTTGAGGACGTGTTCCCTGAAGAGATTCTGGATGGGGTCCCACCAATTAGGAGGATTGAGCATCAAATTGACTTTATACCGGAAGCTTCTCTTCCAAACTGACATGCCTATAGGACCAACCCCAAAGACATTAAGGAGATTCAAATGCAGGTTGAAGAGTACTTGATCAAAGGTCAAGTCAGGGAGAGCCTAAGTCCATGTGATGTTTCTGTACTACACGTTCCCAAGAAGGATGGATCAAGCAGGATGTGTGTTGATTGTCAAGCCATCAACAACATTACGGTAAAATATCGACATCCTATCCCTAGACTAGATGACATGTTAGATGAATTGCATAGTTCTTGCATTTTTTTAAAAATTGATTTGAGAAGTGGATACCATCAAATTAGCATGAGAAAGGGTGATGAATGGAAAACTGCTTTTAAAACTAAACATGGATTGTATGAGTGGTTAGTCATGTCCTTTGGTCTAACAAATGCACCTAGCACTTTTATGAGACTTATGAATCATGTTTTGTGTGCATTTATTGGAAAATTTGTTGTTTTCTATTTTGATGATATTCTCATTTACAGTAAAAATCTTGAAGAGCATGCCTTACATCTTAGGTATGTGCTTGAAATTTTGAGAAAAGAACAACTGTATGCGAACTTGAAAAAGTGTGTTTTTTGCATGGACAAGTTAGTTTTTCTTGGTTTTGTTGTTAGTTGTAAGGGGGTAGAAGTAGATGAGGAAAAGGTTAAGGCTATTCGAGAATGGCCCATACCTAAATTTGTAACTGAGGTTAGAAGCTTTCATGGCTTGGCTAGTTTTTATCGAAGGTTTGTCAAAGATTTTAGTACACTAGTTTCACCTCTAACTGAGGTCACTAAAAAGTGTGTTTTTTTTAAATGGGGCGAGAATCAGGAGAGAGCCTTTAAAACATTGAAGGATAGTTTGTGTTCTACACTTGTGTTTATCTTTACTTGATTTTACTAAAAACTTTGAAGTTGAGTGTGATGCATCAGGAATAGGTATAAGAGCTATTTTGATGCAGGAACGACGACCTATCGCTTATTTCAGCGAGAAACTTCACGGAGTAGCCCTTAATTATTGAACATATGAAAAAGAGCCATATGCCTTGGTTAGGACCCTGGAGACATAGCAACATTACCTTTGGTCAAGAGAATTTGTCATCTATACCGATCATGAATCTCTAAAACAATTGAAGGGCCAAGGTAAATTGAATAGGAGGCATGCTAGATGGATGGAATTCATTGATACGTTTCCTTGTATTGTTCAATATAAGAGAGGTAAGGAGAATGTTGTAGCCGATGCTTTATCACGGAGGTATGCCTTACTCTCAACTTTAAATGCTAGATTGCTAGGATTTTAATATGTTAAGGAAATGTATGCTAATGATGATGACATCTCTACTGTTTACTATGCATGTGAAAAAAATTCTTTTGAAAAGTTTTATAAATTAGATGGGTATTTATTTAAAGAAAATTAATTGTGTATACCCAAATGTTCCATGCGTGAGTTCTTAATTAAGGAGGCCCATGAGGGAGGATTAATGGGGCATTTTGGAATTAAGAATACTTTAGATGTTTTGCGTGAGCATTTTTATTGGCCAATAATAAGGAAGGATGTAGGGAGAATATGTTCTAGATGCATCACTTGTAAGCAAGCCAAATCCAAAGTCCTACCACAAGGACTATATACTCCCTTGCCCGTACCAAGCACACCTTGGGTAGATATTTCCATGGATTTTGTTTTAGGGTTACCTAGGTCTAAGAAGGGTAGAGACTCCATTTTTGTGGTTGTAGATAGGTTTTCTAAAATGGCACACTTCATAGTGTGTCATAAAACCAATGATGCCACTAATGTAGCAGAGTTGTTCTTTAGGGAGGTTGTTAGGCTTTATAGAGTTCCTAGGAGCATTGTGTCTGATAGGGATGTTAAATTCCTTAGTTATTTTTGGAAAACTCTTTGGGCTAAAATGGGAACTAAACTCTTGTATTCGACTACTTGTCACCCTCAAATAGATGGGAAAACTGAGGTAGTCAATAGGACTCTGTCCACGTTGCTTAGGGCGGTAATAAAAAGGAATTTGAAAAATTGGGAGGATTGTTTACCTTTCATTGAATTTGCTTATAACCGGAGTGTGCATTCAACTACTGATCATTCTCCATTCAAAATTATTTATGGTTTCAATCCACTAACTCCTTTGGACTTATTATCTATACCTCTTTCAGAGAAAACTAACTTAGATGGTGCTAGGAAGGCTGAAACGGTGAAGAAGCTCCATGAATGCATTCATGAGCAAATTGAGAAGAGAAATAAGGATTATGCTTACAGGGCCAACAAAGGGAGGCGAAGAGTCATTTTGAGCCTGGTGATTGGGTTTGGGTGCATATGAGGAAGGAACAGTTTCTTGAAAAAAGACTGTCCAAGTTGCAAACTCGGGGATATGGACCCTTTCAAGTGATTGAGCGAATTAATGACAATGCCTACAAAATCGATCTTCCTGGTGAGTATAATGTTAGTACCTCTTTTAATGTTTTTGATCTTTCTCCTTTTGATTATGCAGATGACGATTCGAGGATGAATCCTCTTTAAGAGAGGGGGAATGATGAGAAACATCGAGCTCTACAAATTCCAAGTGGATCGATCACAAGGTTTAGAAAGGCACAACTCGAAAAGGCTTTAAATGGGCTTATTCAAGAGGTCATGCATAACCAAGGGGACCTAAATTGGGATGCATCCTATTAAGAGCAGCTCAGCTGCTGGAAAAACACAATTTTTGAATGAAGTTGGAATTTTTAGATCATTTGAGAGCTCATTCAAGCTCTTTGTTCCTCTTTAAGCAACTTATCAAAGGATTGACAACCTTTGTGGTGTTGTTTAGCATCCAACCACTCATGGTGAGTAATATCCATACTTGTTTGGGTGTCATTTATGCTAGACTTATCAAGGAAATAATAGCTCTTTATGGCATCTTTTCCCCTCAGAAAAATGGTGAGTAATATCCATTAATTTGTGGAGAAACCCTTTTCTATATAATCTGAAATTAGCTAGGTCCTAACCCCTTGGTTCATATCATATCAGGTAATGTAAGTGCAAAGAAATAGACCATTGGCTTAGAAGCACCTTGTTTTGATTCGGTAGACACATGATGTGTATTGGAAGAAGATGGTAATTGATGAATGCCAAAGGTAGGTAAAGAAGGTAATTCAACCTTATGTTGAATACTTGTAGGATTGAATATAGATATGGAAGTAAAAAGGTTTGAGATTAACTCTGAGAAGTAGATAGTGATGAAGAAACATTGGGTGAAGTGGTAGATGAAGAAGAGAGAAAAGTGTCAAAAACAAAAGGTGAAGGAGATGAATGAGAATGAGACACAAATGAACACGTTCTTGTGTAGTTTGCTTGAATAAGATGTGGATTAGGCAAATTCATCCTCTGAATTTGTATTTCATTTGTCTTCATGTGAGTGAATACCTCATCTAAGCTAAGGATATGTTTCTTGTTTATGATATTTGTGACAAGATAAGTGTAATTGACATCCATACCTCCAAGAAAATATAATGCTT
Organism: Hippophae gyantsensis; assembly: GCA_030763125.1. Taxonomy (NCBI): domain Eukaryota; kingdom Viridiplantae; phylum Streptophyta; class Magnoliopsida; order Rosales; family Elaeagnaceae; genus Hippophae; species Hippophae gyantsensis. The sequence continues at coordinate 65,913,105 of CM061031.1, forward strand.
ATTCGCTATCACTCAAAATTTCTCTAGTGTCAAGAAGTAAATCAACTAGGTTCTTATACTTGCTTATCTAGTGATCCATGGTGAGGGAACCTTTTCTAAGTGACTAAATTTGCCAACACAACTCCATGAACCTTGCTTGTGATTCATCATTGAATGCCTTGCTAAGTGCATTCTAATAATAAGTAGTAGTTTCTTTTCGAATCAAGAAATTCAAATGTACATATGATACTGAAGAATAGATCCAATTCTTAACAACTTAGTATTGTTTTTTAAGTTTGATACCTAGGATTTTCAACAAAAGAACTCATGATCTTGACTTTGTCCTAAAGTGGTAAGAACTGGAAGACCTATTTTTTAGTAATATTGGTGGATAAAGTACAAAACCATCAAAGATTGACTGCAATCCATACATAGTGAGTACATGTTTTAGTTGTTTCTTCTAATGAGATTGTTGGTCTCATCAAGCTTCATTTAAAAATTCAAATTGATAAGAAAAATTGAAAACATTAGAAGAATGTTGAATTGAAATAGATGAAGGTATGGATAGAGCAATAGAAATGAATGGAAGTTAGGCAAGAGTTTGAACTGAAGAACTATCTTCCATGGTGGAAGAAGAAGGCACAAAAGAAAATCAAAATAAGCAAAGATGAATTTCTCTGATACAAGATAGATTTAGATGAGAAGAAAGAAGGAAAAATACTTTAGAATACACTAAGAAATATATGTACGATATATAGCTATTTATAACTCAAAGCACATGCTAGTAGCATGAAATTAGTGAGTTGTTATTCTAACAAACTTGCACATGCTCCACAAAGGAATATAAAATCAATTAGAAAACTCACTATACTCTAACACTTCATCTTATTATTTTCTTCCTTATGTTTTAGTTTTTTCATTTAGGGATGAGTGTTGTTGGTTTGGTCAGTTGTTTGTTTATTTTAAAATTTGACGTTAACTTGATGGTTTTGGCAAACCAACCTTAGAATACCTATGAACTCAAAACCAACGTTTGAGCTGACCTACAAGGTCAATGATTTTAAAGTTATAATTTTTTTTCCCAAAAATTACTTCACAAAGCAATCAAAACTTAAAACTAAGAAGAAATATTAGCATGATATATTTTTTTATATGTTTGTATTATAGAATGTTTAACTTTGTGTTTATACTTTTATCAAGTTATATACTATTGATTTACTATAATGAATGGCTTGATACTGAGTGATTGTTATAAACAGCCCAATGATGTTATCATATATATAGAATTTCTATATGAGATTAACCCATTATACTGTTGTGTTTGTATACTCTACTATAGTGTTAGTACAATTAGAGATTGATCCAAATATGGTTATGCATAGAAGGATCTGCTTGTGATTGAAAACCTTCTTGCCTATTGCAATGTTTTCCTTTATATTATGCCATGCTTTCTCTCTATTTTCTTATGCAATGTATGTCTTCTTGTCTATCTTTTTATACCATGCTTGTCATAGAATAAATTGTTAGTTGTAAGTTTATCTTTGCTTGTCGTGTGTTATTTTTTTTATCTGGGTGCTTGTTTATTTCTCTCTGTATTCCTATTTATTTTTGTATTTTCGTTTATATTGTGATTGAAAATCACTTCTTTCCTTATTACATACTACTATTTATTTTAATTTCTATTATCTTATCTTGCTTCTACTTACATTGCCATCATGCTTCAATTTAATTAAATTGCATGTTATTTTATTTGTTTTATTTTTATGCTTTAATTAAATTAAATTACATGTTATTTTTTTTTATTTTTATCTCTGTTGTATTTGCTTTAATGCTTTACTTTCGCTGTGTGTGAGTTGGAGGTTACTCTCTAAGAGTTATCAACTCCTTACCCTCGTTATTTATTATGTACTTCCTCAAAGGATAAGGAAATTGTGCAATTTGGTGGAGTCAGTGCTGGTAAGATTGAGAAATGTTCTATGGAGAAGGCGATTGATTTTCTTGCAAATCTAAAGGCATTTTCTTTTGTTGAGAATTTTGATTTTGAAGTTGTGTTGATACAAAGGGTTAAAGGGAATGATTATGTACTAGCTATGAAGGAAATTATTGCTGAAATCTTAGGAAGGAGTTTAATAGTTGATGGCTATGGGTTGGAGTAGGTGTAAACTTGCTAAGTCTAGTTGTTGCTATGTTTTGTTATTTTGTTTTTTGTTATCTTTTTGTCTTAGTTTTGATAATAGTGTTTTGTGTGTCTATCTCTGGTATATGGATTGTACCACTTGGTATTGTTGTTGGATTATGTAAGTATAATGATTAATCCATTTATTGGATGTTTTCTTCTAGGTTTAAAACTAGTAATGTTGTGCATGCACTCTAGTTAGCGTATGCCATTTGTTGTTAGAATTGAGTTTTTTTTATCTGATATAGAGTATGGTAATGATCTTTGTCAAGTATGATGAAAATCTTTATTTTGACCTAAAAAAATTAAAAACTTATTTTTTTTAAAAACACAAATAATATTTTTTAAAATTTTGAAATAAACTCTTATGGAGATTATCGAAGATTCTTAAAAATATTTTAGAAGATTTAAAATCACTTTCTATCAAAATAAAATGCCCATGCCCATGGGTATGTTCTATTTTGCTATTAAATTAATAATGTTCTTGAGCATCTTTTTAAGTGTGTGCTACCATTAATGCAATGCACAATTTTATCAATCTCTTGATTCTTGCAAATATGTTTGGATTTAAATCTTTGTTTCACTGTATTTATTAATTTATAATAATAATCAATCATAATATGAATAAAATGAATTAGTAAGAAGATGAAATATAGTGTGATTTATCTAATTAGTAGGAAATCTGAGTTAGATTTGATTTTATTTTACCAAAATCATTTTCAATGTAATAGTTATCACTATTGTAATAAGACATTGTCTTATCTTACTAAGCTTTACCATGACATTGAATGCTAGTGATAAGTTTTTTTTATATTGGACCCAATGTCTTATCATACCAATATCTTACTATCAATATTGTTTTAAGATAAGACTTACAATTATTATGGTAAAGTATTGCCTTATGTGAGTAAGCCTTACCACGACATTAGATCCTAGTGGTAAGCCTTTTCACACTGATCATATGTCTTACAATGAATTCTATTTTTTTTAATCAAAATTACTACAAGGTAAAACATATCACTATTGTGATAAACCTTACATCTAAGTGATTTTGATAAAAATAAAATATTATCTACAAGTAAGTGATTTGTGTAATTTTTTTCAAAAATAGAAGGTAAAAAAATTCATTCCATTTTTTTGTGTTTATTAAAATTTGAAAGAAATTAAAATTAAAATATATTTACTGTCGATTTAAATAGAATAGTAAAAGATATAAAAAAATATTAATTTTTTTATATTTTTGTATTTATATTTTTTGAATTTAAAAAATGAATAAATACTAAGTAGAGTAGAAAAACAATAAAAAGAAATGACTCAAATTTGTGAGTTCTTTGTTCTCTTTTATCATGTTTTTGAATAGTAAACATGTGTGAAACTAATTCACCTTTCTCTCGTTCATTTTGCTTCTTAATAATAAACATATTAATTTTTTTAACAGTATCCAAGTTATTTAAAGAAAAGAAAAAAATTAAAATAAATGTTCAATTAGGTATTAATAGTAGGTAAAAGTTTTTAATTTATTATTTTAATTAAATTTTTTTATTATATAAATATATTTTGATCAATTATTCTAATAAAATATTAATCAATTTTATCGAAAAGACATTTAAAATGAATAAATAAGATAATAATACTATAATAGTATGTATATACACTTCATTGTTAATTTTTATATAAAATAATTAATTTAAAATATATTTATAATATAATAATTAATTAAAATAAAAAATAATAAAAATATTAAATTACATTTTTTTATATAATATATTTTGAAAAAAAATATATATATAAAATCCACACGGTTCGACAAGTTCTGACTTTAAGGGTAAGGCACATACCCCACTGTGTTGAAAATCTTCATGATTGCCTCAACAACAGTTGACGAAATCATCATTTTACTTGGTTCTTATCTCTTTCATTCGTAAACAGACCGACCTTGCACTCCTCATTTGGAAAAAAAGATGAAATTCAATCAAAGAAACTGGTTCTAAAAGTTCGTCGATCTTTTTATTTTCCACCCAAGAAAAAGTTCCTCGAACTTGGTTATGGATTATTTGATCAAAAAAGTACACTCCATGTTCGTCAAAAGCAAAGGTACTCATCCATAAGGTCTTGGTTTATTATTCCTTTTTTCCCTTTAACTTTTTACATACTTAAGGTTTATAAATATGAAGTGAGATCCTACGGCATTGTTTCATACATAAGTTTTACAGTACTCACAAGTAATTATATTTTGAGCCTATAATCAATTAACACATTAGGTTATAAAGACATTTTCACCAGAAATGCGTGTATTTAATTTGTATTAGAGAATTAGCTATCTATCAGAATTTGAAATTTTAAAATTTATTATCATTAATTTTATTTACATACATTATACAAATTGTCATCATATAACAACTCATTACAATACAATTTAATATGATATGTTAAAGAACATGATATCCAGCTGGTGACAACCAACACCAGCTGGAAGCAACCACCAACAACTTGGTGGGGAAGGATAGACTGTCCAAGAACATGCATCTCCATAATTGTATTTATTTTTAATTATTACAATTTTGTTTTTCTTTTGTATAAATAGGTTGTAAACATTCGTTTATTCATCATCAATAAATCCAATTTTTACATGGTATCAGAACTTAGGAAACAATTCCCAGAAAATTTAGCTCATAGAAATTTTTTTCCATTTTTTCTCAATCTGTTTTTTTTCCAAAACCAATTTCGATTCACAAAATAATTCCAATTTCATCCCATCATATTATTCAGAAGAATCCGAGCAATTTGCAATTAAAATTAAGCCAAAATACCCCCTCCACGCGCTCACACGCGCCTTGTTTAAACTCACCGGCGTTCCACGCGCTTCGCCGGAGACACACGCGCCAGCTGCTGAAGAAGACGACTCCAACGACACGTTGTTCGCACGCCGTTGAAGCAAACGACGCATTGTTCACTCGGTTCGGTCTTCCATCCGGTTCAGCCCTTCACCGTTGCAGCCGCCGTTTCAACCATTCCAGATGCCGGTTCACCCACTTTCCGACCGGTTCTGAGGCTAAAATTTCCGGTTCTGTAATCCTTGACTCATTTTCTATAAGATTAAGCATATTTTAGTACATTATTTATTTCATAAATAGTCATTATTGTCTAAAATACACTTAAACCTATCCCGTTCTTTAGAATTTATTCAACAAAAAATGTCTATAACTACCAATACCAATCCTACTTTACCAAAATGGTATGATGATCCTAGCCATTCATTATATCTACACCACTCAGACCAACCAGGCATGGTTCTCGTAGCTCAATCCTTAAACCAAGAAAACTATCACATTTGGAGTCATGCAATGCTCATGGCTCTAATAACCAAAAACAAAGAAGGATTCATTGACGGCACAATCAAAAGGCCATCAACAAACCTTGAAGCAGAAATCAAACAATGGACTCGCTGCAACATTCTTGTCAAAGGATGGATCCTCAACACCATATCACCCAAAATTGCAGAAAGTGTCATGTATAGTGATACTGCATATGAGCTATGGGAAGAATTAAAGGAACGTTTTTCAAACACAAAAACTGTGCACCTATTCCACATTGAGCAAGAGATCCATGATTGCATGCAAGAAGGTGTAAGCATTGGAGAATACTATACCAAATTGAAAAGTTTATGGGATAGTCGCGATGCACTATGTCTTCTTCCACATTGTGGAGGAAATGTCGGAAGAGAATTACAAGAATATCAACAAAAGTAGCGAACCATAAAGTTTCTCATGGGCCTTAACACGGTTTACACATCAGCACGTGGACAAATCTTGCTCATGGAACCATTACCTACAGTAAATAAGGTATATTCACTTATTGTTCAAGATGAAAAGCAAAGAGCTGTCTCCACTCAAAGCATAGGAAGGATGCCGTAAGTCAGCGCCACTTGTTGCTAGAGATAGTCGTCCACAATATCCTCACAGAAATTACCCACCAAGGAACCCACATCTCAAGTGCAATAGATGCAACAATATAGGCCATAATTCTGAGAATTGCCGAAGTCACCTCAAATGTGATTTTTGTGGTCTCAATGGACACAATTTTGAAAACTGTCGAAAGCGTCTCAAATGTAATTTCTGTGGTTTGAATGGACATGACATCAATATGTGTCGGAAGAAAGGAGCAATTCAAGATAAAAGAAACACAAGTTATGGCTTCCCTTCCAAAGCTCATCATACTGACTTTCAGGAAAGCTGCTCCGACACAAAGACACCATCCCACAACCTTACATCTGCCCAATATCAAGAGCTCCTTACACTTCTCAATCAATCCAAATCAGGTAGCATGGCAAGTCAAGTGACTACTTCTTCAGGTAACACATTATGTGCAACTATTTTCCATTCAAAAACTCGTTGGATTTTTGATACAGGAGCAACTGATCACATGGTCTGTTCCCAAAACCTTATGAGCTCCAGCATTCCAGTCACTAATCGACATGTGCATTTACCTGATCATTCTCTTGCCCGTGTCACACATATTGGCACTGTACATTTCTCAAATAATTTCATACTCCATAATGTCTTGTGTGTTCCCTCCTTCAAATTAAACTTAGTTTCAGTAGCCAAACTAACTCAAACCTCATTTTTCCATATCACCTTCACTAATAGTATGTGCTTTGTTCAGGACAAATGCTCAGGGAAGACGATTGGGATGGGAACTGAGAAAGCAGGACTCTACTACCTGACTATTTCTGAAGAGGCTGGATGTTTCTCTGTTTCAAACACTGCTTCCACCAACTCTCATCTATGGCATCAACGACTTGGTCATTTATCTAATAACAGTTTGCGTGTAATTTCTCTTTCCATCAACACACCTTTTTGTTCCATTAGTGATTGTTCTATTTGTCCATTAGCTAAGCAAACACGTAATCCATTTCCTTTAAGTTCCATCAATACAAAAGCACCTTTTGAAATGATTCATGTCGATATTTGGGGTGGTTATCACATTCCAGCACTTAATGGAGCACGTTATTTTCTCACTATTGTTGATGATTACTCAAGATGCACATGGGTCTATCTCTTACATACTAAATCTGATACACGCACATTTCTTACCACCTTCATCAATCTTGTTGAAACGCAATTTTCATCTAGAGTTAAAATCATTCGTAGTGACAATGGACCAGAATTCTCTATGACCCAGTTGTTTTCTACCAAGGGAATCCTTCATCAAACTAGTTGTGTCTCTACCCCTTAACAAAATGGTGTTGCTGAACGCAAACACCGTCATCTTCTCAATGTCGCTCGTTCATTGCTCTTCCAAGCCAATCTTCCTAAACAATTCTAGGGAGATGCCATTCTTACAGCCACATACCTCATAAATCGTACTCTAACACCTGTTCTCAAGGGTAAAACACCATTTGAAGTCCTTTTTCACAAAACTCCTAGGTATGAACATCTTCGTGTTTTTGGTTCCCTTTGTTTTGTGTCTACACATCATGATCGACTCACCAAGTTTGATGCTAGGTCACATAAATGCATATTCATTGTGTATCCATCTGGGATCAAAGGTTATCGTGTCTACAATCTGGAAACAAGCAAGACTTTAGTGTCTCGTGATGTTATCTTTCATGAACATGTATTTCCTTATTTCACTTCTGCTGTCAACACTCCAACTCTATTTCCTCCATCAGATGATACTATTTATGATGACATACCCAACATTCGTCAAGCAACCAATCCAAATATATCACTTGATCATACACCATCTCTCCTTCCAACAATCAACTCAGACACTCTTCATATTCAAAATTCATCTCCAGAAATATCATCATCAACTTCTCCACCACACATAACTCCTCCAACACCAGTCACACATAGGCTTCGTCGATCCACCAATGTTCCGAGCTACCTTCAAAAATATCATGTAGAAGCTTCCTTGCCTTCTCGATCCTTCCCTTCGTCTCACTCAAAGATCGTCCAAAGACAAAGGTACTTCTCATTCTTTATCTCATGTACTTACCTATGACCAATTATCACCGCACATCGTGCTTTTGCTACTTCTATTTCCATTCTCGAGAACCAACCACCTTTCTTTGAAGCTTTCAATGATCCAAAATGGCGGGTTGCCATGAAACATGAAGTGGATGCTCTTGAAACTAATGGCACTTGGACGCTTCAACAGCTTCCTCCACACAAGAAACCAGTTGGTTGTAAATGGGTCTACAAAATAAAGTATAATCCTGATGGCTCTGTGGAACGATATAAAGCACGGTTAGTGGCCAAAGGATACAGTCAGATTGAAGGTTTTGACTACCAAGAAACTTTTGCACCGGTAGCCAAACTTGTCACCGTTAATTTGCTTCTTCTTTATTCTTTGCTATTCAAAATTAGCATATTCGACAACTCGATGTCAACAATGCTTTTCTCTATGGTGATCTTCATGAAGATGTCTACATGTCCCTTCCACCTGGATTTGGACGAAAGGGGGAAACACGAGTATGTAAGCTACATAAATCCTTGTATGGACTCAAACAAGCCTCACGACAGTGGTTCATCAAGCTATCAACAACACTTAAGCTAGCTGGTTTTAACCAATCCAAGTATGATCACTCATTGTTCGTCCGAACCCGTGGTAATTCCTTCTCTGCTCTTCTTGTCTATGTAGATGATATAATCATAACAGGAAAAAATATACAAGACATTGAAGAAACTAAGAATCATCTCATGAGACAATTCAAGCTTAAAGATCTCGGTGAATTAAAGTATTTTTTGGGCATAGAAGTTTCACGTTCCAGGAAGGGAATTGTTTTGTCACAACGCAAGTACGCACTTGAAATATTGGAGGACATGGGTTATCTTGGTGCCAAATCTGCCAACTCACCTATGGAACAAAATTTATCCCTCAACAAGGTTGAAGGGGAATTCATCAGTAATCCCACATCCTATTGAAGACTTGTTGGGAGATTAATATACTTGACCATCACAAGGCTCGACTTAGTGTATGCCGTGCACATTCTCAGTCAATATATGGATAAACCATGACAACCACATTTGGAAGCAGCTCAACGAGTGCTAAGATATGTCAAGAAGACACCAGGACAAGGTCTCTTTTTCTCAGCAACTAGTTCATTACAACTAAATGTTTTTTGTGATGCAGATCGGGCAAAATGCACAGATACACGACGATCAACCACAAGATATTGTATGTTTCTTGGAAACTCGCTAATTTCTTGGAAGACTAAGAAACAAAATACAGTCTCACGATCAAGTGTAGAAGCAGAATACCGCTCTATGGCAGCAGCATGTTGCGAAGTAACCTGGTTACGATATATTTTGGATGATTTGGGTATCAAACACTCCCAACCGACCAAGTTATACTGTGACAATCAAGCAGCTCTTCACATTGCATCAAATCCAGTGTTTCATGAGCGAACCAAACACATAGAGATCGATTGCCATCTAGTAAGAGAAAAGATTCAAGCTGGAATGATCAAAACTTATCATATCTCTACATTAGAGCAACCAGCAGATATATTTACCAAATCTCTGAGTTTTCCACAGTTCTCAAGCTTACTTAACAAGTTAGGAATAATTAACATATATTCTAACTTGAGGGGGAATGTTAAAGAACATGATATCCAGCTGGTGACAACCAACACACCAGTTGGAAGCAGCCACCAACAACTTGGTGGGGAAGGATAGGCTGTCCAAGAACATGCATCTCCATAATTGTGTTTATTTTTAATTATTACAATTTTGCTTTTCTTTTGTATAAATAGGTTGTAAACATTTGTTTATTCATCATCAATAAATCCAACATGATATTAATAGATCTAATGAGTAGCACCAACTAAAAATCTGAAACTGACTAGTCGTATTTCAATAGGCAAGAGGCAACAGGAGAAAGAGAGATCATTCATGTTAGAGAACGGAAGCATATTACTAGAGGAATTAATAGCTTATTGCAATGGCACACACAATCCAATCAAAAGCTTCTCTGCCGAAGAAATCCAAACTGCTACAAGCAACTTCCCTTCACCTTTTTCTCAAATTGGTCTTTATGGATGGTACGGTCCGGAATCATCACTCCATCAAGATGGTCTTTTCGGATGGTACAAGGGCACCTTAGATGATCATTCAGTCCTAATCAAAAATTACAATTGTAAAGAGTTCAGAGGATTTGAACATCAGGCATATCGTGATATAGTCATTAGTATAAAGATGAGTAACCACAATAATGTTCTTAAACTTATTGGTTGCAGCCTAGAGTTTCCTTCTCCTGTATTAGTTTACGAAGATGCCGAGATCGGACCACTCAATCCATGTGGTGATATTTGTTTAAATGGTTCGTCATTATCTTGGAAGATGAGGTTAAAAGTAGCAAAAGACATAGCTAATGCACTAACATATCTCCATACTACTTTTAACAGACCTATTATTCACAGAAATATAAACCCTAACAATGTATTCTTAGACAAAGATTATGTTGCAAAATTGACTGGTTTTTCATACTCTATAACTGTTCCTGAAGGTGAAACACATGTTACAGATCGTGTTATGGGTTCAGTAGGTTTTATAGATCCTGTTTATCTTACTACACAATCTGTTTCAGAGCAGAGTGATGTTTATGGCTTTGGTGTGTTCTTGCTTGTACTTTTAACTGGACGAGTGGCTTATGATCGTAGCAGAAGTGAACATAGTGACATTGCAATTATCGCTTGTAAGGAGAGGACGTTTGATGGGATTGTGGATTCTAAAATTAGAAAAGAGTTGGAAGAGGAGGGAGTCATTGGGGAAGAGCAAAAAATAAAGTTACAAAGTGTTTTAGAATTGGCCTTAAGATGCACTACACCAAATAGAGAAGATAGGCCAGTAATGATCGATGTTGCCAAAGAACTACAGAGGATTGTGAAAACCATCTTATGATTCTATCTATTAAGAGGTTTTATTATTGAAGAACCCTATTAAGATATTATGGAATGAAAGGATCAGGAAAATAATCGAGAGATGCAATTGCATGGTTCACTAGAACTTGTCTTAACATGCATTGAAGTAAAAGAAAGAGGATTGTCCAAAAATTGTTAATTTGGCAAAAGAGTGAAAGGCCCGGATACATTTAGCAGTATCTTGTTCTCTAATTATTTTATAAAAATAAATCTTGTTTCCTAATTAGTTTTATTAAAAAGGAAGTTTTATTAAAAAGGAGAGAAAAAAGGAAAAAAAACTTTTTTTATAATTAGTGAAGATACATGAAAGGACTTTTTATTTCTTAATTTATTCAAACTAGTTGATGCATTCAAATGAACAGTAATTTAAATTTTAAGTTAATTGTTTAAGATGTCGTTATATAGTATATATAAGTAAGAATAGGAGGATTTTAAAAATTAACTCATATTTGTTAAATTGGGGATTTTGGTTTTATAAATTGAAAATTAAGTTTTTCAACTAAAGATTATAATATAAAAATAAGATTTAAAGATTATGATAAATATTCGAATAAAAGAACGATCACAGAATTATTTTTCACTATTCACATGTATTGTAAATCAATAAAAACGTATCTTAATATAATATTCTTTGATTATCCTCACTTAAAAGAAATAACAAGCATGAAAGTCTCTACCTCTTCTTACTTATTCTTTGAATTAAACAAGTTATTAATCCAAACTTTTCTTAATAGACAATCTAGAGTAAGATCTCTAAATTTAATATATCAAAATCATTTAATTTTAAGAAGTAAATTAGATCAAGATTAAACACACAAGTTTTGTTTAATTATCTTGAATATTAATTTTCATTGCAAGCAGTTTATCACTAATTATTTAATTAATCAACTAAATTGACTAATGATGAATTAATTTGATTATTTAATTATACATTAAAATAATCAAAAAAATTTATACAAAGATTAAAATTGAAAATTAATACATAATCAAGATCAATAGATGAAGAGAATATTATAGATTTTATTAAATAATGCAATCCATGTTTATGGCTTTCAAATCACCCATAATCAATTATAAAATTAGCTACTCATAGAAAATAATAAATTCAGAACATTGTTCATGAAAACAATAAAAGAAAGAAAAAGAAATCTTAGAATTGTTGTCTTTAATTCTCAACTTTACTTCCTTTGATTTCCTATTAAATCTTCTTTTTAATTATTGTTTCCAACTTAATTCTATAAATTTTATATTTTTATGATTTTTTTTTCTTTTAATTTTAATACAATTTTGATACTGATTCTATTTTATGAGGGTGTTGTTTAGATATTTATATCGAGAAAAAAATTATATGTTTTAGAATTGTATTAAGATTATTATACCTATCATATGAGATTCTCGATAAGAGCATATATATAAAGCCCCACATGTTAACAATGGAGATTAGGAGTGTGGGAGGTAATATTTAATCACACATGTCGTTAAGAGAGGTATGATTGCACTATTAAATACATCCATTTATTTTTCTAATATATCTGTAAAATAAAAATCATAAAAAATTTAAAAAAAATACAAAACAAATTTAGAATATCAATATTTTTTAATAAATAAAAAATAAATAATTTTAGTTTGTTATAATAATAATATATATAAATATAAATGAATTGATATCTAAAACGTATATAAACCATCACTTATCAAGCTATCTACATCTATTCTTTGCTAGTCTTTTAGTAAAGTCTAACACCCATAATTAAAAAAATAATTTTTTTTATATTTTATCTCATAGACTTAACGATATTACGATTTCAAAATATAATAAATGCCAGATATTACCTTTAGTCATTCATTTATTACAGCTATTGTATAATAATAATGCTCAAAGTGTGTGTGATGCAGTATTAATTAGCAATATATTTAAACAAGTTGAAACATTATTCCTCCATAAAAATTATCATTATTATTTTTAGAGTTGAATTAGATATCGTAGGCTTTTTCTTAAAATTGTATCTCTACTCACCAAAAATATTCTTTAAAATCAAAAGGTCTTTCATATTGTTATAATATGGATATCTTTTTTGGTTCAATCAAATAAAAGGAAAAAAAAAGAGAAACAAAAGTTCATGAGTCCATGGAGTAAGAGAAAAAGAATTATAAATAATACTATCATGAGACCAATTATGTCAATAAAATAGGGTCAAATTCATTATTTTGGACCCAAATATTATTATTGGCTTCTTTTCATATATATGTGTATGTGTGTGTGTGTGGTACATATTGTAGTAGGGGTTGTTATTTATATATTAGGCATTTAATCAATTATAGCACAATTAACACTCTTAAATCTTATTCTAGCATTTTCATAAAATCTATTTTTTTGTGCAACTCCATTTATTCTTGATCTATAGAGCATAGCCAATATGTTTGGTTCAAAGGGTAAGGAGTAGGTACAAACAAGTGACTCATGTAGGCTCAAATTGGTTCTCTAAAAGCGTTGTTCTTGAAATAACAACAACAGTAAGGGTAGGACAATTTAGCAAAAGAAGTTAATCTTATTGCCTTAATCATTTTTCAAAAAATACATTTAACATTTGCTTTGATAAACTTAAAGAAAAATTCTAGTAACCTATTTTTATTCATTAAAAGTATATCAAACATCTAAGGGGTTCACAACATTTTTCACAAGTTCATGCATATAGATTATTCTATTACCAATTTAGCTATTTTGCTTGCAAATTTTGAGCAAAGTTATCATAAAGTTACCTTCACTTAGAAACATGGTTAATACTTTATCAACATCATTATCCTTTTTGACCTAACATTATTTAGCTAGTTTCATCAGAGATGCTGAAAACAAAGAAAAACCATTGATGAGACAAAACTCACATCAGGTTAACTATACAGATTTTGCATATACTTTGGTTTTATAGTTGTAAAACTCTTGTAAGTGCACGAATCATTTTATAGAAAATGATAAGTATACTTCTAAGGTCGATCTAAGGAAGGAATATATGTGGTTTTTAATTTATTATTCAAACTCTTAACAAATTAAGTCCTAAATATCGTGTCACGATATTTTGATTTTTTGTATGTTTCTTAATCTAATAATATAAAAAAATAAACATAGATATGGATTCAATAAATAATTATGAAAATTTTAGCATTCATAACAATGAGTATTTATGGATATAATAATTAAGTTAATTATGCTTGCTCATATTATTTAGGTTATTAAAAATATAAATTTATATTTATTGATTTTCTCTTTTTTATATAAATATCATTTTTGGTGGGGTTATATATTCTTTGTTAATTAAACAAATCAATTAATATATATGTATGTGGTCGATAATTAATTTGGTTAATTAAATTAATTTTTTTCTAAGAGATTGAAAATGAACCATTTAAATTCCACCTTTGGTAGGGTTAGACATTTTAAACTTTATTCAAGATGTCCAAATTAAACCTAAGAATTTAATTATCCGAGTACAAATTTTTAAGTTTTAAAACCATTACTAAAAATATGTTGATAATACATTTTCGAATTATAATTCTTATAAAATCTTTTGAAAGAAAGCTTCACACTAATGACTGGGCGATTGTACCAACAAATAAAATAGCACTACTCTAAATCAGACAAGATAATTAAACCTTAAAATCTAATTTTTAGATTTAATTTTGTAATGAAAAATAATACATTTCTCTCTAACATCCTTAATATAAAATATTGAATAAAAAATCAATTTATTTTATAGAAATGTTTTACCTATTTAATATTTCGCTAGCATAATAACATTATTATCATATCATATTTATAAACAGCTAACCATGTTAAATTTAATTACAGAAAAATTAAATATAATATATAAGAATAAAACATAAAAATAAACGTAAAAAATTAATTTTAAAATTATACATCAAAAGAATCATTATAGAACTTTGATGGTAATTTTGTTTCTGAAAAACCTCCAAACGGATTTGCATTTCTGTTTATTGAATCAAAAACTAGAAATTTAAAAAAAACATAGCTATCTTATCAAAAAGAGAAGAACTTTAAAACAAAAAATCTAAAAAAACTAAGAAAGCTTTCTAGAGAGAGAAAGAGGAGATTTTGAGGGATTTGAGTGGTGATTTTTACAATAGGGGAATATGTCCTTTTATAGATAAGAAAAGAGATAAAAGTGTGGGAAAATATCTCAAAAATTGGTCTTGGACACGTTTAGATAGGTTAGCATGAGTGTGGGGTGAGATTTATGGCATGACATGCGTGCATAGATCGGTAGATAGGCGTTGGCTCTCGGAGTGACATGCACGCAACTACGCGTGGGACTCTGCATTTTTGACCCATTTTGTCCAATTTTTCCATTTTTTTCATTTTCTCATTTTTTCTCAACATATTTGTGATGTATAATGAGAAAAATTGACATTGGGTTAGCAATTTTGATATTGGAGATACTTTGGTTTTATATTTGTAAAACTCTCGCAAGTGCAGGAATAATTTTATAGAAAATGACAAGTATACTCCCAAGGTCAATCTATGTAAGGAATATATGTGGTTTTTAATTTATTAATCAAACTCTTAAAAACGAAATTAAATCCAAAATATTCTATCACGATATTTTGATTTTTTGTTTATTAATCTAATAACATAAAAAATAAACATAGATATGGATTCAATAAACAATAATGCAAATTTTTATCATTCATAACAATGGAGTATTTATGGATATAATAATTAAGTTAATTATGTTTGCTCATATGATTTAGGTTATTAAAAATATAAATTGATATATATATTGATTTTTTTCTTTTTGGTATGAAAGTGTCTTTAGGCGAGGCCCAAATTTGTTTTTAATATGAATTAACTAATATTCTTAGGTAGAACCTATTAATTAACTAAGTATTAAATTTCATCTTTATTTTTAAGAAAATTGCAAACCATTTAATCACAATTTTAGATGGAGTCAATTAATTAAACTTTATTCAAGGTGTTCAAATTAAACCTAAGAATTTAATTATCCGAGTGCTAACTTTCAAGTTTTAAAACTATCACTGAAAATATGTTATCAATACATTTTTTAGAATAATAGTTCTTATAAATGTTTTTTGAAATATAGATTCTTTTTAACTATCGGACGATTGTACCAACAAATAAAAGAGCACTATTCTAAATCAGACCAGATAATTCAACCTTAAAATCTAATTTTTAGATTTATGATTGTAATGAAAAATAATATATTTCTCTCTAACATCCTTAATATAAAATCTTGAATAAAAACAAAATCAATTTATTTTATAAAAATGTTTTACCTATTTAGTATTTCACTAGCATACTATCATTATTTTTATATCATATTTACAAACAGTTAGTCATGTTTAATTTAATCATACACAAATTAAATATAACATATAAGAATAAAACATAAAATAACTGTAAAGAATTTATTTTAAAATTATACCTCAAAAGAATCATTACAAAACTTTGATGGTAATTATATTTATGGAAAACCTCCAAACGGATTTGCATTTCCATTTATTGAATCAAAAACTAGAAATCTACAAAAACATAGCTAGTTCTTCTCATAAAGAGAAGAGCTTTAAAACTAAAAAAAAACTAAAAAAAATTTCTAGAGAGAGAAAGTTAGAGAGAGAAGAGGGATTTTTAGGGATGATTTTTTAAAATGGGGAGATGGTCCTTTTATAGGTGAGGAAAAAAGGTTAAAAAAATGGAAAAATATCTTGAAAATGGGTGTTGGATGCATTTCAGACAGGTTAGTAGGCATGTGAGCATAAGTGTGCACTGGTGCATGTGGGACTCGGCAGATGCATGTGAATAGTGGCATGGATCTCGACGTGACATGCGCATGGTTGCACATGGGACAGGGGATGACTCGACATGGTGCACGCTGGATTGGTAGTTTTGTCCATTTTTTGAATTTTCCTCATTTTTTCTCACTTATTTGTATAATAAATGAATGCTACACTTTAAATATTGTGATGTATTTTTTCCAGTATTTTTCTTCGAGTCTTTAAATTATTTTTGAATGAAAATACATGAAAAAAATAAAAATACCCGTGATTTCGAAAAAACAAATTTATATAAAAATATGATAAAATCATACAAATATAAATCTACATAATCAATTAAAGTAAATTAAATTATGGTAATTTTAGTGCTTTTTAAGCACTAATCAATGTATTACCTCCAGTATTTTTCTTCAAGTCTTTAAATTATTTTTGAACCAAAATAGGTGAAAAATAATAAAAATATTCGTGATTCCGAAAAGATAAATTTATATAAAAATATGATAAAATCATACAAATATAAATATATTTAACCAATTATAGTACATTAAATCATGATATTTTTTGTGTTTTAAAAGTACTCATCACAACCCTTAACTAGCTTCTTGTTAGTCCCTAGTAAGAGAAGTGATAAAAACTTAAATAAAAAACAAAAATTAAACTATCATAAATCACTTCCGTGGATTGACACTATTGCATTTAGCATATGCAACAAGCTTTTAAATCCATAGGTTTCCCTAGTGGACGAGTTTGAGTCTCGTGAGGGTTTTTTAATAATGATACCCATGAATATTAAACTAAATGTAAAAGTAAAAAACAAATAACAAATAAAAAAAATAAAAAAAACAAATCAAAAACTAAAATTATAACAAAGTAAAAACTAAATAAAAAACAATTAACTTAAAAATAAAATAAAATAAAACAAGAAAACAAAACATAAAAATGTTTCATGCTTTTTAATCTTCTTTAAGATTGTAATTAAATCTAAAGCATAAGTAATTTTCAACTTCTTAAACAGTCATAATTTATAATAATAATTAGTTGAAAATCATTTTCATTCTTCATTTCAAAAATGTTTCAATTTAAATTTACCCAATTTCAGTGTCAGAAATTCAAATTCGCATTGACTCTATCTTTACAAGTCAATACTCTCAAAACATTGAATCCTATGAGTTCAAGCACTCATAATAAGGTGTATGCGAATATAATTTATGTTTAGAAAGTTTGCATACTTATAAAAGAATAAAGGATAAAAAATAGTGCATAACTTTTATCTCATGAAATGAATCGAATGTTTAGGATTTCGTAAAGAAATTACAAAATTATTTTCATGCCTCAATCAAAATCATTAAATAAAAATTTCAAGATATATGCCTTATAGAATGAAGAAAGTGCAATGAAGTTTTAGGGATTTACTTCTTATAACTTTCTTTTGTAATTAGTCTTTTCTTACAACTTTGTAGGCTATGTTAGTCATAGTATGTAGATTATACTATTCATTTTTTTTCTCTCTCTATCTTTTAATATATATATTTTTTAGAGAGAGGATCCATGTATAGTTTGTACATTGTTTTTGTATGATAAGGTGAGTGGCTAAATTTTGTGGTTTTTTTGTTTGATTTTGGTTTAGGTAACCCCATATATGTCTCTTTTTGATAGAAGTCATGCATGAAGGACGAAAGGGCATATACTATCAACTTCTACTTAAGTCATTCAATCTAAGTGGTAAAAAAATATCTCACACTTTACTAGCTATGGAAATCCTAACATTCAATGCTAATACCTATAAATATCATCTATAAATTTGAAGAAATAAGAAATGTGTTTAGAGTAGAAAAAAAATATTTCACTCAGAATAAAAAAAATTAGGCTCAAATTATATCTCACAAGGGTAGTCTCCATTATTTGATTCATAAACACTGATTTTGGGTTCATTATAATTTTCACACTTTATCATGAAATACTATTTATGACAAAAACTAACTAATTACCATATACTCCCTGATATGTTTTCAAAAATTAATTTAACAGTGCAAATGACTTAACTATTTACTTAAATTTGATTTGAAGAAATGATAAATTTTTGTGATAATTTTTTTTAAACTAATCATAAAATTCTAAAAATTACTAAAACACACAAAGAAAGTAAAATCAAACACAATAAAAATGAAAATATGAACATAAATTGTTTTAAATTTTTTTGAAATTAATCATGGTAACTTTTTACCACCCCAACCTAGAAGTTATATTGTCTTCAATGTAACAATTTTAAATTAAAGATAAAGAGAAGAAAAAAAAGAAAAGTTTCATATTTCTTGAGAATGTGAAGTAGTGATGGAGAAATGCAGATGCATCCATCATGTTCATCATTAAAGTTCAAAGTTCAGACAGATAGATCGCTGTGAACTTCTAACATCTCACCAAATATTTTTAGTTTTAATAATTCTAAAATTATTTACATGTGATTAAATTAAAATAAATAAAATAAATTAAACAAATAAAATAAAATTACCTAAAATGATAGGTTGCCTCCCATCTAGTGTTTAGTTTAGCGTCTTAGTAATACATAAATGGGGGGATTTCATTTTAAGTAAATTCAATATCCTTAAATCATCGAGTCAATCAAACTAACAAGTAGGACAAGTTTTTCTACCTATACTTTTTAAGTCATGTTCTATGGATTTTCAAAATTTTATTTACTTAAAACTAGGGACATGATTATGTGTTTTAGATAACCCACTTATAGTTACAAGTCAAATAATCAAAACACATTTGTACCTTGATCTAACAAAGAAACTATTTCTTTTTATCACATATTGTGATTAAAAACTTTGAAATTTTGGAGATAGCTTCATAATTATTTTTGAAACTAATATAACACTAAGTATTAAAATAAATACTAAACAATGAAAATAAAAATTAAGTAAAAGAAACAAGCAAAAGTAAATAATAAAAGAAAAATAAACAAATAAAAAATTCAATAAAAACAAAGTTAATAAAATAAAGAAAAGAATAAAAAAAATAAAATAATTATAAAGATTCTACAATATATATTATACAAACAACTTTTATACAACTTTTGATATATATAATTATACATACTTAAACTATACATATTTATAATATACTCTCTCTTATATATAATTTAAACATATTTTTATATAAATAAATATACATGATTAAATATACAGAATATAATACATTCTATCTTTACACGGTCGATCTAAGGAAGGAATATATGTAGTTTTTAATTTATTATTAAAATTCTTAAAATTAAATTAAATTTTAAACATAATGTCACGATATTTTGATTTTTTTGTTTCCTATTCTAATAACATAAAAAACAAACATAGATATAGATTCAATAAACAATTATGCAAATTTTTAGCATTCATAAGAGTGGATTATTTGTGGATATAAAAATTAAGTTAACTATGCTTGCTCATGTTATTTAAGTTATTAAAGAAATAAATTGATATTTATTGATTCTCTCTTTTTTATATAAAAACTATCTTTGGTGGGGGTAGATATTATTTGTTAATTAAAAAAATCAATTAACACATATGAGTGGGGTCGATAATTAATTTGGTTAATTAAATTAATTCCTTTTTTCTAAGAGATTGAAAATGAACCATTTAAATGCCGCCTTTTGGTGGGGTTAGATATTTTAAACTTTATTCAAGGTTTCCAAATTAAACATAAGAATTTAATTATCCGAGTACTAACTTTCAAGTTTTAAAACCATTATTGAAAATATGTTGTCAATACATTTTTGAATAATAGTTCTTATAAATTTTTTGAAATAGAGCTTCACTCTAAATACCGGGTGATTGTAACAACAAATAAAAGAGTCATGCTCTGAATCAAATCGGATAATTAAACCTTAAAATCTAATTTTCATATTTAAGTTAGTAATGAAAAATAATATATTTCTCTCTAATATCCTTAATATAAATTCTTGAATAAAAACAAAATCAATTTATATTATAGAAATATTTTACCTCTTTAATATTTTGCAAGCATAACAACGTTATTATTATATTATATGTACAAACAGCCAGACAAGTTAAATTTAATCACAGAGAAATTAAATATAATATATAAGAATAAAACATAGAGATAATTGTAAATAATTCATTTTAAAATTATATCTCAAAAGAATCCTTACAAAACTTTGATGATAATTCCATTTCTGAAAAACCTCCAAGCAGATTTGGATTTTCGTTTATTGAAATAAAAACTAAAAATTTACAAAAATATAGCTAGTTCTTCTCAAAAAGAGAAGAACTTAAAAAAACTAAATAAAATCTAAGAAAGCTTTCTGATGACTTGTATAATTTGACATAATTTATCACTTCTCAAATTTAAAATTTAGTATAATTGTATTTATATTTTATTGATTTTCGACTTCATTATTATTATTTAAATTTTATTGCAGATTTGAAGAAAATGAAGATCCAAAATTTTAGAAACATATCATCTAAGGACTCTCAAATTTAAATGAAGAGTTACTGAAATCAAAATTTGAATGAAAATTTAAACAAACAATGGAAAGCAAAAAAAAAAAACGTGAATAAGTAGGAGGCGATGTTTGATTATATATATATATAAAAGATAGAGGGATTTTCTTTGAGAGAGGAGCGTATAATGTAAACAAAAGAGAAAGCTGATTGGAGCGCAATAGATTAACGCAAAAACAGATTCTTTTGTCGATTAATTTTTCTTTCAATTCTTCTCAAAAATATTATGGTGAATTTATTTATGTTGAATTTAATTTTTAGCATGAACTAAATTTTATTTATTCTAGGAAAAATATGTAATTTAATTATGAACAATGCATGATTTTTTATGTTAATTTGAATTATTTATCTTCATGTTTGTCTGATTTATTTTGTGTTTATTACTTCTAATTAACTAGCCATAAATTAGATGATTTTAATCTTATGATTTAATATCAAAAGAGAGAATTATAGGATAGATCTAGAATATTATAGCATAGGTAAATATAGAGATCAAAAAACTTGTATGAACATGTGTAGTATTAAAATCATTGGTCTTAATACTTTCTTTCTTTTTTAAATTTCATATTCATTTCGAAAGAGTTGAAGAAATTGCCTGAGTATCTTTGCTATGCATTCTTGGGTGATAGTTACACCTTTTCAGTGATTTTTTCGGCATCACTTACACCTGAAGTAGAGGAAAAGTTGCTATGTGTGTTAAGGGAAAATAGAACAGCCTTAGGATGAACTATCTCTAACATAAAAGATATAAGTCCTTACATTTGCATGCACGAGATTATATTATAGGAATTTTACAAACCATCAATTGAGCCACAAAGAAGATTAAATCCATCAATGAAGAAAGTTGTGAGAGATGAAATTTTGAAGCTCCTCAATACTGAAATTATTTTTGTTATTTTAGATAGCTCATGGGTAAGTCCAATGCAGGTTATACAAAAAAAGTGGAATAACGATGGTGAAAAATGAAAAAAATTCTTACAAGAACAATCATAGGTTAGCGTGTATGTATGAATTACTGCAAATTAAACAAAGAGACAAGGAAGGATCATTTTCCACCACCATTGATTGATCAAATGTTAGACCGATTGGCTAGATATCCCTATTATTTCTTTTTAGATGGTTATTTAGGGTATAATTAGATTGGCATAGCCCTCAAAGATCAGATGAAAACTACATTCACATGCCCTTATGGAAAATTTGCTTTAGAAGGATACCCTTTGGATTGTGCAATGCCTCAGCAACATTTCAACGTTACATGATGGCTATTTTTTTAGATTTGGTGAAAGATATAATGGAAATTTTCACGAATGACTTTTCAGTTTTAGGTACATCTTTTGATCATTGTTTCATAATTTAACTCCTATTTTGTAGAGATGTGAAGATAAAAAGTTTGTCCTAAATTGGGAGAAATGTAATTTCATGGTTTAAGATGGGATCGTGCTTGGCCATAGAGTGTCATCTAAAGTAATTGAGGTTGATCGAGCTAAAATTTCAACCATAGAAAAACTACTACTTTCGAAGAATGTGAAGGGAATCAAAAGATTTTTGGGACATGCGGGATTTTATAGAAGATTTATAAAGGATTTTTCAAAACTCTCTAAACCTTTATGTAATCTTCTTGAAAAAAATTTCTGCATTTGACTTTGGTGTTATTTGTTTGTAGGCCTTTAATGCAATCAAGGAGAAACTGATTTCAGCACTAGTAATGATTGTACTTGATTGGAGTCAACCTTTTGAAGTCATGTGTGATGCAAGTGACTTTGCAATTGGAGCAGTGTTAAAATAGAAGCGAGACAAACTATTTAGAGCCATATACTATGCAAGTTGGACATTAAATGAAGCCCAATTGAATTATACAACAACTGAGAAGAAGATGCTTGTTGTGGTGTTTTCTTGTTACAAATTTAGTTGCTGACCATATCTCTTAGTTGAAGCAAGAGAAAGTGAAACCAGATTTAGTGATCAAAGAAGCATTCCCTGATGAGTAGTTGTTGGCATGTGAGATCAAGCTTCCTTATACAATTGACAAAGTTTCCCCTTTTGGAGCAATAGACTTGAAGGAAAAGGTACGGAATATATTCAGAGTTAACGGTCAAATATTGAAGCACTATTATATAGAACAAGTGGAGAGGAATTGTGCATTTATTCCTCTTCAAAATCCTAATTAATGAAGATTCAAAAGTCTTGTTGTAGACATTAAAACAATAACTAATGGGAGGCAGCCCATAAAACTTTCTTTTATTCTTCTATTATATTATATTTTATTATTATTTATTTGAATAATTTGGATTTTGATGTTGGTTTATTTTGTAGGAATAAAAAGATGAAAATTACAAAATAATGCGGATTCACCATAAAACTAGGAAAGTTCCTTTCATTTCTTCAATCTATCTCACTTTTGAATTACAATGAAGACATTATTTGGTTTAAGTTTGGGGTGTAAACTATTATAGTCTTGCATTTTGGATTCTATTATCAAGCATGTATTTGAGTATGATTGAATTTGCCATGACTCTGAAATTTGTGATTGAAGATGTTTTTGAGAATGTTTTTTTCAAAATCTACTATTATATTAGACAATGTTTTATGGGTACTTTGATTTAAATCTTTGTCCTTGAAAATAATTGAGCACATAGTCAATTGTTTCTTGACTCCATTTTGCCTATGAAGAGAAGGAGTTGAATTAACTATGTCAGAAAATTTCAATCTTGCTTTGCTCTAGATGGATCCTTAAGGCAAAATCCTAGTTGATACCAAATATTAGAGAAAAGATCTAGGCAACTTTTTTTGTCACAACCAAAAAGCTTTCCCAACCGTCCTAATTATCACACCATCATTGCATAGTGTATTCCTTTATTTAATCCCCTTAAGCCTTATTTTACATAATCCTTTATTTGTTCTTTTAACTATATAAACCATTCTTGTTCTAATCCTGAAAAACCATTAATTTACCTTAAATTTTTAGAAAATACTTTGGTAAAAATTTGCATTTAAAGAGAAAATTAGTTCAAATTAAATAATCCATATTATGTTTGCTCTATTTTATCAAAGTGTGAAGAGAAAAGAAAGTTAAAGAAAATAATAAAAAAAGGGTTAAATTGGTTGTAAATCAGAAAAAGGCTATGAGTATCAAGGTGGCTAAAAAAAGAAAAAAGAGCACTCCACTTATTGAGTGTATCAAATATATTATCATCATTACGAGCATATTGTTGAGAAAGAGCTACATTGTGAATCCTATGGATATTTTTTTTATTTTTTTCCACCAAGTATTTTCCCAATTGTTCTTTGATTTTCCATATCCATTTATTTCTTAGCTCTCACCTGGTGGCTTGTCATTTAAATCCTGATTAAAGACCTTTTGATCTTTTTTTTTGGTGTTTGATTACATTAGTGGAGAGGATTTATGAAAATTGGACTTATAGGGTTAAGTTTTGAGAGAATTCTTCTTATTTCAATTATTCTACTCTTATCTGAATTTGCTGGTTGTTTAGAGTTAAATTTACTATTTCATATACACAATCAAGGACTTAGCTTTAGGTTGAATTAAATGCTTAACTCTTACTTGAAAAATTGCTGAATATTTTTTTGATTTTCTTGTTATCTTCGATGTCAAAGGAGTAAGTTATTAGTGATGAAATCTAAATTAAGATCATAGCTTGGTGAGTAATGGTAGTTCTCTATGGGGTCTAGCTGATATTATATATAGTTTCATTTTCTTTCTATTTGAGGACAAAAAAAGTTCTAACTTTGGGGGTGTTTGATGACTTACATAATTTGGCATAATTTATCACTTCTCAAATTTAAACTAGTATAATTTTATTTATTTTTTATTGATTTTAGACTTCCTTATTATTATTTAAATTTTATTACAGATGTGAGAAAATGAAGATCCAAAATTGTAGAAGCATATCATGTAAGGACTCTCAAATTTAAATGAAGATTTAAACAAAAAAAGAAAAGGCAAAAAAATGCAAAAAAGTTGGAGGCATCGTTTGGCAATATATATATATATATATATATATATATATATATATATATATATATATATATATATATATAAGATAGAGGGGGTTTCTTGGAGAGAGGAGCATAGAACGTAAACAAAAGAAAAAAAACGGCAACACTAAGGGGCATTGGAGAACAAAAATGCAGGAAAGAGAAAAGCGAAAGAAAATTGGAGTGCAATAAATTAACGCAAAAGCAGATTCTTTTTTTGATTCAGTTTCCTTTCAATTCTTCTCAGAAAAATTATGGTGAATTCATTTATTTTGAATTTAATTTTAAGCATGAACTAAATTTTCGGTATTCTAGGAAAAAGATGTAATTTAATTCTAAACTATGCTTGATTTTCTATGTTAATTTGAATTATTTCTCTTCATGTTTGTCTAATTTATTCGGAATTTATTGCTTCTAATTAATTGGCCATTAATTAGATTATTTTAATCTTATAATTTATTATCAAAAGAAGGAATTATAGGATAGATCTGAAATATTTCAACATAGGTAAATATAGAGATCGAAATGCTTGTATGAACCTGTGTAGTATTAAAATCATTGGTCTCAATGCTTTCTTTCTTTATTAAATTGCATATTCTTGTGTAAATTGATGAAAAAGAATGTTTCCAATTAACCGTCGAAAGAGTCTCTTTGATGTTTTTGGAGATTGCGAACAAACAGAGAGAATTAACTTTAATTAGCTAGATGAGTAAAATATAGTAAAGGATTAGGTGAAATCGATTTCCTAGAAGTTTTTTTTCCATTGATTTGATTTTTGAACATCTTTCTTTTCTTTTGTCCATTTTCTTTATATTGATTTTATTTTAAATTCAAATTACAACAACCTTAGTGACTTCTCTAGATAAAATTAAGATTAACATAATTTTTGTGCACTTGTAGTTTTGTACTATAAAACTATGCTAGTGTGCACTTGTAGTTTTGTACCGATCACTTTCTAGAGAGAGAAATCAAGAGAGAGAAAGAGAAGAGATTTTGAGGGATTTGAGGGATGATTTTTACAATGGGGGCGAAGGTCCTTTTATAGATGTGGAAAAGGTTAAAACATTGGTCTTGTATGCGTTTAGATTGGACAGGCTGGCATGCGTGTGGGGAGAGATTTTTCGCAGGACGGGCGTTGACACGTGCAGGATTTATGTTAGACGGGCGTTGGCACATGGGACTTGGTAGATAGGCGCTGGCTCTCGACTTGACATGGGCGTAGCTGCTTGCAGATTGGCACTAATGCGCATGGGACTCGCTGTGGCGTGCACATGACTAAACATTTTGGACATATTTGACTATTTTGACCCATTTTGACAGTTTTTTTCAATTTTTTTTTACTTTTTCTCATTTTTTTCTCAACATATTTGTGATGTATTACCTCCACAATATTTTTTTCAAGTCTTTAAATTATTTTTGAACGAAAATACCTGAAAAACAATAAAAGTACCCTTGATTCTGAAAAAAGAAATTTATATAAAATATGGTAAAATCATACAAATATAAATCTATTTAATCAATTAAAGTACATTAAATCATTGTAATTTTAGTATTTTTTAGGTACTCATCAAACATGTGAATGATTCTAAGACATGTGATTGATTCTATGCCTATATATTGATTTTGAGTATTCTAAGAAATTCTATAAATAAATACTAAAAAAAATTATGTGCTACCTAGAGCATACTAATCCTAAAACATGCTAAACTAATAAAGCCTAAAAAAATAAAGATAGTGATGTTTAACATTCCCCCACATAAAATTCTTGTATTGTCCTTAATATAAGCACATATATATATGTAATGTAAAAATAAGTAAAAAGGGAGTAGAAAACAAAATGTTTCTTTAACCGTCCAAATATGGTGGCTTATGTAAAGTCACCTCCTATATATTGATTGGTGTAAAAGGTTTGTATTATGGTTTCAATTTGTTTCTATTAACTTTGAATTCTTTACCAATACTTGGGCTTCGTATTTCAACTTCACTATGAGAGAAAACATTAGTAATAATAAATGGACCGACCCAACGAGAACATAATTTATTTGAAAGCAATTTAAGGCATGAATGGAACATAACTTTCCTTTGTTTTGTCTTTGTAAACTTTTTAGCTCTTATAGGCATCATTTCTAATTTCCTTAAGCTCGTTGATTTGTAATTTTTGGTATCCTCCACCTTCGTCAAAGTCCATATTACATTGTTTCATAGCCCAAAATGATCAGTGCTCTAACTCACCTAGTAGATGACAAGGTTTACCATACACCAACCAGAATGGAGACATCCTAGTTGGTGTTTTATATGCAATTATATATGCCTATAATGCATCATCTAGTTTCAAGCTCCAATCCTTTCTATTGGATTTCATTGTCTTTTCAAATATGGACTTGATCTCTCTATTGTACACTTCATCTTGTCTACTTGTTTATGGGTGATAACGGGTAGCGATTCTGTGGTTGACATTATACTTTTGGAGTAAAGCCCAAAAATTCCTATAGCCAAAATATAGTCTACCATCGCTAATGATAACTTTTGGTGTTCCAAACCTAGCAAAGATATTAGACTTCTCAAAATCCATAAGAACTTTAGAATACTTAGTTCTGGAGGCTTTAGCCTCCACCCATTTAGACACATAATCCATAGCAAGTAAAATACATATATATAACCATAAGAATATGGATAAGATCCCATGAAATCAATACCCCAAACAACAAAGATTTCAACAATAAGAATTGGAGTTTGTGGCATTTGATTCGTAGGGCTCAAGTTACTTGTTTGTTGACAACAATCACGTGTTTTGCAAAAGGTGAAGGCATCCTTGAACAATTTTATCCAATAAAATCCACCCTCTAAGACTTTGAGAGCGATTTGTTTTACTCCAAAATTTCCCCCACATGCATAAGAATGATAAAAAGTTATAATAGAAGTAGACTCAATGTTAGGTATACACCTTCTTATCAATCGGTATGTGTAATTTTTCCAAATATAGGGTGATGAGCACAACATCAATTCCCCGACAATGGCACCAAAAACTTGATGAACAAAACTGGCATCGTCGATCCTGCCAATACTTTGGTTTCATATTTGTAAACCTGTCATAACTAATATCCTTAGGGAGGACCTATTAATTAATTTAGTATTAAATTTTAGTTTTATTTATAAGAAAATAACAAACCATCTAATCACAGCTTTAGGCATAGTCAGTTAATTACACTTTATTTAATGTTTCCAATTTAAACCTAAGAATTTAATTAGCCGAGTACTAACTTTCAAGTTTTAAAACCATTACTAAAAATATGTTGTTAATACATTTTCAAATAATAATTCTTATAAAAACTTTTTAAATACAAGTTCACTCTAACTATCGGGTAATTGTATCAACAAATAAAAGAACATCACTCTAAATTAGATCAGATTATTAAACCTTAAAATTTAATTTTCAGATTTAAGTTTGTAATGAAAAATAATATATTTCTCTTTAACATTCTTAATATAAAATCTTGAATAAAAACAAAATCAATTTATTTTATAAAAATGTTTTACCTATTTAATATTTTGCAAGCATAACAACATTATTATTATATCATATTTACAGACAGTTAGCCATGTTAAATTTAATCATAGGAAAATTATGTATAACATATAAGAATAAAACATAAAAAATAACTATAAAGAATTCATTTTAAAATAATACCATAAAAGAATCCTTAAAGCACTTTGATGCTAATTCTATTGCTGGAAAACCTCCAAACGGATTTTTCTTTCCATTTATTGAATCAAAAACTAAAAATCTACAAAAGCATAACTATTCTTCTCAAAAAGAGAAGAGCTTTAAAACTAAGAAAAACTAAGAAAGCTTTCTAGAGAGGGAAAGATAGAGAGCTAAAGAGTTGAGAAAATTGTATGTTAATGTGTGTTTTTATAATGGGGGAGAAGGTCCTTTTATAGGTGAAAAAAGGCTAAAAAAGTGGAAAAATATATCAAAAATTGGTCTTGGACTCGTTTGGACAAAAATGGCACGTGTGTGGGGGTGTTGGGTGGCATGGCGCTTGCAGGGACTAGCGCTGACACGACATGGGTGCTGCATCAATGTGATCTCTAACGTGGTGTGCATGCAAAGATCGAGCCTTTTCCTCATTTTTTGATATATTGCATCCAATATTTTTTCTTTGAGTCTTTAAATTATTTTTTCGAATAAAAATACTTGAAAATAATAAAAATACCCATGATTTCGAAAAGATAAATTTATATAAAATATATGATAAAATAATACAAATATAAATATATTTAATCAACTAAAGTACATTAAATCATGATAATTTTAGTGCTTTTTAAGCACTCATCAATGGGTCATCTCACACATTGTTTAACAACCTTCTTGAATTTGAATTTGAATTTTTAAGCTTTTGATAGGTCTTATGGGAACTTTTTCATGACCAAGTTCACTATATCTACATGCCAAGGGGTAAACAATGTGCTCTCTAGTAGTTACTCATTTGGAAAGTCCTCTACTTCCTTTTCTATCTTTGATTTCAAGGTCAAATTCTTGTCGAAGAAGAGTCTACCTTATTATCCTTGGCTTGGCATCTTTCTTTATGAGAAAGTACCTAAGAGCTACATGATAAGAGAAAACAATTACTTTAGTTCCAATTAGATATTATTGAGAATTTTCTAAAGCAAAAATCACAACTAAAAGCTCTTTCTTCATTCTGGAGTAATTGAGTTGCACATTGTTTAGAGTTTGTGATGCATAATATATGGCATTTGGTAGCTTGTCAACCCTTTATCCCAATATAGCTCCAAATAAATAGTCAGTTGTGTCACACATAAACTCAAATTGTAGAATATAGTCATGTCATTTAATGATAGTTGCTGTGGTTAAAGGTTTTTTCAATCTGTTAAATGCTTTGAGGCACTCTTCATTGAACAAAAATACCACCTCTTTTTGGAACAATTGGTATAAAGGCCTTGCTATTTTGAAAAATCCTATATAAATCTTCGATAGAATCTTGCATGACCAAGAAAAGAACAAACCTCCCTCATACAAGTGAAAGGTGGTAAAGAACGAATAAGATCTATCTTAGAGTTATCAACCATTATTCCCTTAGATGATATCACATACCCTAAAACTATACCTTGATCTACCATAAAATGGCATTTTCCCAATTATGCACAAAGTTAGTTTCTATGCATCTCTCTAGAATTAATGCGAGGTTACTGAGGTAGTTATCAAATGAATCTTCTTATACAGTAAAATCATCCATAAAAATTTTTATAATGCTTTCTATAAAATTAAAAAATATACTTATCATACACCTCTGGAAGGTGGCGGGAGATTACAAAGGCCAAATTGCATGCATCTATAAGCGAAGGTTACAGAGGGGGAAGTGAATGTTGTCTTTTCTTAGTGTTCTAATGCAATGACATTCTGATTATAACCTAAAAAAACATCAAGAAAATAATAGTGAGTACGACCTCATAAATGCTCAAGTATTTGATCAATAAAAGGTAAAGGAAAATGATCTTCATGAGTCATAGAGTTGAGCTTTCAAAAATCAATGCAAATTCACCACTCGGTTTGAAGTTGGGTAGGAACTAAATCATTATCCTCATTCTTCATCACTATAACTTCTTACTTCTTTAGAACCACTTGGACTGGGCTAACCTACTTGCTATCTGAAATTGGAAAAATTACACCAACTTTCAATAGCCTGATAACTTATTTCTTAACCATTTCCATCATAGGTAGATTCAATCACCTTTATGGTTTTCTCTTTCGTTTGGCTTCATCTTCAAGTAATATTCGATACATGCACATAGAGGCACTGATTCCCTTAATGTTAGCAATTGTCACTACTACAAAAAGTACATATGGCGTCAGTGTTTAATCGTGATGGTAGGTTTATGACCACAGTTATAAGAATCGAGGTCTAAGTGAGAGAGACCATATACTGTTACCTATGTCCTCAATTTTTCAATAACCGAGGCCATAGGACATGTCTATGACCTCAATCTTTCAATAACCGAGGGCATAAGGTATGCATAAATTAAAAGCAAAATACAATTATTAATTACAATATTAAAAATCAATATAAATTATAGTATATTTATTAATTAGAATATTAAAAATCATATTATATTAAAATTAAAAGTATAATTACATTTGAGAGTTTATTATACACTAAAACATAATAAAACCTTACAATTACAAATTGACTTTTTACTATTAATTACAAGAATTTATAAGTGTACTTTAAATCAACATAATCAAGTCCATGATGACTTCAACAGATGTGTAAAGAAAAGACAAATACCATAGGCGTTGTTGTGTTGGGCTAGTGTGCTAGTGCTGGTAAGTTGTGGTGGTGGGCTGGTTCTGGTGCATTGGGGTGCTATATTGGGGTGGTGCGCTGGTCTTGGTGCGCCTGGTGCCCTAGTATGCCTGGTGCGTTGGTAGTGGTGGTGGTGGTGGTGGTGGTGGTGGTGGTGTGCTAGTGTGCCTGGTACGTTGGTGTGCTGGTGCACATGGTACCTTGGTATAGTGATGTGCTTGGTGCCTACCACGAAAAAGAAAGTAGAAAAAAACTACAATAGTATGTGTGTATAGATATCAATCAACCTTTAATAGGCCATTTGCTATTAGCATCAATGAACTTAATTATGCTAACTCAAAATGGAAGTGGAAAATGACTATGTTTTACTTCTTGCTTGAAACCCCACATCCACATATATACAGACTACACAAGTAACTAATCTTATGTTTTTTTGGGAGAAAAATCATATGCTAGCACCAAGTACTAAGCAATAGGCATAAGAAAATAACCATGCGTACAAGAGGAATAACCTGTGTTTGGGACAAAAATAAATAGAAGGCAATAAGTTGAGTAATAAGGGCATAATCAAGAGAAAAAGTCAAAGCATAGAGTGCCATTAACAGAGTTAACAAGAGCCTCAGATTCCAAACTCCAGCATTGTCTAGAGATATAAGGATTGTTGTCCATGCCCCAAGAATAGCCTACACATATTGGTGTGGTTACAAACGGTACTTATTCATGATCATATTGTTCAAATTATTCTTAGCCTGAAAAATAAATGAACTATCGCATAATATAGATCATGACATATAGTATACATGAAAAAAATGAAAAGAGATTAATAAAAACATGTACAGTGCTACGATAAATTGCATCTGACTTGTTTTATATCTCTCTCCTTTGTTCTGATAAGTCACTATAATCCATCATGCATTCAACAAATAAGTTTCCACATAAATCAACAAAATACAATAATATGTGGCAAATAGAAAAACAAAAATTGAATTACAATCTTACCCAACCACAAAAAATGAATATTCGTCTAAATGAAAACTATGCATAATGGTGTTGTTGTCTTGCAAGACTACCTCAATAGTGCTAGCACCAAGGTGAGGGGTTGTTGCAACGTTTTTGTGTAGTATTAACTTGCTATCTTGCAATGGTGGCTCCACTGTAAAAATATCAAGTGTGGCCTACATATAAATCAGTAACATGTTAACCACTATTTTTAATAAGTGAAGATATGATGATATACACTTCAAGTAAAAAGGAATAAACTACCTGTGCCACAATTCCAGCATCCGGTGCCTTCATAAGGGATTTTTCATTAATAACTCCTCCACGAGCTACATTAACAATTTAGACAACTTTCTTCATATTTGAAAAGGTTTCATCATTGAGCATCTTTGAGGTGGTAGGAATGAGAGGCATGTGCAATGAGAAAAAATCTACGATAGAAATTACTTCATCAAAGCTTACATGCTCCACACCCATAGTGTGAGTAGAATCAACTGTAGCATATGGGTCATGAGCAATAACATGCATACCAAGCCCTTTTGCTCATCGAGCAACTTCAGATCCAAATGTTTTGAACCCCATGACAACAAGTGTCTTTCCAACAAGGGATACACCAACATATTTGCTCCTTAGCCATTTACCTGGATCGACCATATCATGCATTCAGAAAGAGGTTTTAGTTTACATTTACAAATGACCAAAGCAGAACTACTCACAGGAAAAGCTATGAAATGTATAATAACATTAGCAAAAATAAAAAAAATCATAATAATGCCAAGTTTGCTATTACACAAGAGAAGAGCTCTAATTCTTCTGAAATCTGTTCCAAGTTGTGGTTGGGAGCTCAAGCAGCTACATAATAGCAGATGAGCTCCATACTGCTGTGTTGCTATAACTCTGCTCATACCCACAATCACAACTTGAGACAAAAAATTTGATTAACTTAGCATCTCGCTCATCTTCATAAATATTTGACAATGAAAAAGCTTTTCTCATGAGTAAAAGCAAGAAAAGCATAGACTTTCACGCCTTGTAAAGATCTTCCTAAACCTCAAGATTCAGGTTTAGTAACTTTGTTACAACTTTGAGTAGAACTATTTACCATCATTTCTTTCCTATTCTAATATTATAAAATCAACGAATCAAAAACTAAGATAAAAAAAGATCTGATAAAACTCCAAACATTTAAGCGAGACTAATATTAGCCTAAAGTAGATTCCATGCTTTAACTAAAAAAACAACTTTTGAAACTTTTAAATGTTACCTTTGGGAATCTAAAACCAGAACCTGAACCATTACCTATAGCATCATAGAGCGATATCTTGGTACACAACTCCTTAGGAGTCAAATTATATGAACAATCCATATTGGTGAAACCTTTCAAAAGCTCAAGCCCAACCACTCCTAGTTTTTCAACTACAAGAGCCGTCGGCTTGGCATCAAGAGATGATGTTGATACCATCACCACCAATGGCTGGGCTCGACGGCTAGAGCTTTTAAAGATGATAGTTAAGGAACCACCTCTTGATTCTCAAAAACATTTACGACAATTGCTAGTTTTCCCTCTAACCATGAGTGATTCCCTCAATATAAATGACTTACTTGAAATGATGGACCTGAACAACCTTTCCGTGATGATCCTTGTATGTGCCTCAAACTATCTAAACCTCATCGTCCTTGCAAAGATCGGTGGAGAGGGGCATGCTCATCGACCCTTGGACATTTTTGTTGACCTAGGATTCTGGGATGGCTTTGAAGGAGATTGAATGGTGAGGAATGAAAAAAAGGGGAAAAGGAAAAAGGAGAGAGAGTTTGAGGGAAAAAAGAAAAGAAATGGTAGTAATATTACTTAGGGAGTGAATAAAAGAGAGAGAGAGAGAGAGAGAGTTGAGGGAAAAATGAAAAAAAGGGAAAAATGAAAAAAAGGGAAAAATGAAAAAAAAGGAGGGAAAAAGAAATCAAATGATAGAAAAATTTGGTGTTTGATGTAAGAGAAAATTGATAACATATGTCTATAGCCTCGATTTTTAAAAAAACTGAGGTTATAGGATTTTGGCCTCGGTTTTTAAAAAAACCGAGGCTAAATTTCCGAGACCATATGTATGTATTGTAGTAGTGTGTCCACCCAATCACTAATTTGTATTATCTCAAAACATAGATTAAGCTCCCTTCTTGAATAGCTAAAAGCTTAGATGCTATAATAAGGGGAAATGTGTCTTTGTTTCCTCTGTAAACATATTTGAGATGTTTTGGGAGAGGTTTGAGCTCCAAGGTAGGTGCCTACACAATTGAATGCATAAGTTTCTCATTAGACATAGGATGAAAAAAATATAGGAAAGATTGTACCTTGGATTTATCTCTGGAGAAGAGTCTAGAGAAGCGACAACCTTCTTCAATTCCTCTACTCTATCAATATCCCTTTTCTTCATCACTTAAATATTTGGTCATCATACTATCTCTTATGGCAACCTCCAATAGGTACATACTTTCAACATCAATCATTTGATGTGCTAAAGAGTCAAGTACATCAATAGAAAAATAAGAAATATAATCACTAGTATACCTCATTACTTCAAAGATATTGAAGTGAATAACCTCTCCATCAAATTCCATAGTTAGAGTTTTGGTATGCACATCTATTTTTTTGGGAGGTTCTCATGAATGGTCTACCCAAAAGTAAGGGTGTGGACTTAATAGTGGAGTCATCTCTCATATAACATTAATTAAAGCTCTTAGATTTGTCATAGCCCTTTCAAATTTATTATTACTTATAATGCATGGTATGGTAAAACTACCTGAATCCTTGCAATTTTGTGAAAGTTTCCTTTGTAAGACCACTAACACATTCTCTCCCATGTTCACCACTTCATTTCCTTTGAGCTTCCTTTTATTAATGCATAATTCCTTGAGAAATTTATCATAGCATGAAACTTGCTTGATCGCATGCAATAATGGAATGTTAACATGTACTTTACAAAAAGTGTCCAAAACGTTTTTCTTGTGTACTTCCTTCTTGGATTTTGTAAACCTACTAAAAAAGGAATAAGGGGTTCATAAGTAGAAATTGGAACTTTAGATTGTTCCTTATGTGGTTTTTTTGCTTCCTTGTTATCGCTTGCCTTGCTTTCCACTTTGTTAGAATTTCTTGTTTTTTCTTGAATTAGCTTATTCTTGGTCTCATTTTCTTTGGTTTGTTCCTTGTGAGATTTTTCAAGATGTTTATCACTCCTCAATGATATAGCATTGGAATTTTCCCTAAGATTGACCATTATTTGAGAGGAAAGTTTATCATATCTTTGTGTTTCTGATCTTCCAATAGTAGTAGCTAATTGACTAAATCAATTTTCAAGGTTCTTAATAATAGATTTTGTGTCTTGCTAAAATATGATTGAGTCTTATTGGAACTTGATGGTATCTTGTTAGCTTCTTGGAAAACAAAAACCTAGTCGATTACTAGGAGTCGCTGCTTAATTGTCTCTATAAAGTTAAGGTGATCCTTCCAACCAAGATTGTAAGTATTAGAGTAGGGATCATATCTTTGCCTTTCTTATCCTTGGTATCCCCTTAGAGAATTTTCTTGTTCAACATTAGGATCTTGAGTAATAAGACACATGCATGTTGAGTGTCCAATGTTAGTAAAAATTACATAAGCTTTAACTTGTCTAATCACTAATTATTACACAATTGAAGTGAGGGTACTCAGTTCTTATTTAGTATTATTAAGAACTCTCACTTCATTGAACTTTTATGGTGGGTTGGAATGGGTTCCAAACTGTTGAGCATTTGTAGCTATAGTGACAATCAAATCTCTTGCAATTTTAAGAGTCTTATTAACTAAAGCTCCACTACTTGTTGCATATATTATGCTTATGTCTATGCAATCCCTCATAGAAGTATTAAATTAAGATCTCCTCACTTATTTGATGATGAGGGAAACTTGCATATAATTTCTTAAACTATTCCCAATACTCATATAAGTTCTCCCTATTGTATTACTAAACATCACAAATTTATTTTCTAATCAGAGTGGTCTTTGTAGTTGGAAAATATTTCTACAAGAAGAGCTATTTCATCTTATTCCAACTATTTATAGTCCCAGATGATAAGTAGTACAACCATTCTTTAGCTTTATTTGCTAAAGAGATTGGGAATGTTCTAAGTATTACCTGTTCCTCAATAGTGCCATTAGATTTCTTGCTAGAACATAGCATATGAAATTCTTTTAGATGCTTGTTTGGATTCTCACAACTGGATCCCGAAAAGTAGGCAAGAGATGAATCATGCCAGAATTCAATTCAAAAGCATCACCATTGTCATTGTCATTGTATTGAATGCATAACGATTTTTGCTGATGTGGTTATCTCTCTAAGAGTTTGATTGGGATTATTCATGGCCATTTTCTATATGCATGGAATGATCTAAATCTCAATTGAGTCGCTCAAACTTGAAAGATATGTCTAAACTGCTTGATCAAGCAAAAATTCAATATGTGAATTTAATTTTAGATTGCAATGTGACTTCATTCATTGTGACTCTGAAAAGCAAATAAAGATTAGAAACAAATTATGTAAAAATAAACAAAACAAATATGAATAAATAAAAATAAAAATAAAAATAAAAAAAATATTTTTTTAATTTTTTAATATAAAATACTAAAAATCAAATAAAAGTAAACAAGAGTTAATTTAGCGAAAATCTTTGGCAACAATGGCACCAAAAATTAATGTATTCAGATAAATAGTTAATTTACTTTAAATTGCTTAAGATATCGTTATATAGTATATAGAAGATAAGAGTATTTTCTATAGAGGATTTTGAAAAGTAACTCCTATTTATTAAAATATTGGGTTTTGGTTTTTTAAACTGAAAATTAAATTTAACAACTAAAGATTAATAAGATAAAAATAATATCTAAAGATTATGATAAAGATTTGAATAAAAGAAAGATTGCATGATCATTCTCCACCATTAGCATGTATTGCAAACCAACAAAGCATATCTTAATATCCTATTATTTTAATATACCAAATTAGAGAAATTCACAAGCGCAAAAGCTCCATTTCTTCTTACCTATTCGTTGAATTAAACAAGCTCTTAATCCAAACTCTTTCTAATAGACAATCTAGAATAAAATTTCTAAATTTAATCTATCAAAAACATTTAATTTTAGGATGTAAATTGGATCAAGGTTAAATACACAAGCTTTGTTTAATTATCTTAAGTATTAATTCTCATTGCAAGCAATTTATCACTAGTTATTTAAATTTATCAAGTGCTTACATATCCAATCATCTAAATTGATAAATGATGAATTAATTTGATTATTTAATTGTACACTTAAATAAAAAAAATTCATATAAAGATTAAAATTGAGAATTAATACATAATCAAAAACAATAAATGAGTAGAATATTGAAGATCTTATTAAATATTATAATCTATATCTAGAGCTTTGAAATTACCCATAATCAATTATAAAATTAACTATCATAAAAAACAATAAATATAGAATATTATTCATTAAAATAATAAAAGAAATGAGAAGAAATCTTAGGATTGTTATCTTTAATTCTAAGCTTTACTTCCTTTGATTGCCTATTGAATCTTCTTTTTAATTGTTGCATCTAGTTTAATTCTATAAATTCTGTATTTTTTTTATTTATCTCTTAATTTTCGTTCAATTCTTTTATTGATTTTATTTTACGGGGTATTGTTTGGAAAATTATATTGAAAAAAAATGATATAATTTTAGAGTTGGATTAAGATTATTGCAGAGGGGAATTTAGGTTACCCCGCTAAGTACATCCACCTACTTTTCTTAATACATCCACTATTAAATAAAAATCATAAAAAATTTGTAAAAATCTCAAAAAAATCTCAAAAAAAATCTAAAAGATCAGTATTTTTTAGTAAATACAAAATAAATAATTTTAACTTGTTATAATAATAAAATATATAAATATAAAGTAATTAATATCTAAAAATGTGTATAAAATACCACTTATAACTAGTCTTCAAGACATCCAATCTGCATTATCATGCATTTACTTTTTAATTTATAAGTGACCACCACATTTCATTTGCGGTTATCTTGTGCTAAGACTCACCCTTATATTTCATGTCACATGTTTCAAAAGCGTTTGCCCAAAATGTTCAGAATACAAAGCAAGTCTAAAGGACTTGACCACCCAGAAAGAAAGGAAAATATGGGATGATTCTAAAACTTAAAGGTGACCTATTCTCTACACATTTGAAAGTAGAAATGGCTTGTTGATGGGTTAACTACTTTAGAAAATACACTCCTTCACCTCTAATTTAGGTAGGCATTTTCTAAGTACAATTTTTCTTCGCCCAAAACTTTTATTTCCTTGTTCGATCCCTTCTCACTTTTTTTTTCTATGATCCTAATTCGATAATTCCTCTACACTTTTTTTTCCTTTAGTGGTGGGATTTTAGCTTGTTCATAATTTTTCCTGCTTTCGTTGTTTTTGAAACATATCTAGTTATAATATTGTGCTACTATACTCCAAACATATTATGTTCCTTTCTATCAGTTTTCATGGATTATTTTAATGTACATGGTTTATATTTTACGGTGAAATCAATTGTTTCCTTTTTTGAGTAAGGGTTTTCACAAACTATTGAGTAATGTTGGAAGGGATTCAAACAACCAAAGGCTGAACGAAAGTAACAAAACTAAAATCATTTGATTAAAGGCAATTAATTCTTTCCATAAATGGCTTAATTGCATATCATATAACCACCTCTCACAAATAGAGTTTTATTTTTACCCTCTCCATGCAGTGCACATATTTTTTTTGTTTTCATATAGGTAAAATGTAAATGTTTTTCGAATGTTAAAAAATATGGTGCACATAAGTTTTTTTAACTTAAAAAACGTGTTTTTTTAAAGGGGTTTAAAAATGAAACCATGGGAATAACTGAGTCATATAAAAATCGGATGGTTTATAAATCATGTTTACTTTGAAGGGTATAATTCGATATGTAGTGTTAGGACACCTATACAAGTCAAAACCCACTTGAATTGAAATAAAAATGATAATAAATGGAAGAATAATAGACACTAATATTTACACGATTCATCTAAATTAATTAAGGGATATTCCATGGGCAAAGGTCAGAAATAATTCACTAATCAAAAGATTTACAACCTCTCTCTAAATAAAAGGAGAGAACAAGAGAACTTCATATGTTATAATAGGAGAATACAATTTAACATGTCTCTCAAAATGAAAAACAAACTCTTCTAAGTGGGGAAAGCTTCACTAGTGATTTTGTTTTGATGAGCTTATAAATGTGTTTTAAGATGTTGGGATGGTTTTGGTGCTGAAGTTTCCTTTTATTTATAGGAAAAATATGGAGGAAACTATTCATATTGTGGCTATATAAAGTGTTGGACAGTAGCAACCTAAAGAAACTGTCAAAATATATTTTTCTGTTCTAATCTTTTCTTTACAAGAGATTCATTATGTATACTACGGGAAATGAATATAAAACCCTAACCCTAATACAACTGCGCATCCATACTTTCAGCTCCACTATACATTATTGTCTGCCATTTCTACTCCACTAATATTATTGTCTACCATTTCTACTCCACTAACATTATTGTCTGCCACTTTTACTACACACGCCAACACTTCTCCTCACGTTGGTGCATATATGTCTCTTATGCCCAACTTGTCAAGTGAGTTGTAGAAGTTCCTTGTAGACACAGATTTTGTGAGTATATCAACCAATTGATCTTCTGATTTAACAAATGGAAGCTGAATAATCTTTTCTTCAAGATTTTGTTTGATGAAGTTTCGATCCACTTCAATATGCTTCGTGCGATCATGTTGAACTGGATTGTGGGAGATGGCAATGGCTTCTTTGTTATCACAGAATAAGTTCATTTTAGAGTTAGGAGCAACACCAATCTCAGTTAGAAGTTTTTTCAACCAAAGGAGCTCACATATTCCCTTGACCATTCCTCGAAATTCAGCTTCAGCACTAGATAAGGCAACTACCTTTTGCTTCTTGCTCCTCCATGTAACAAGATTACCCCCCACAAAAGTAAAGTATCTAGCAGTAGATTTCCTATCCTTGATATTCCCTGCCCAGTCTGAATTTGTATATCCAATGAATCCCAATTGACCATTCCTTGAAAACATAAGTCCTTTCCCAGGGGAGGATTTTAAATAACGAAGTATTCGCATAATGGCATCCATATGGTCTTCACTTGGGCAGTGCATGAACTGACTCACGACACTCACAACATAAGTAATATCAGGTCAAGTATGAGATAAATATATGAGTTTACCTACTAACCGTTGATATCTCTGTTTATCTGTTGGTACTTGGTCCACATATTCTCCAAGTTTATGATTTTGAACCATTGGAATATCGACAAGTTTACAATCTAGTAGTCTTGCCTCTGCTAGTAGGTCCAGAGTATATTTCCTTTGGGAAAGACATATGTCTTTTTTTGATCTTGTTACCTCAATACCTAAGAAGTATTTGAGCCCTCCCAAATTCTTCATTTCAAACTCATTTGACAGTTGTTCTTGAAGCTTAGAGATTTCTTCTTTATCATCCCCTGTAATGATCATGTCGTCTACATAGACTATAAGGGATGTTATCTTCCCTAATCAATGTTTTAGGAAAAGAGTATGGTGAGAGTTGCTTTGTTGGAACCCATATTTCTTCATTGCTGAACTCAACTTACCAAACCATGCTCGAGGTGATTGTTTTAGTCCATACAATGGTCATTGTAATCTACATGCAGTTTCTTTTCCTAATGTAACAATATATCTTGGTGGGATATCCATGTAAATATCTTCTTCAAGATCACCATGAAGGAAGGAATTTTTTACGTCAAGTTGGTGCAATGGCCAATTTAAATTTGCCGCAAGAGATAACAAGACTCTAATGGTTTTTAGTTTAGCCACAAGTGAGAAGGTTTCTTGATAATCTATCCCGTGTTTCTGTGTATATCCTTTTGCTACAAGACTCGCCTTGTATCGATCAACTAACCCATCTGCTTTATACTTAATGGAGAAAATCCACTTGCATCCTACCATCTTCCTCCCCTGAGGCAACTCGCTTAACACCCATGTGTTATTATTCTACAATGCCTCAAATTCCTCTTTTATATCTTGAGCCCATTTTGGATCAAATAAGGCTTCTTCAATGCTACTTGGAATTTGACATGAGGAGAGTGTTTGTGCAAATTCCCTGATAGGTTCTAATAACCTTTGAGTAGATACATAATTTGCTATTGGATACTTGGATTGTCATTCTTCTCTTTCTGGGGAGTATCGATTTGGAGGTTTGCCTCAATTATGTCTGAAAGGTAAAACATAACCAACAGATGTATCTATAGCATTAGTTTGTAAAGGTGTGATAGGATAGCTTACCTCAGGAGTATTTTCAGTAGGAGGATCATTGGGTACTAGAGAGTGGAGAGGTACATCAACCACTTCATCTTCTGGAGATTCAATTACTACTTCAGCTTTAGTTCTTGGAAGTTCAAGCTCGGGTCTAGATACTAGCTTCTCCATATTATTGGCACAATCCGAGTATATTGGATCATTACTAGTGTCTAATATTTCAACATCAAGCCAATTTCGTTCTTCACCATAACTCTCCTCTTGAAGAGTGTAATTAGATACCGGTGATGGGAAAAAACATTATGATTCAAGGAAAGTGACATCCATGGTAATATAGGTTCTTTTAGTAATTGGATCATAACATCGGTAACCCTAATTTTCTAAATATGTGAATCACTAAAATCCCCCCAATATAATATCAATTAAATAAATGATCAATCGAGTCTAACCTAGCATGTATTCCTATCTCAAGTAAACTACACACCATATAGTAATTAATTTGATCACACTCTTATGCCAATTAAATTTCATACTACTCATTAAGTTCATCAATTATGGATCACATACATAAGAATCTTACATCTCTGCCTAGAAACTATGCATGTTATTTAATCAAGATAAACAATTAA
This sequence comes from Hippophae gyantsensis, assembly GCA_030763125.1. Taxonomy (NCBI): domain Eukaryota; kingdom Viridiplantae; phylum Streptophyta; class Magnoliopsida; order Rosales; family Elaeagnaceae; genus Hippophae; species Hippophae gyantsensis. The sequence continues at coordinate 65,955,850 of CM061031.1, forward strand.
ATAATTTCCTCAAATATATTTAATTGCCTCTATAGATAAATTGTTGGTCAAACAATTAATAGCATACAAATAAGATTAAATAATATAATTATAATTGGGGTAAAATTATAGATCATCACATGGTAAAAATTGGGTTTATAAGATTCCTAGATTAATAAATTAATTACACATAATTGTGTTCATAAAGCTCATATTTTTTATAAAGAAAGACATAAAATTACTAAAAACATAGAGTAGAAAAAGAAATATAATCAATCTCTTAATTTGTAGTATTAATATCCTCTTTAATCTCCACTAAAATTGTGTCTTTTCTTGAATTTTTCTCTATATTTCTCTCTTTTTAGCTTCAAAAGATGACCAAAATTATGCTAATGGAGGCTAATTAGGGTTTATGGAGTGATTAGGGGCTTAAATAAAGCTCAGGTGCAATCTGGACCATCTGATGAGCTTCAGATCAAGAGCTACGATCAAAACTAGCAAAATGGATAGTTTCAACCAATCACAATGCGACACATGGTAGGGGAATTCATTGGGCGAATTAGGGAGCGATGCGTGGAAGGGGAGACTGGAGCAATGGCATAGCGACACATGGCATGGCTTATTGACCAATTTCTAAACTCAGATTGAACATCGTGCTAACACGTGGCACATGTTTCATCCTCCTCACACGCGACGTGAAGTGATTCGCTATCCGTGCTTACGTGGCATCTACATGGTTTACCCTGTCAGCACATGGTAGCTCCTGATTGGTCCTATGTTAAAAATTCATAAAAAATCCCAAAAAATTCCAAAAATTATATTTTCACCCCTTTTCATTAAAAATTTTATATTTTAATATTTATGACCCAAAAATATTATTTATTGAATAAAACAAGTGAATATTAAGTAAAATAGTGCGCTAATGACTATTTTCATAGAGTCATCACACCCCCAAACTTAACTCTTTGTCTGTCCTCAAGTAAAGCCAAGTATAACTAAATAAAATAACTTGGGTAGTACATTCATAAGTATACTTTTATTAGTACATGCATATTTCATGAAACTATCCCTTTCAAAAGTTGTACAATCCTATGATAATAAGGTTCACATATTCATCAATCAACATTCCATCAATACAAGGATATGCAAGGTTTTTGAAAAATTGATTCTTGTGTGTGTTGCATATGATATCATCCAATGCATTCATGAAACCAACCTATATGAGCATGCTAATCAATTCAATCTTAGAACAAGTCTTATAAGTCTATTTTTCACATCCTTCTCCATTAATATAAATATGCACTTAGCTTAAGATCAATAAGGAATTTACATGGTTGTATTATAAGGCTTAGGTGGGGGGTCGATAAATGAAGACATTTTAGGGTCTTTCACACCTTAGTTTTTTTTTCATCATGCACTTTTAACTACAATTGAGCTTTTACTTGATATTTTAGTGCACCCTCTTTTGACATTCTTTTCATTATTTTTTATTCCATATCTCTTTTCTCTTTATTTTTTGTAACTTCATAACACCCCCAATGTGTTGTGAATTTTGCTTCTTTTTTTATGGGGTGCATTACATTTTACCTTACTCTAAAGCATAACACATGATTACATCTTTTTTTTCTTTTCATACAAGCTAAAGATGCAAGGGTAAAGGTAATACTTATTAGTTAGGCATTAAATGTGGATTAAAGATATGAATGGTTCTTTGTTAAGCTCAAATGGGTGACTAAAGATATTGACAATGGTTAGCTTGAAAGGCTCAATCGATCCAAATAAGGCCTAAATCATTTCTCTTGCTAAATACTATTTAGGATTTCACCTCAAGGGATGATCAAATAGATTCTAAAACTTGGTAGATATCATCAACTTTCATAACTCACTACAAATTTTCTCTCAATATGCACAGCAAAATCAATCATGAACATGTGCATAAATATTTGAATCAATTCAATCAAAACTAGCAAGCATATCACATGATTAATGTAAATATCTTTAAAAATATGATACATTCCTTATCCTAGTCATGACAACCAATTTTTATCATTGAGTTTATATGTTTCATATCAAGCATGCATGCATTTAGTTTCCATACATTTATCAATTTCTACTCAAATCATGATTAAAAATAACCTAAAAATTAAAAAAACAATTCCCTAAAAATTTAAAATGCATACTAAATACTAATGTAGAGAATGAAGTTCCCTCCCCCAAACTTAAATTACACATTGTCCCCAATGTGCACACATAAATATGAAAAGAAAATAAAAACTCCCTTAGTCATGGCATACCACATCTTTGGCTGAAATCCACATCTTTTGCTGAAATGCTCATTCTTGTTGTGCCATTACTTTCCACATTTTTTCACCTACAAAACAAAAATAGTGAAAATATAAGTAAAATAACTTTGGGTTGCTTCCCAACCAGCGTCACATTTAACGTCCTTGACTAGATGATCCTATCAAGTCCTAAGGTGCATCCACTAAGGTTATCACAAGTGTTTCATTTGAAAATTTATCTTCATAATAGTGCTTCACCCTATGCCCATTAACCATAAATCACTCTTTATCTTTATTTTATAATTCAATGGCTCCATGGTTGGTTACCTTAGTGATGATGAATGGTTCTGACCATCTACTCTTTAATTTGCTCAGAAACAATTTGAGTCTTGAGTTGTACAGTAACACTTTCTGACCCGGTTCAAAGATACAATGCAAAATTTTTTTATCATGTTATCATTTGTCTTTTCCTTGTAAAGCTTGGCATTTTCATAAGCATTCCACCATAATTCATCCAATTCATTTATTTGAAGCATTCTTTTCTCACCAGTTACATCTATGGACATATTCAACTGTTTCAATGCCCAATATGCTTTGTGTTCCAATTCTAAGGGTAAGTGACAAGCCTCTCCATAAACTAGCTTATAAGGGGTGGTACCAATTGGTGGTCTAAATTCATTTTTGTACACCCATAAAGCATCATCAACTTAGATGACCAATCCTTCCTAGAGATGTTCACAGTTTTTTCCAAAACAAATTTCACTTCTCTATTAGATACCTATACTTGCCCACTTGTTTGGGGATGGTAAGAGGTAGACACTTTATGCTTAATCCCATACTTAGATAATAAGGAATTAAATGCTTTATTGCAAAAGTGACTTCCTCTATCACTAATAATGATCCTAGGAGTTCCAAACCTAGTGAAAATATTTTTCTTTAGAAATTTCATGACAACTTTTGCATCACATTTGTTGCTAGCAATGGCTTATACCCATTTTGACATGTAATCCACTCCTACAAATATGTATTGGTTACCAAATGTCAGAGGAAATGGTCCCATAAATTTGATGCCCCACACATAAAACAATTCAACTTAAACTATACTGTTCAGAGGCATCTCATCTCTTTTTGAAATATTACGTATCCTTTGACATCTATCACATATCTTTATATAATTGTAAGCATCTTTAAATAGTGTAGGCCAAAAATAACCATATTGAAATACTTTAGCTACTGTTTTTGAGCTCCCAAAGTGACCTCTATAGTCTGAGCTATGGTAATGGTAAAGGATACTTTCAACTTCATCATTAGGGACACACCTTCTCAAAATACCATTACCACATTCTTTATAGAGGTAAGGTTCATCCCAAAAATACTATTTAATGTCATGGAAGATCTTCTTCTTTGTTTCCATGTGAGGTTCAGTGGAAGAACATTGGTGGCAAGAAAATTTGCAATGTCTCCATACCATGGAACTTGTGTTTGAGCTATTGAAAATAGTTGCTCATCTGGAAAAGATTACCCAATTACCATATTATCATCCATTTTTGCTTCTCTCTCTAGTCTAGATAGATGGTCCGTTACCTAATTTTCTGTTCCTTTTTTATCACAAATTTCCAAGTCAAATTCTTGTAGAAGAAGCACCCATCTTATCAATCTTGGTTTTGCATCCTTCTTCATCATGAGATACTTTATTGCAGAATGATTTGTGTAAACAGTCACTTAGTGCCTAGCAAATAATATCTGAATTTCTCAAAGGCATATACAATGGCTAGGAGCTCTTTCTCTATAATAGCATAATTCATTTGGGCCTCATTTAGTGTCTTTCTTGCATAGTATATGGCATGAAAATTTTTGTCTCTTCTTTGTCCAAGAACAGCTCCAATAGAAAAATCACTTGCTTCATACATCAATTCAAAGGGCTTGTTCTAATCCGGTGTGACTATAATTGGTGCTGACATTAGTCTCTCTTTAAACACTTGAAATGTTGTTAAACCTTTATCATCAAACTTGAAAGGCATGTCCTTTTCCAAAAGATTACATAAGGGTTTGGAGATTTGGGAAAAGTCTTTTATGAATCTACGATAAAAGCTTGCATGCCCAAGAAAACTTCTTACTCCTCATACATTAGTAGGTGGTGGTAGTTTCTCAATCACTTCTATTTTAGCTCTATCCACCTCAATGCCATTAGCTGAGATTTTGTGGCCTAAGATTATACCTTTATGTACCATGAAATGAAATTTCTCCTAGTTTAAAACCAAATTTGTTTCTTCACATCTTTGTAACACTAGGGAGAGATAGTGTAGACATTCATCAAATGAGTTTCCAAAGATCGAAAAAATCATCCATGAAGATTTCTAGATGCTTCTCCACCATGTTTGAGAAAATGGACATCATGCAACATTGAAATGTAGCATGTGCATTACATAATCCAAAAGGCATTCTCTTGAAAGAAAAATTTCCATAAGGACATGTGAATGTAGTCTTTTCTTGGTCTTCAGGTACCACAACAATCTAGTTATAACCAGAGTATCCATCTAGAAGGAAAAAGAAAGAATGCCCAGCTAATCGGTCAAGCATTTGATCCATAAAGGGAGAGGAAAATAATCCTTCCTTGTAGCTTTATTTACTTTACAAAAATCCATATATACTCTCCATCCCATGACAGTTCTAGTGGGTATAAACTCATTGGAATCATTTTCCACCACAATGATTCCTCTTTTCTTCAGTACACATTGGACTAGACTTACCCATTCACTATCTAATATTGGGTAAATAATGCCCATGTCCAGTCACTTGACAATTTCCTTCTTAACCACTTCTTTCATAATGGGATTTAAGCATCATTGTGCATCCCTAGTGGGTTTAGCCCCATCTTCTAGTAAGATTTTATGCATGCATATTGATGGGCTTATGCCTTTGATGTCGACAATAGACCAACCTATAGCTCATTTGAAGTGTCTTGTTAGCACCCAAAAATGTATAATGAAGATGATAAGGTAAAGGTTTAAGCTCTAATTTTGGTGGCTCCTCAATGAATGGTTTCAACAGTGAGCTTATTTCAAGACATTCCATAACTGTATTTGATACACACATGAGAGGTGTGTCCTCCAAAAAGTTCACACAATTCACAAAATCAACCTTTGATTCCATATTTTTCAAAATTAAAATAAGTTGAGTTGTTTTATGTTGAGTTAATGTCCTTGTTCATAGCCTCATATGTTAAAGTCATAAGTGAAGGTGATTCGAAAAGCGTTGTTAAGCTACCGACATGAATTTGTGCACCTACATGCATGTCATGGTATTCATTAGTATGTGTGTTTACAGAATTAACAAGCACAGACTCTAAAGCATCAATAGGGAACATGTCATAAAGTATATCAGTGGTTAGCTCATTAGTGCTATATATCTATTTGAAAGCAATCACCAGCATTATCATCATTAGAAAATTTAATTGCTTTGAACACATTAAATGTTACTTGTTCATCTTGCACTCTTATTGTAAGTTCACCTTTTTGTATATCAATAAGTTATCTTCCGATTGCTAAGAATGGACGACCAAGTATGATAGGAATGTCATCGTCCTCTTCCATGTCTAGCATAATGAAGTCTACTGGAATGATGAATTTGTCTACTTTTACTAGCAAATCTTCTACCACACCCCGAGGCCTTTTAATTGACATGTCTTCCATATGTAATGTTACTAAAGTGGGTTTGGCTTTACCAACCTCCAATCTTTGGAAGACTGATAATGGTATGAGGTTAATGCAAGAACCCAAATCACATAGTGCCTTGCCAAAACGAATGTTCCCAATAGTGCAAAGGATGTCAAAACTACCTGGATCTTTTACTTTTTGTGGTAGTTTTCTATCAAGAATGGCACTACAACCTTCAGTCAAGGTTATTGTTGCATGATCTCCAAGCCTCCTTTTCTTTGATAGTATATCCTTCATGAATTTGGCATAAGATGACATTTTTTCAAGTGCCTCTACAAATGATATGTTTATGTGTAGTTTCTTGAAGACTTCCAAAAATTTTGAAAACTGTGTATCTTCATTTTTCTTTTGCAGCCTTTGAGGAAAATGAATAGTGGGTTTGTAGAGGTTGCTCCTTTTTGGCTGAATTATTTCCTTTCCATTATTCTCTTTATCCACTTCTTCCTTTTCATCCTTTTTAGTTTCTAGTTCCTCCTTATCCTTTTTGCTCTAAAGTTTTACTAATCCTCAAGGCTAATGATTTACAATGGTCCTCACCTTCTCTTCTTGGGTTTATAATTGTGTCACTTTGAAGGTTACCTTGAGGCATTTGGCTTATACTTGATAGAGCAGAACCGACATCACCGATCTTGCCGATAATTTGGTTTTATGTATTTATAAAACTCTCGCAAGTGCACAAATCATATCGTAGAAAATGATAAGTATACTCCCAAGGCCGATCTAAGGAAGGAATGTATGTGGTTTTTAATATATTATTCAAACTTTTAAAAACGAAATTAAATCCTAAACATCCTGTCACAATATTTTGGGGTTTTGTGTTTTTAATCTAACGACATAAAAATAAACATAGATACAAATTTAATAAATATTTATGCAAATTTTATCTTTTATAATAGTGGAGTATTTATGGATATAATAACTAAGTTATTATGCTTGATCATATTATTTAGATTATTAAAGATATAAATTCATATTTATTGATTCTCTCTTTTTTATATGAATACCACCTTTGGTGGGGTTAGATATTCTTTGTTAACTAAACAAATCAATTAACACCTATGGGTGGGGTTGATAACTAATTTGGTTAATTAAATTAATTCCTTTTTTAAGAGATTGAAAATGAACCATTTAAATGACACCTTTGGTGGGGTTAGACAGTTTAAACTTTATTCAAGGTGTACAAATTAAACCTAAGAATTTAGTTATCCAATACTAACTTTCAAGTTTTAAAACCACTACTAAAAACATGTTGTCAATACATTTTCAGATAATAATTCTTATAAAAACTTTTGAAATAGAGCTCACTCTAACTACCGGGCGATTGTACCAACAAATAAAATAGCACTACTTTAAATCAGACTGGATAACTAAACCTTAAAATCTAATTTTCATATTTAAGTTTGTAATGAAAAATAATATATTTCTCTTTAACATTCTTAATATAAAATCTTGAATAAAAATAAAATCAATTCATTTTAGAGATTTTTACCTATTTAATATTTCGCAAGCATAACAACGTTATTATTATATCATGTTTACAAACATCCAACAAAGTTAAATTTAATCACAAACAAATTAAATATAACATGTAAGAATAAAACATAAAAAATAACTATAAAGAAAATAAAATCCTTACAATACTTTGATGCTATTCCTATTGCTGAAAAACCTCCAAACAAAATATGCACTCCCATTTATTGAATCAAAAAGCAAATAAATTACAAAAACATAATTAGTTCTTCTCAAAAAGAGAAGAACTCTAAAACTAAGAAAAACTAACTAAGAAAAGCTAAAAACTAAGAAAAACAAAAAAACTAAGAAATGAGAGAAGGAAAGAGAAGAGAAGATGTGTTTTTAGGTGTGTTTAGTTATGAAGAGAATTGGGGTATTTATAGGTGAGGATGGGGAGAAAAGTGGGTGAAAAAATGATTAAAATTGGGAAAACGCAGAGTAGTGAATGATGACGTCATACTGATGACGTCATGTTGATGTGGGCACGGCAGTGCGCACAAATGGGGAAGATGGGTGCAGCGGCGCGTGCAGATGGGTGCAGACTGGGCGCAGGCGCTCGCATATGGGAGTAGGCTGGGCACAGGAGCGTGCAGATGGGAGCAGCAGGGCCCAGGCACACGCAGATGGGAGCAGGGGCATGCGCGGCACGTGCGGAAGGAAGAGCTGGCGCGCGTGTTTCTGGGCGGTGCTTGGTGGGCGGTGCAGCTGGGCAGCATGGCGGCATGATTTCTTCCTTTTTGACCTTTTTGACCCATTTTGTTCAATTTTTCCATATTTGTTGCCTTTTTCTCATCTATTTTATGAATATATTTGTGATGTATTATCTCCAGTATTCCTCTTTGAGTCTTTAAGTTACGTTTTAAAGCAAAAATACTTGAAAAACAATCAAAATACCCGTGATTTCGAATATAAAAATTTATATAAATATATGCTAAAATCATATAAATATATATTTTTAATCAATTAACGTGCATAAAATCATGATAATTTTAGTAATTTTTGAGCACTCATCACACAACGGTGCCAAAAAATTGATAGGGCAGAACCGACATCGCCAATCCTGCAGATAATTTAGTTTTATGTATTTATAAAACTCTCGCAAGTGCACTATTCATATCGTAGAAAATGATAAGTATACTCTGAAGGTCGATCTAATGAAGAATGTATGTGGTTTTTAATTTATTATTCAAACTTTTAAAAATGAAATTAAATCCTAAACATCCTGTCACGATATTTTGGGGTTTTGTGTTTTTAATCTAACGACATAAAAATTAACATAGATATATTTATGAAAATTTTATCTTTTATAATAGTGGAGTATTTATGGATATAATAACTAAGTTATTATGCTTGCTCATATTATTTAGGTTATTAAAGATATAAATTCATATTTATTGATTCTCTCTTTTTTATATGAATACCAACTTTAGTGGGGTTAGATATTCTTTGTTAACTAAACAAATCAATTAACACCTATGGGTGGGGTTAATAACTAATTTGGTTAATTAAATTAATTCCTTTTTTTTAAGAGATTGAAAATGAAACATTTATTTGCCACCTTTGGTGGGGTTAGACAGTTTAAACTTTATTCAAGGTTTTCAAATTAAACCTAAGAATTTAGTTATCCAATAATAACTTTCAAGTTTTAAAACCACTACTGAAAACATGTTGTCAATACATTTTCAGAAAATAATTCTTATAAAAACTTTTGAAATAGAGCTCACTCTAACTATCGGGCGATTGTACCAACAAATAAAAGAGCACTACTCTAAATGAGACTGGATAACTAAACCTTAAAATCTAATTTTCAGATTTAAGTTTGTAATGAAAAATAATATATTTCTCTCTAACATTCTTAATATAAAATCTTGAATAAAAATAAAAGCAATTCATTTTAGAGATTTTTACCTATTTAATATTTCGCATGCATAACAACGTTATTATTATATCATGTTTACAAACATCCAACAAAGTTAAATTTAATTAGAGACAAATTAAATATAACATGTAAGAATAAAACATAAAAAATAACTATAAAGAAAATAAAATTCTTACAGTACTTTGATGCTATTTCTATTGCTGGAAAACCTCCAAACGGAATTTGCACTCTCATTTTATTGAATCAAAAAGCAAATAAATTACAAAAACATAATTAGTTCTTCTCAAAAAAAGAAGAGCTCTAAAACTAAGAAAAACTAACTAAGAAAAGCTAAAAACTAAGAAAAACTAAAAAACTAAGAAATGAGAGATGGAAAGAGAAGAGAATATGTGTTTTTAGGTGTGTTTAGTTATGAAGAGAATGAGGGTATTTATAGGAGAGGATGGGGAGAAAAGTGGGTGAAAAAATGATTAAAAATTGGGATAATGCAGAGTAGTGAATGATGACGTCATGTTGATGTGGGCACGGCAGCGTGCGCAGATGGGCACAAACTAGGCGCAGGCTGGGCGTAGGCGTGCGCAGATGGGAGCAGGGGCACGCTTGGCACGTTGGGCGCGGCTGGGGAAGCTGCTGCGCGCGGTGGGCGATGCGGCTAGGCGGTAGTGTGGCGCGATTTCCTCATTTTTGATATTTTTGACCTTTTTGACCCATTTTGTCCAATTTTTCCATATTTGTTGGATTTTCCTCATTTATTTTATGAAAATATTTGTGATGTATTGTCTCCAGTATTACTTTTTGAGTCTTTAAGGTATGTTTTGAAGCGAAAATACCTGAAAAATAATTAAAATACCCGTGATTCCGAAAAGAAAAAATTATATAAATATATATATATATATATTTAATCAATTAACGTGCATAAAATCATGGTAATTTTAGTACTTTTTGAGCACTCATCACACAAAGGCTCCAAAAACTTGATAGGGCAGAACCGACATCGCCATCCTACCGATAATTTGGTTTTATGTATTTATAAAACTCTTGCACGTGTATAGCGTCGGTTAACCACGTCAACCGACACTACATCCTACATATATTTTTTAAATTAAAAAATGTAGTTTACAATTGAATATTTTTTTAGGTACAATGTTTTTTAGGTCAATTATTATTTTATTTGACTCTTTAAAATTTAAGTTGGATATATATATATAATATAATGTTTTTTAGACAATTGGTTTTTAAAATTATATAATTTTGTGTATTTGTTTGGATATTATTTTAAAATTATTATTTTTTCTTTTTTTATAGTACATATATATATAAGAGTTCAAATAAAATAATAATTGATAAAAAATATTCAATTTTAAACTGCTTGGATAACATCGGTTGATGGGGCGAACCGATGCTACACACGTGGCTAGCATCGGTTCGCCATATGAATCGACGCTATCCACGTGGAGGTAGCATCAATTGATGGGGCGAACCGACACTACACACGTGGCTAGCGTTGGTTCGCCACATCAACCGATGCTATCCACGCGTTTATTATCATTTCTTCTCTCTTCTTCACCAGCAGAATTCCAAAAATTCCAAATTTTTCTTCCCCCTTCGCCCAAAACTGAGCTCACCCTTCACTCTTTCTCAATTTCCGGCCACCTCCGACCACCATTTTCAACGCCGTTTTATGGGTTATATTCCTCTTCTCATTATCTTTGAGATCCTCTATTTTTTTGAGCGAAATACTCAAATTTTTTATACCCATTTTTTCACTTATTCTCACTTACAAAATACCCATTTTTTCTTCATTTCCTTCATTTAGTCACTCCATTTACTCTTGTAAGTATTTTTATTAATTTTTTTACTAATTATTCAGTTTGCTTTATGTTTTGTATAAATTTTTGATTTATGTATGTTTTGTATTATGCTTGTTATTATATGTTTGGCTTATTTTCTGTGGAAATAATATCTGCATGTTGTGGGTTTGAGGGACTATAATATTTACCGTACGTGAATAAATTTATTTACATATAAATAATTATATTTTATTAAGTAAAAGTAATACAATTGTAAAATGATTAAAATGATAAATGTTTTGTATTATGTATGTTTTGGTAAATATTCTAATAATTAGGGAATTTATATATAATAATACTTGAAATATATTCACTGGATACATAATTAATTAATATGCTTAATTAATATCATTAATAGAAAATGGACAAATCTTGGATGTCAAAGTGTAGAATTGAGCATGACTACATTTCTGGAGTTGAAAGTTTCATAGAATTTTCTTGTAGAAATAGTAATACTATAACTAGTATGATTCGATGCCCATGTGTTAAATGTAAAAATGAGCGATTTCATGAATTTGACGAGGTTAAGTATCACCTTATTCGTAATGATATTCTTTTGAGCTATAAATGTTGGTATTATCATGGAGAAAATATTAATAATACTCATGGGGAAGAGATAAATAAGAATGTAATGATCTAGTTGATGACGATGATTCTTCGTCATGAGCTCGAAGTGATTGTGAAGGAATATATGTATATGATCAACAACCTAATTAAACATAACGTATGTTATATATTGTTGTAGTAACTCTTATATATATATATATATATATATATATATATATATATATATGTATATATATATATATGTATGTATGTTCCTAAAATTGTTAATTAATTTATATTTCTTCATTGTTTGCAGATATCTCATGGATCCTCGGGTAACAGATCTTGTAGATCCAAATGATCCATTGGGACATTTGAAAAAAAGTGGTTGGACGAATATACCTGATGCTCCATGTAACCCAGATGATAGAGTACCTATACTATTTGATGCTACTGGTAATCCAATAAGGGAAAATGGCCAACAATTGAAATCCTCTATTAGTAGACTTGTGAAGTCTAATATACCAATAAATATAAATGATTGGTCTCAGGTTGACGATGCAAAAAAGTTCAAAATATGGATAATCATTTGTGTAAGTCTCTTATATTTTATAATCAATTACATATATTATATCTTTTTTGTATTATATCTAATCTTTTGTAGTGTGCTTTTTACAGAATCGTTACAAAGTCGATGACAATTGGAAGAGCAAGTGTTATAAGATTGCAAATAAGGCATGGAAGGAATACAAGACTTCCAGATTGGCAAGAAATTATGTGTTTCCATATTTGGAACCACTTGATGAGGTAGAGCTATACAAAATCCTTGAAGGACACCCCTGCATTACACCTCAAGTTTGGAAAGACTTCGTGGATTATAGACATACATATGAGTTTCAAATTATTAGGGAAGAACATCAGAATATACAAATGCATAACATTCTTCCTAATCGTATTGGAAGGTCTTCAAATCCTGAAGTTAGATATAGAATGGTATTATTAATTTGTGATAATTTATAAATATTTTTATATTTATTTTCCTCAATTTAATTTCATGTCATGGTTAATAAATTTTTCATAATTTATGTAGGAAGCTAAATTGGGTAGACCGGTTACCCGAACTGAATTGTACATAGAAACAAAGACTCCCAAAATGAAAAAGTCAAGACCAATGACTAAGCGAGGAGAAAAACAACTAAATAAGTTGGTTAGTAATTTCGATTGATACAAAGTCTTAATGATTTTTAATAATTGATGTAATAATGCATGATATGTTTGTGTGCTTTATTATTTGTATAGAGTTGTTCAAGAACAAATATCCAGGGGTGAAATAATCGAAGAGCCTAGGAGAGATGCTCTATATCATGCATTCGAACGCCACCATCCTGGTCGTCTTAGGGGAGGTAGCCAATATATGATGGTTATATGGAGTATTTTAACATTCCAAAACAAAAGCCTCAGACGGTCAGTAAGGAGAAGTACACTAAAATTGAAGAAGAACTCAACTCCTTTAAGGCCTCAATGTTAAGTGAGATTGCCACTATAAAAGAATATCAATCATAACACATGTTAAGCATGACATCATTCTACAACCAGGGCATGCCATATTGGCCAAGCATGCAACCATCGATGCCAGGTATGCCACCCATGCAATCTCATTGCGCTCAAACTATATCCAGTATGGGATATAGTCATCCTATTGGTCCTCCCTATATGCCAAGAATGCATATGCAATCAAGTAATGGTTCATTTTCTCCAATGCAATCTGCGCATTCTTACCATCAATCAAACCACGATGAACATTTTGGTGAGAATGTACATCCAATAGCTACCCCACATAAGAGTCCTCCTCTATTTGATGAATCATATATGGTAAGATTTTAATTTCTGGTGTATATAATCTATTATTTTTATTTCTTATTATATGTTTTATTTTTTATATATAACACTTAAATATTTTATAGAATATGAAATGTTTGTTGAAACATCCTTCATCTATGGACTTTGTTGCTACTGGAACGATACAACAATTGAGAGATGATCGGATGATTCATAATCAATATTTTCCTAATCATTGGCAAATAGTAATTTATCAATCATTGCTTCATGATTGTCCACTACTTGTGCCTTCTAATGCTACCACAGTCCAAGAGGCGGTTGGACAGTATGTGGCTTGGCCGTCGATTCAATTTTTCTCAATTTTGATGTGGTACTATTTTTTAACTTAAAAGATAACACTTGTTTACTACTATTATTTTATTATATCTTTTATTGTTACTAACATACATAATACTCTTTTTTAGTCTATTATACCAAAACTCTTAAATGCATCACATTTAATAGAGACAAAGCAAGTATCTCGTGCTAAATCTATGTCTAGTGGCCAATCATCGTACACCAAGTCATTCAAGAAGAAGCCTTGGAAAAAGTATAGCTATGATTATACTTTAAACTTTAGTAGAAATCTTGGCGCTTTGATGACTATTGTTGGGAAGGCATCTAGCATAAATGATGGATGTACTATGCCTCTTCCTATAAAAAATTTTGGTGTAGACCTCTGCCAAACTTATATATCGATCGAGTGTATATAATAACTATTTGAATATCAAATGATCAATTTAAGTATAATTCAAGTGTGGACAAGGTGAGTCCTCAATCTATTTAATTTTCTTTCATTTATGTAGAACATATATAATTATATTTATATTATCTAATTACTTATATATATATCTTTCATATAGGGCGTGTTATTATCGAATTCAACATAATCACTCATCACATTTAGTAATGTTCTATGATTCTTTATATGTCAATCAATATCAAGAGAAGAATGTTAGCATTAGAGCTAAACAATTATGTGATAGGGCATTAACACTTAATAGAAATCAAAAGTTGATAATCCCTTGGCCACTAAGGTTTGAACAAGGCCAAGATCATTGGATGTTGGTAATCATTGATCTGTTCAATAATCATGCTTGGTACTGTGACTCAACTTCCATAGAATTGAGTAAAGATACAAAAGCAATTGTTGAAATGTAAGAGTTATAGCTAGCTATTGGTTTCTTCTATTATTTTTTGTAATATTTAATAAAAAAAACTAACTGTTTTAAACCTTGATAGGGCGTGGAAGTTGTGGAACAAGTTTAGGGGCATTGCCCTTAAAAAATCTCATAAGCTTATATGAACAAAAGTTATGGTATGTATAAGAGAATATTAATAATTTTATTAATTTTACAATTGATTAATAAAGATGTTCGAATATGGAAAATCATGTACACTTGTTTTTTGTAGGTTCCACAACAAAATAATGGAGTCATGTGTGGTTATTATGTCATGAAGTTTATGAGCGAAATCATCACAAATATCAAAATTCCAATTGATGATGTGGTAATATCTTTTACCCATATACAGAAATGTTTTTAACATATTTGAGTTATTTTTTTGTAAATACATGAAATTACATTCTTAATTTGATTTTAAATACATGTAGTTCTTTGGTTGGAACAAGACGAGATACGACCAGCAAAGTTTTGATGACTTACGAGAGGAATGGGAAGAACACATGATTCAAATTATATCATCACAAGAAGAATGAGGAGAAGATTCTAATGATCTTGAATAGAATATGACAACATAACGGTAATTTTTTTTAATGAATTAATTTCTCTATTCCTATGTCTGAAGTCCCTTGTTTGATGGATGGTTATGTGCTCATGTATTTAGGGGAATGCATTGTTTTATGGACTTGTTTTTGGTCCAAAATTCATCTCATCTCTCTTGCCTACTTTCCTTATGACAACATCATGGTAGCACTTTATTAATCATTTGTCTATAAATATGAAGTTATCTGGAATCTCTACTGGTATTTTTAATGTTATAATGAGCTCTAATATGAAGTCAGGTGTAACTCATATTTTGTTACTTGGCTTGTATGAGTTTTAGTGCCCATGAATGTATTACAAAATTGTTCTATACGTTTAAGGGCACCAAAACTCATACAAACCAAGTAAGAAATCGGAGTTATACTTGATTTCATATTTAGAGCTCATTATAGCATTAAAAATACCAGCAGAGATTCCAAATAACTTCATATTTATAGACAAATGATTAATAAAGTGCTAATATGAGTTCGAAGGGTTATATCACTCGAATGTCGATGTGGTAATCTCTTTTTTATGGTAATATTTATAATAATTTAATTTCTCCATTTGTATGTCTTTGAAGTTTAGACTGCTTGTTTGATGGATGTTTACATGCTCATGTATATAGGGGAATGAATTGTTATATGGATCAGCTGTTTTTTGTCCAGTTTCCTTGTCACAATGCTGGTGATTCTAAGCCAATTACACTTTGACGACATTATTTTATTTGCAATTTAAGTTAACTATATATATATGTATTATATATACATTATTTGTTTTTGTAATAAATTTAATTATCAAGTAATTAATTATATTTAAATTTTCAATTATTTGTATTTTGGTTTTTCTATGCTATATATATTGAATACAGGGTGGAGTGAAAATGAGAATAAAAATAAAAAAAATCATTACTTGTAAAGTCGGTTGACTGCGTGAACCGACTTTACATTTTAAGTCACTCAATTTAAAGTAGGTTAAAACCCGACTTTAAAGCTCGTTTTTATAGTAGTGATCTTTTTTTCTCAAACCAAGTATGCATGTAATTTAATTAAGAAATTTGGAATTGAAATAGGTGAGTATTTAAGAACCCCCATAAGTACTAGTTCTAAGATTTCAATGGATGTGTTAGGTAAATGCATTGATCGAATTATATACAAAAGTATGATAGGAAGCTTGATGTAACTCACCACAAGTAGACCTAATATTTGTTTAGTGTTGGTGTTTGTGCCCGTCATTAATCAAATCCTAAGGAATCACATATTGATCATGTCAAAAGATATCAGGTATGTCTTTGGAACCAAAAAAAACTTTGATATCTAGTGTACTAATGATACTACATGTGAAATTAGTGGATACATGGATACAAATAGGGCATGAAATCAGGATATAAGAATAATCATTTTCGGTGTATGCTTCTATATTGGGAACAATCTTCTATCTTGGCACATCAAAAATTAAAAATCCATCTCATTATCTATTGTAAAGGAAGAATATTTTGTTGCTAGAATCTCATGCATACAACTTCTGAGGAGAAAGAATTCATAAGGAATATGGCTTTGAACAAGGTACAATCCCCTTTTGTTGTGATAACACTAGCGCTATATGTGTCTCCAAATATCTTGTTATGCATTCTCAAACAAAACATATACACTTTAGACCTCATTTAAAAGAGAACTAGTAAAAGATAACATTTTATCCCTTGAGTTTGTGCCTAATGAAAGATAATTAGTTGATTTAATCATTAAGGCACTTGATATCAAAAGATTTGAATCTCGTAGAAGTTCCTTAAGGATCTGTACTATTGACTAAATTTCCCTAATAATTTTTTTTAATTCTTTGCTCATTTGTTTCTCATAGAATAATAAAAAAATGGGAGGGAAAGTAGACTTGCTTTAACTTGACATGAAAATTATATACTTTCATATTCTTTGACTATGCATTATGCAAATAGATATTATGACTTGTGATTTAACAAATTTTTCACATATGATGATCGATGTCAACATGAACCTACTCACTCACTCACTGGACATATATGTATGTCATGCTTGAAGTTTATAATTAATTATGAGAGATTTTAGCGCTTGATATAACCTTGACTACAAAGTTATGGTTAAACTCGGTCTTTCACCTCAAAATATTCTACTATAGATTGAGAGGCTATCTACTGTGATGTGTGAAGCCTATCGCAATGAGCGGAGAGAGCTAGTCACAACTAGTGTGAAAGTCATCATATTAGATATATTAGCTCGTGCATATTTCCTTCGCAAAAGAAAAATAATATGATGAAAGAAATAACTATAAAAAAAATTAAAATAATTGGATGCAAAAAATGAAAGAGTCACAAATGGTTATATAAAAAAGAAAAGTAAATAACCATTCCCTCGTACAAAATATTAATAAAATAAAGATAATAAATAATAAGGGGGAATACAAAAGAAAAAGTTATTCAAAGTTCTCTCTTAATAAGAGAATGTTTATTATATGTATTGAAGTCAATTGAAATTTTTACATGATAGGTGATACTCTTTTCCTTTAACTTAACTAATCATGAATGCACTAATTGACATACTCGTGTAGATCCAATTTTCACCTCACTCTTGGTGACTATGGATATGTCACTATATGTGTCATTATGTCGTATGCCCTGTTTACATATGTTTATGCTGCTAATGAATAATCACACTTTGAACACTAATTAATTTTCGTAATTATGTGTAATATTGAAGTCATATTTAGCTCAATCTACTACCCTACACTAAAAAAAATTGTTTTATCTTTTTTTATGGTTTATTTGTAAGACAAAAAGGGGAAGAAAATTGGAATTTTAAGAAAAAAATTGAAATGATAAATTAAAATTTAAACATTAATTAAAAAATCTACAAAAAGTAGTGAATTAATTTAGGGGGAGAATTAATTTGAAAATCTTTTTTGGAAATATTACACATAGAGTGTTGTGTTTTTAATTTCTATCTGTTGAATACTCACTGTTATGAATATTCTTTTCTCTTCTATTGATACATACATTGAACTAATTAACAATGATTCTTTGAGGATAAAGTTTTTGGTTATTTATGTTTTTATCTTTCAACATGAGTTGTCGAGTTTCAAGAAAATATGGTTTCATCTATCATAGGATAATTTCACTACATAAATTGTTTTATTATGAGCGCTATGTAGTGAGATATGGGTTTTGTCATATGAATATACCAAGGAGAGATTGTAAGGTTTATGGTATTGGAAATATTCGTGAACAAAAAATTCAAATGGAATTTTAGTTTCCATATATGTCTTTCAAGAATATTTTCAAGCCAAAGAAACTATCGAGCTTCAATGAATATATTTTAGGTCTAAATCTATTCTTATACACGTTAGATTTCATATTAAACATTTAGGAATATTTTGAATTTAAGCTACTCAACCGATTGAGATATGTGTAGATTAATTGAGGTGAGTAGATCGATTGATTGAGAATGGTTAACTCAGATTAAAAAGTCCTAAAATTAAATTTTCATTTGAGTAGATCTCGAGTTATTAATGGTCGATTAAAATGTAATGCTTTACATGTATTTTTATTTTATTCTTCTAAGTTGAAAATGAGTACTTCAGGTATTATTTTTTAAGTGTTTATCATTTGAATCAGAAGCCAAAAATACCTTAAAAGAAATTAAGCATACCCTTGATTTTGAAAACATAGATTTGTTTAATTAATGTCATACAAATTCATCTCTATTTATTTAATTTAACTACAAATAAATCATGTAATATTAAAGCTTTTCAAGCACTCATCACAAATCTCCAACTAGCCTTTTGCTAGTCTCTAGCAAGGAAAGCGAAAAACTAATAAAAAACTAAAATAAATAAATTAAGCTAACCTAAATCATTTTTTTTAGATGGACACGATTGCATTTAGCGAATGTAACAAGCCTTTAAACCCCTATGTCTTCATAATGGACGAGTTTAAGTCACGTGAGGGCTTTCAGTAACGATAGTCACAAACATCCTACTAAATGCAAAAATTAAAAGAAATAACAAAAAAATTTAAACAAATAAAAAATAACAAACTAAAAACTAATAAAAAATAAAAAATAATAAAAATTAAATAAAAATTAAATAAAAAAACTTCTCATGTTTTAGTCTCTTTTAAGTTCATTATCAAAATCTAAATCAATATCCCAAAAATTCATAGTTTATTATAAAAATTAGTCATTAATCAAAAATTCATGTTCCATATCAAAAATGTATCAATATTGACTTATCTAATTTCAATGTTAGGAATCTAAATTCGCTTTGACTTTAATTCTCACAAGTCATACACTCAAAATTACACTGATTATATAGGTTCAAGCACTTAATTAAAGTTAGATGCAAATAGAAATTATGAAATGAAATAAAATAATGGGTTCGTATATGTTTAAAGAAGAAAGGGTCAAAATAGTGCGTAACATTAATCTCATGAAAGGAATGAAATGACAGATTTATAAAGATATCATATACTATTTCCATACATTAATTAAAATCATTAAGCAAAAATATCAAGTATATGCCTTAAGAGATGAATGAAAATGTAATGACTTCAAGGGGATTTATTTTCTATCTTTCTTTTGTAATAACCATTCTCACAACTTGAAGAACTTTTGGATTATAATATTTAGTTATACTATTGATTTTTCTCTCATTTTTTAATACACATATTTTATAAGAGAGTTTAACCCATGTACATAATTGTATGGTTTAATGAGTGATTAATTTCGTTCTTTTTTCATTGGTTTTAAAGAACCCCAGATATATTTCACTATTTGTTTTGGAAGTCATGCATGAATGAAAAATTATACACTTTCAATTTATACTTAATTCATTAAATTTAAGAAATAAAAATAAATACATGACACTTCATGAGAGGTTAAAAATCATAATATACAATGAAAAACCTACAGAGATCATCTAACAATTTGAATAATAATAAGAGTGTTTAAAGGAGTAGAAAAATATTATCACTCATAATGAAAAGATTATAGACTCAAAATATTCTCACAAGGTAATCTTCTTTATTTGATTCCTAAACACCAATTTTTAATTTATCTCAATCTCAACATTCAAGCATAAAACACAAATTATGACAAAAAAATTAATTATCATAATATTCCATGACATATTTAGGGCATCAATCAAATAGTGCAAAGGACTCAATCATTCTTTTAGCATAAATTATAAGCATGATGATTTTACAAAAAATAAAATAAAATTGAACATAACTATCACTATACAACTAAAAATAAACCTAAAGTGAAAGAAAATATATGTAAATACATGTTTATTAAAAAATATTTAAATTACCTAAATTTATGGAACTTTTCCTCCACCTGTAACCGAGAATTTATATTTTCCTCAATGTAAAAACTGCAAATCAAAGATAAAGAAAAGAAAAAAGGTGCCTATTTGCTTTAGTTTAATGTGATCAAGTAATGATGTGGTAAGTCAAGTACATCCATAATCTATTATAGTTTTATCACATTGATAAAATGTTATGTATTTCTCATACATCAATCTTAACAAACAATTATGAATATATCACTTCTAAATAAAATAAACATACGTACATTAAAAGAAAAGAAAATAAAATAAAATACATCAAATCTAAATTAATTGAAAAAAAATAAATCTAGAAATAAATACAAACTAAAATAAAATAAAATAATATATACTACCTACAACGATGAGTTGTCTCCCATTAAATTATAATTTAATATCTTAGCTAGATGTTACTTGGGAGAATTATAATTTTTAGAATTTAATTCACTCAATGTACCTCTCTTCCTTAAATGTGTTGCAAATCTATAATTACAAAATCTCCATGTATAATAAGATTATCTATCTATACCATTTTTTTATTAAATCTTTTACCATGCCCTTAGGATATATTATAGAATTATTTGTCAATTTAGGGACATGATTGTGGGTTTTAAATTACTCACACCTAGGTGCAAGTATAAAGAATAAGATATTAAGTTAATGCTTACACCTAGGCATAGGTTAGCATTTATCTCATTTTTATCACCAATAGTGAAATTAATATTGAAACTTTCAGAATCTTTAGAGCTAGTTTCAGAATAGTTTTTTAAATATAACAAAATTACTAAATTAAAATAATAAATAATTATAATAAAACAAAAATAATAATTAACGAGAAGAAATAGAAAGAAATAACAAAAAAGAAAAAGAAAAAGAAAATTAAGTAAATAATAAAAATAAAATAAACAAATAAAACCAAATAACATAAGAAATAAAATAAAATAAGAAAATCTAAAAAAATAAAATAAAAGAAATAAAAAGTAAATAAGAAACAAAAATAAATAACAAAATAAATAAAAAAATGAAAAGTAAATACATAATAAAAAAACAATATATATGATACTAGCAATTGTTTAGATAATATAAGTTAGATAAACTACTATAATAACTTAGTAAAAGAAAATAAAATATATTATAGAATAATTAAAAGTTAGTATATAGAAATACTAAATAAAAATCATTAACAAAAGAATGTAAAATAAGAATAAAAAATAAAAACAATTGAGTTAGTAATTAAATAAATTAAATTAGTAAAAATTAGTAATTAAAATTAGTACACAAAATATTATAAAAGGAAATTAAATTAATAATAAATTAATAACTAAAGTTAATTAAAAAATAAAAGATAGTTAAAATGAAAATAAAAATAAAGTAAAATAAATTTTCTTAATTATTTGATTTTTTTAGATTCTTTAATTGTTCAATTTTTTTGAATTTTTTTATAAGATTTCTATAGATTATTTTTTTAATTTTTCAAAATTTCAAATTTTTTGAATTTTTTAAGTAAAAAAAATCACAAATATTTATAAATTTTTTTTTTTAAGATTTTTGATAATAAAAATTTAAAACGCTATTCCACTCTAACAATGGCGTCAAAAATTGGAAAATACTAAATTATAATTTTTTTAAATTCTAATGTCATTTCTCGACAATGATATCAAAAACTTGATACACAAATTTTGTATTCAATAATAACTCTAAGTGTATGAATAACTTTGTAAAAACAATGAGTATACTCCCAAGATTGGGAATTAAAAAGTCTAAACTAATTACATAATATTAAAAGGATAGTTATATAATTGATTCAACAAATATATAATTAATACTCAATGGAAAGTTTATAGGATTTATTAGCTAGTTAATCATGTTTGTTTAGAATCAATTAAGTTATTAAATATATAAATTCAGATTATTGGTTTTTCATTTTATGTATGAAAAAGTATTTTGGTATTGAATTATGTATCTCCAATTGCAACTCGAGAGGCTTGTATTGTAGCATGGAATAAGTTAGGTTGCGGTGTGCATTGAACTTCAATAAACACAAATTGATCTGAGAGGCTTGTGCAGCGGTATGGATATTATTGAGTTGTGGCACGCATAGAAATCCCATAATCACTAGTTGGAACCCGAGAGCACTTCTGTATGACATGAAATATGTTTGGGTAGATCGCACATTGAATTTATGGTTTTTGACATTCTAGTTTGTTCCAACTTACGTGAGTTTCCATTAATCGACTTGTTTTCATTCCTTTTACTAGTGTTTTCTCAAGATTCTTCTAAAAGTACTTTAACTTACAAAACACGAATATACTCTCTAAAATAAGATAATAACAAAATAAAACATAAAATTAACACTTTAAAGCATAGCAAATAATAGGTCAAAATAATGTTCATCAAATACTCTCAAACCCACATTTTGCTAGTCTTTAAGCAAAAATGAAATTGAAAAGAGTAATAACAAAACTACAAACTTAAATCAAAAAAATTTCTCATTCTTTAGTTTCTTTTCACTTCATAATTAAAAACTCAATCACAAGTTCATCCAAAATTTCAAAGCATCATCATCGTGCAAAACACTTTCACATCATAAATCCATGCCCCATTATTCGAACATATCAACATAAATTCCCCTAAACCTAGTTCTAGGAATCTGAATTTTCTTTGACTCTACTCTTCACAAGATACACTTTTAATATCACATTAATCCCATGGGTTCAAACTCTCAACAAAGTATATGCAAATATAAATTATGTAAAGAAGAAAATAAATAGGTTTATTTATGTTTATAAATAAGAAATGCTCAAACGTGTATAACATGGATCTCATGGAAGGAATCAAATGCTAGGATTATGAAGACATCATATTGCTCACATCATATTTCAATCAAAATCATTAAGCGAGAAATATCATACATTTGCCTACATATGAATGAAAATGCATTTGACTTCAAAGGGTTATTACTACTATTTTACAACAACCACATCACTACTTTCAAGATTTCAAGGTCATAATATTTAGTTATAATATTTTTTTTGTTTAGAGAATAGACCTATGTGTATATATATATATAAATTATAGTGAGTAGCTATTATAGTTGCTTCTTTTTTTCTAAGAGAATCCTATATGTATCTTTTTTTGCTAGAAGTTAAGCATGAAATGGAGATAGATATACACTTTCAATTTCTACTCAATTCATTAATCAAAGCAATGAAAATATTACTCTCAAAATAAAACACTATTGGCTTAATAATTAATTTCACAAAGTTTTCTCTATTATTTGATTTCTAGACACCAAATTTAGATTCATCTCAATTTCAACATCCAAGCATGAAAAAAAACTATGAATATAACTAACTTTTGCAATAAACCTTGAACATGTTTAAAAAATCAAACTAAAAATGTATAAAGATTTAATTACTCTCCTAAAATTAACTAAAATCATAATAATTCTGTATCCAAAAGTTTTTATTAGACCTATTTGTCCCTAATCAACTAAACAATAGAAAATAGATGTTTTAGAAAACTTAGAATTCATAATTTCATAAGGAACTTTTCCTCGCACCCGATCTAGAATCTACATTGATACTAATGCTCAAATGTAAATCAAAGAAAAAAAATAAAAGTTACCCTCCTTGTAATAGCATAATGTGATTAAACATAGTGATGTGGTTACTACTTTTCTTGCATCCATTATCTAATTCAAGTTCTATCATATAGAAAGAATCATTATATACCTCTTATGTATCACACATTATCAAAACTTTATAAAATTAAAAGTTCCAAATAACATAAATATTATTCACAATGGAAAATTTAAAAATAAAATAAGTACATCAAATTTAAAGCAAACGAAAAACAAAATAAAAATAAAAATGAAAATGAAAATACATAAAAATCAGTATGGGAAAAATTGGAGCTCAATTTTCCATATCATCTGGTTCCTCTTCTTTTTCAGTTTCAGGTTCAGGTGACCTATAGACAAATTCATAACCAAGAGGCTCAGGTACTCTTATAAATTGTCATAGTTAAGGCCATAAATGGCCTACGAAGAAGTACATTGTGCTTCTTGTCTAGTTTTATGATTTCCTGCACATTTGAAATCACAAAAGCTACAGGTATGATAAGCTTATCTACCTACACCAATAAGTCCTCTACCATGCCTTTTGGATATATAGTGGATTTATTAACAAATTATAAGGGTTATGGGTTTTAGCTCCTCTACTCCGAACTACAAGTATAATAAGTAAGGCATTAAATTGATACTGGCACTTAGATCTAACATCACTTTTATCTCCTTCATATCACCCATGGTGATGTTTATATTAAAGTTCCTAGGATACTTAGAGGCTGCTTGAATTTCACTTGTGTTCCTTGCATCATTAGGTAAATAATCAAAAAATTTAGGTAACTCAATATCTAGCAACTCACCATTATGAAGGGTTGTAATAGATTTCACTTATTCATGTTGACTAAACAAATTTTCTCTTGCTCACGTTTGCACATGCATAACTAGTTGCCCCACTTGAACTTCCACTATCTTCATTGATGCATCCAAAGAATCTAACCATTGATTGGTTTTCACTTGGTTGTGTTTGCTCATTTGAATAAATGCATTCAAGTTATCCTCTAAGGTTCACTCATTTGGTAGGTTATATGGCATGTTTTGGCTGAATTGTTGACCTTGCATGTGGTTTTGGTTATGGGTATAGGTAGGGCTATTTTCCCTCTAAGAGAAATTGAGATGATTTCTCCATCCTAAATTGTAAGTGTTTGCATAAGGGTCATTCCTATGTCTAGGTTGATAACACTTCATTGCATTCACTTGTTCGTGACTTGGACCTACAAATGGTTCACTTTGAAAAGGACAAGTGTTAACACAATGCCCATAATTACTATATATTGCACATACCTCTCTATTTGGAGTGCCTTTAGTGGTGAAAAGTTCCTCTTGCTTGGTCAATTTTATTGTATGGACATTTCAGTGCTACAACCTATCTCATTGGCACTTTCTCTTCCCCATCTATTGCTTTTCTATTAGGAATTAGTACCCAACATTTCATAGAGTTCATAAGCCTCTAAAGCTATTTTTTCCCAATAGCTCCACCTGTAGCATTGTTAATTATGAATCGACACTATTGTGTCAACCCATCATAGAATAATTAGTTTTACAGCTGCAGTGGGTACTAATGATGTGGGAACTAAATGAGAAGTAATTTGAACCTATCCCAAGCTTCATGGAACGACTTTCCTTCCGTTTGAAAAAATGTGGCAATTTTGGTTCTCAAATCAGAAGTCTTTTGATAGGAATAGAATTTACCAATAAAAATTTTACAGACCCACTCCCAAGTTATTATAAAACCCAATTGGAAAAACATAATTCAAGCCTTAGCCCTATCTTTGAGAAAAGTATGTGAAAAACCTCAATTTATGTTGGTCTTTATTAAACCATTTAAAGGGAATGTCTATATAGTTGAATAGAAGTCCCTGATGAAAGTCAAAGAATCTTCTATAGGAATTCCATAAAAGAAGGCCATCATGGAATAATGAATATTTGTCAATTCATAATTCCTAGCTGCCTCTTCCAACTGCTATATAGAGGAAGTAGTAGTGCCAATGATTAGCCTTACATACTCCTACATTTCTATACCCCTTGGTGAAGGATCTCCCATGTTTAATGTCTCCTACTATTGATCTTATGGTGGTTCTTGGAGTGTCTCTTCAATCTTAGTATCCAACCGATTTAAGTGCTCTTTGGATCTCTCAACGTTGTCTATGAAAGTTATAAGTTGATTCCCAGGGATCTTCTACCTTTTATTTACTAACAAAAATAATAAAAAGAAAATCAAGCAATAGAAAATTCACCACTAATAGCAAATAAATAACTAAGAAGTCCATAAGTAGAAACATTTGCATGAAGGTTAATTGTTCTTTTGACATAAATAGATAACTGCGACCTAAATGAGGGGTAGAAACATAAACCTATAGAATCTCATCTTGAGCTCTATACCCATTCAACCAAGAAGACCTCACAAATGTGAGTTAAGAAAATAACGCTATGAAAGTACAAAATAATTTCAACACACAACAAAAACTACCAGTAGTAAGGAAGAAAAAAATACAATAAACACACTAGTGACAATGTTCCTCATAGGCTCTTGTCTAGGCTAGTAGCATGCATATTTGGTAAATAATGATTGTACTTTCACAGCATGCAATCATATACATAATAACAAATCATAATAAAGAGTCTGACACCTTGTACATTAATAGGATAAAGAGATACTTATACCTTAGAGACTCATACCAAAATCAAATACAGATCAAACACCAAAGCAATATAAATTAATAAGGATATAAACATATTAATTTAATACATCAAAAGTAATAAATAGAAAGTTACAGGGATGCTACACAAAAAGGAAAGAAAGCATATGATAACATATAACTAAAAAGCTTTTTATTCAGAGTCTACATTTAGTATGTAGGTACATACATGATTGAAAATCAAATTATACTAGCACACAATCTGATCATGCATAAAAATATTAAAGGAGTCCAAGACATTATACATAATTAGGTTAAGAAGATACAAACTCTTTAAGGATTCATCCCAAACCTTCCAATAACAAAAGGTAAACACTTAACAAATAATCATAGTAGTAGTATATATTATCATAGACAAGCATTATAATAAAGTAGATATAATATTCATTAATCAAAAAGCATGTGATAAATATTGAAAGCTTTCTAATCAAAGTTTAAATATCAGTATGTTGAAACATACACAATCTAAACTCAAATTATACCAGCCAAATACTAGAGCATGTACGACACCATAAATAACGAGATAAATGTACATAGAACTCCTACCTATGTATTAATGTCATCAAGTTAATTATGGAAACTACTCGGTAGCAAGCAAATACATTAAGCAATAAAACAATTATAACACAAACAGAAATAAAACCCCATTACCTCTATCAATCAGGACCATTATTCGAATTGCCTATTGTTTCCCCCCCTTGCTACCTTCATAATGACTTGGTTTGATACATGAACCCATAGTGCAATCAGCTACCAACTATACATAACGTGTAATGTGATCAATCTACCATAAGAACCACCCCCAATCACAAATAACTAATAACCATCATGTTACACACATTCAATCCATAAATTGCACAGGTAAAGTGGGATACACATTCCACCACTTATTGCACACAACCAAAGATATGAAAAATCAACAAATTATCTCAACAAACTCTTATAGACTTGTTCTAACATAAGAAAAAGTTACACAAAGAACACTATCAGTTGATAAATGGCTCACAACCACACAGGCTCCTCACGTAAGAAAAAGTTATATGAGGGCAACTACCAGTCGACATATGGCTTATAGCCACACAAGCTTCTCATATAGATCTACTTGCAAATACTGCCTTGAGTACTCACCACCCAAGATTATAGTTTTTTCCGAAATAGTCATGAATCACTAATACTTGACAACACTTAAGGTAATAATGATCCAAAATAGAAAATAAGATGTCAATTTGACAAAAATCTACTACATATTTTCTAGATAATAAATAAGAAAATATGGGTATTTATAGAACCTACCCAAGCACAATGGCCTACCTTATAGAGGCCTTATTGAGGGTCCTTGCTAACTACCTCATCAGGGATCCATCGAGGGGTCTGACAAGGCCATTGATGAGGACCTCGTCGAGGTTCCAAAAAGTCCAACTTTTCAATCCAAATAATTCCAAGAAATTTTCATAAATACCTACACCTGTATCAAGACAAAAACATGATCGACATCAGTGAGCGAATGCACACTCATCCTAGCATACGCATTACAAAAACCAACCTTGTGGTGTGTGTCAACATGCTTGCATATAAAGTGTACCTAACTATATATATGTATGCATTATTAATCGTTAGTAACCAATCTTGCATAGAGAAGGAAAAATACACTAAGTCAAATAAACAGACTCCATGTTTTGCACACAAAAGGCCAATACAGACTCAAAGGACTACAAGACTTACAATAACAAAAGAAATAAAAACATAAAATAAAAAACTAAAAGCAAATAAATAAGATAAAAGAAATACAAATAGATAAGAACAAAAATAATTAAAATTAACAAAAATAGCTAAACAAAATCACAAAATAAAAAGAAAATAAAAAAAATTACGAAAACAAATAAACAACTTAAAATGCAAATTTTTCTGCTACAATATCAAAAACTTGATGCATAAATTTTAATTGCTTGCAAGTGCAGGAATCATTAGCAGATTAATGATAAATTACCCCAAGGTCGGTTTCTAAATGAATTGATAGGTTGTTTTAAAAATTCAAATTATTTTCTAAATTAGTTAAGAAAAATAATCCTAAATATTCTACTAGGTGTTGGTGGAGATAAAAGACTATAATATTTTAGTTAACTTAATAACTAAAATATCACAATTAAACTAAATTATAGTTTAAATAAGGACGTTGAAACAAGGATGATGAACGAATATAGAAAATTAGTGAGCATAATCCTTTATGAAAAGAATGAATTAAATAATTTAAATAAAAAGTTAGACTTATTGATTTTTTCTTTTTAAATAAATGAACCCCTAATAGTCATGGTCAATCCCCCATAATTCTCAATTAATCAATAACTTTCTAGGTCAAGTTTCAAATTGATTAATGTACCTAATGTTCAGTTCTAAAATATTTTTATTAATTATAAATCAATATTTAGTCTATCAATAGTTTATAATTAAAAAATAAAGAATATGAATAAGAAATATATCCAAAAACTTTTATTAATTTAACTATAAAATTGTTCTTCCAATCATTGGAAGCAAATACTAAAACTTTCATGCTACAAAAATTAGCCAATCATAATTAAATTAATCTTAATTAATTTAACTACAAAAGACATCATATTATAACCAAATATATATATATATATATAATAAAAAATACCCTTTCTTGATCTATAATTCTAAGTCTGTTAATTGGTTGTCATTCTCTTTCTCAAATCCTTGGATCGACTTCACAATTGGGAGAAATTCTCTCTGTATCTGTATTATGGATGGTGTAGAATGGCTATGGGAGTTGGTGGATGGATATATGACTTGATATTGTTTATGATGGATATTTCCTCATCTACACGCATCTGTCGAGTCCCGCGCACGCTCGCACAAGCCAGCCTGTCCAAATGAGTCCAAAATCGTTTTTTCCACTTTTTTATCATTTTTCTCATTTATAAAAGAACCATTTCTTCCATTGTAAAAACCATCCCAAAAAACACACATTTCTCTTTCTCCCTCTAGCTTTTTCTCTCAAGAAAGCTTTCTTAGTTTTTTTTTGTTTTAAAGTTCTCTTTTTAAGAACTAGTTATGCTTTTGTAAATTTATAGTTTTTGATTAATTAAATGAAAATGCAAATCCATTTGAAGGTTTTTCAGAAACAGAATTAACATTAAAGTTTTGTAAGGATTCTTTTAAAGTATAATTTTAAAATGAGTTCTATGTTTTATTCTTATATGTTATATTTAATATGTCTATAATTAAATTTAACATGGTTGGCTATTTGTAATTATGATATAATAATAACGATATTATGCTTACGTAATATTAAATAGGTAAAAAAAATTATAAAATAAATTAATTTTGTTTTTATTCAAGATTTTATATTAAGGATGTTAGAGAAAAATTTATTATTTTTCATTACAAACTTAAATTTAAAAATTAAATTTTAAGGTTTAATTATTCGGTCTGATTTATAGTAGTGTGATAACTGTATTTTATATAGTTATTTTCACCTATTTTATTAATTATAATTGCTATGTTCTTTACATTTTTGGTTAATTTTAGTTTAATAAATTAGTATTTACTGTTTTTTATATATTTTAAGAAAATTAAATAATTTGTATCGAAAACTTACTTAATTGAAAATTTATGCCCAAAAATATAATTTCAAATAAAAAAATGTTTAATTGCAATTAATAAAAGTTGAAAATATAATTTAAATTAAAATCGGGCTTAATTTCAATTATTAAAAGTTTAAAATTTAATTTAAATTAGAAAAGGGCTTAATTGTAATTGAAGAAAGTTTAAAATATAATTGGAATTACATTTTTGGGTCAAAATGCAATTAATAAAAGTTATTTTTCTGCGTAGGAGAGAAGAATCCACGCGTCATCATCCACGCGTACAACGTGGACCGTCCGATCAAAGCATAAACGGTTAGGATGCGCGCGTATTCTTCATACCCGACCAAAGAGAGTGGGTGTAGGGTTTCTTCTATCACGCGTCTCGGTGTTGCAAGTGGGACCCACATGTCTGACGCGTCGCAGCCGCTGTCCCCCACCTTCGCAGCCCTTTTTCCCATGCGGTCAATCCACATGCACTCTATTATTCCACGAACCAGAATCTGCCATGTGTCCCACTTTATCTATCAGTGAATCATTTTATGACATGTGGCATGTTACAATGAGCCAAAAGCGCAGGATCACGCCCGCGTTGCAGCCTTTGTCTCCCACGTTTCTTGCGCCGCAATCCGGTACGGCAATTCTCCGTGAGCCCGTCCTTGCTATCCAATTATCTGCTGCCATGTGTCCCACCATTTCTTGCAGCGAATCAGACGCTGACACCTGGCACGCATAATGAATTAAAAAAATACATAAACGGCGCCCTGTCTCACACGTGAATTAAAATAAAAATTCGATTTTCGCGTGGCCGCGGATTTTAAGGAGAATGTCGAGGTTTTGTTTTCGATACAAATTGTTACGCGTGTATGATATTTTAATATTTTTGATGTATTTTTTTAGCTATAAATAGGAGATATTATGATAGAGTTGAAAAGTTTTAGAGATTTTATAATTTTTGTGTTGTTTGGTTCTGGACTGTGGAACACGCAGAAGCCATTTGGCTTTTATTGTGTTCTATGTGTGCCAAATATTTTCGCTACTTGATGTTTTAATTTCCTTTCTTCTTCCTTTAATTTTTCTGTATCTGCTGTAATTTTTATTTTAAATTTATGAAGTAATTTAATTTTTCTAGGGTTGCATTTGATCTATATTTATGAAGATTTGATTTTAATTATTTTTGATAGATTTATAAGACGTTCGATTTGTTCGTTCTATTTTGTGCTTAATGCTTTTTGATTATTTACGAATTTTATCGAATTGATCTGTGGCACATAAATAAACTTGGAAGAGGCAGTTGTGTGTATATTGCTCCTAGATAGAATGACATGTATGATGAAGGATAGAAATATACCCTAATTGTATGTGTGGCCATTTGAGAACTTAAAACTTAATAAATCTCGGTAAATTTAATTCTCATAGGAATATAGTGAATTAATTTAACGAGGTGTGTTTATACGGAGCTCGGAAGAGATGTATGGATAAAATTAGAAGTTTTTGGTTGACAAATTAAATGTACAAAAAATATAAATAAAAAAAATAACACGATTTGAGTGGATTAGTTTGGTGAAAAATTGCAATCCTAGATATCTTTTATTTTCTTATTAACTCTTTTCTTTACACTTTTTCCAAATCAACGATCGTTTTGGATAAAATCAGAGCGAAATAATTTTAGTAATCAACAAACTGTAGTAACAAATCTCCGTGGGAACGATACTTTACTTATCAAATCTTATTACTTGTGACTGTGTATACTTGCACGTTTTATGTTCTCCAAAAGAGACAACATAGTGCTCTTTTATTTGTTGGTATAATCGCCTGGTAGTTAGAATAAAGCTTTATTTCAAAATATTTTATAAGAACTACTATTCAAAAATGTACTAACAACATATTTTTAGTAATGGTTTTAAAACTTGAAAGTTAGTACTCGGATAATTAAATTCTTATTTTTAATTTGGACACATTGAATAAAGTTTAAAATGTTTAACCCTATCAAAAGTGGTATTTAAATGGTTCATTTTCAATCTCTGAGAAAAAAAGAATTAATTTAATTAACCAAATTAATTATCGATCCAACCTTAGGGGTTAATTGATTTGTTTAATTAATAAAGAATATATAACATCACCAAATGTGGTATTTATATATAAAAAAATATAATCAATAAATATTAATTTATATCTTTAATGACTTAAATAATATGAGCAAGCATAATTAACTTAATTATTATATCCATAAATATTTCACTATTATTAATGATAAAAATTTTCATAATTGTTTATTGAATCTATATCTATGTTTATTTTTTTATGTTATTAAATTAAGAAACACAAAAAAATCAAAATATTGTTATAAGATGTTTAGGATTCAATTTCGTTTTTAAGAGTTTGAATAATAAATTAAAAACCACATATATTCTTTCCTTAGATCGACCTTAAGAGTACACTTGTTATTTTTTATAAAATGATTCGTGTACTTACAAAAGTTTTACAAAGTTTTTGGCATCGTTGTTAGGGAAAGAATAACTTTTTTAAATTATGTATCAAAATTTTGAAAACTTTTTGTATTATAAATAACTGCGATTTTTTTATTTTAAAATAAAAAATTAAAAACAAATTTGTAACTTTTAACTTTTAAGATTTAATTTTCATTTAATTTTTATTTTTTATTTTTTATTTTCTTTTAATTTTTAATTTTTAATTTTTTATTTTCTTTTAATTTTTATTTATTTTAAAATTTATTTATTTTTTAATTAAAAAATTAAACTTTAATTCATTTAATTATTTCTTATCTAAAACAAACTAAAAAAAATTAAACAAATTAACTTTTAATTTTCATTTAATTTTTAATTTTTAATTTATTTTTTATAAAAATATTTAATAAAAAAATTAATTAATTTTTAACTTTTACTTTTAATTTAATTTAAAAAAGAATTTAATTTTTAACTTTTAATTTTAATATTAATATTTTTTAATAAATAAATAAATAAGATATTTTTTAATTTTATTTTGAACTTAGTTTATATATTTCCTTCAATTTTTTAAAAATTCTTTATTTATTTAAATAATGAGCTCTAAAATATAAATAAAAAATAAAAAATACTATACAAATTTTGTTTTATTTATAAAGTAAAATAAAAGCTCAAAATTAAACTATCCTAAATCACTTTTGTGGATTGACACAATTGCATTTAGCATATGAAACAAGCCGTTAAACCCCTATGTTGTCCTAGTGGTTGAATATATGTCTCATGAGGATTTTTAGTAATGATATCTACAAACATTGAACTAAATAAAACAATATAACAAGTAAAGTAAAACACAAAAATTTTCATGCTTAAAATTTCATTTAAATTTTATAATTAAAACCTTTAAGCATAGATTATACTAATTTCTTAAACATTCATTATTTACTACAATAATTAGTAAAAAATCACTTTCATATTTTAATCAAAAATGTTTTGTTTTCACTTCACCCAATTTCAATGTTAGGAATCTGAATTCGTTTCGACTCTACTCCTCACAAGTCAATACTCTAATTCACTAAATCATATGGGTTCAAGCACTCATAATAAGGCGTATGTAAATAGAATTTATGTTTATAAATGAACTAATAAGTCTGTATACTTATAAAAAAGAAAGGCTCAAAATAGTGCATAACTTTGATCACATGAAATGAATCAAATGTATAAATTATAAAGAAAACATATATATTATTTTCATGCATCAATCAAAATCATTGAGCAACAATTTCAAGACATATGTCTTTTATAAGTGTAGAAAAAATAAATAAAATGACTTCTAGGGGAATTATTTCCTATATTTCTTTTGTACTAACCATCTCTCACAAGTGTTTAAAGCTAGAAAGATCATAGTATGTATATTATACTATATATTCTTTATCTCTCTCTTTTTTTAAAGAGATCGTTTAACATATTTTTTTAGAGAGTGGACCCATGTACATATTGTACATTTTTGTAGGATTTTGATGAGTGGTTAATTTTGTGACTTTTATTTTTGATTTTGGTTTAAGTAACCCCATATATGTATCTTTTTGGTAAAAGTCATGCATGAATGAGATAAAGGCATATACTATCAATTTCTACTTAAATCATTTAATCTAAGCAAATAAAAATAAATATATGATACTCTATTGAAATAAGAAAATTCATACATTTAATGCTAATACCTATAAAGATCATCTAAAATTTTGAAGAAATAGAATATGTGTTTTGAGTAGAAAGAAAATATTTAACTTAGAATAAAATAAATTAAGGCTCAAATAATATCTCACGTAGGTAGTCTCCACTATTTGATTCCTAAACACCGATTTTGGGTTCGTTTCATTTCAATATTTTATCATAAAATATTAGTTATGACAAAGACTTACTAATTATCATATTACTCTATGATATGTTTGTTGAAAATTAATCTAATAATACAAAAAGATCTAATCATTGCTTAAACTTAATTTTTAAGATATGATTATTTTTGTGACAAAAATTTGAACACAACTCTAATTTACCTAAACACACAAATAAAGAAAACAACACACATATATATAAGAAAACAAATAAATTAATGGAAACAATTAATATGGAAATACACAACTAAATAAGCAAAATAAGGGCACATTGTTTATGAAAAAAAAATTAATTTTTTCCTAATTTGTGTAACTTTTAAATCTTACCACCCCCAACTTAAAATATACATTGTCCTCAATGTAACAAATGCAAATTATAAAAAGAGAAGGGATAGACAAGTTATCAAATTGCTTTATGTGTAATAGATTTTGATGGAGAATGCTAGTTACATCCAACGTCATATTTGAATCATACAAATAGGTACTCTAAGACATGTTAACAAGTAATTATTTTATACAATAAAAATAAACAAAGAGCTCATAAAAGAAAAAAAACTAATAAACAAACTAAATTTCTTAAAATAAAATAAAATTACCTTTCAATGATGGGTTGTCTCCCATCCAGCGCTCAGTTAAATGTCTTAACAAGACGCATCATTAATGTGCTAAATATTACTCAGCCAAATGCAATCAATTTCGGTAGTGTTGTGTAGTCCTTCTAAATAAGGCTTCACATGATGCCCATTGACTTTGAATGTTGTTTGAGTCTTGGAATCCAATAGTTCTACTGGTCCATGTGCAAATACTTGGACTATTTTGAATGCTCCATCTTATCTTGATCTCAATTTTCTAGGAAACAATCTCAGACGAGAGTTAAATAAAAGAACTTTCATTATAGGGTGAAGAGTGTTAGGAACTAGCCTTTTGTCATGATAGCGCTTAGTACGCTCTTTGTACAATTTGGTAATCTCATAGGCTTTGTTCCCAATTTCTTCCAACTCATTAAGATGGAGTAACCATTTTTCTCTTGGCTTATCCAAGTCTATGTTTAACTCTTTAATTTCCCAATAAACCTTGTGTTTGAGTTCAACAGAAAGGTGGCATGCTTTCCCAAAGATTAACCAGTAAAGGCTCATCCCAATGGGTGTTATGTAAGTTATGCAGTATACCCATTAAACATCATTATACTTAAATGCTTAGTCCTTCCTTGAAGGACGCATAATACTTTCTAGTATTCCCTAGATTTCCTATTACTTACTTCCACTAAACCATAAGTTTAAGGATGATATAAAGTAGCAACTCTATATGTGATGTTGTACTTTTTCAATACTCCAAAGATTTTATTACAAACCACTAAACCATAAGTTTGAGGATGATATGGAGTAGCGATTCTATATGTGATGTTGTACTTTTCAATACTCCAAAGATTTTATTACAAAAATGGCTACCTCCACCACTTATTATAGCTCTAGGCATTCTGAACCTACTAAATATTGAATCCTTCAAGAACTTTATAACAACATTAGCATCATTGGTTTTAGTGGGGATAGCTTCCACCACTTGGATACATAATCCATAGCAACCAACATATATTGAAGACCATTGGATGGGGGAAAAAGACTCATAAAGTCAATCCCACATACATCAAAGAGTTCATCAACTAAATTAGATGTGAAAGGCATTTCATCTCTTTTTCTTATGTTGCCTATTCTTTGACATCTATCAAATTATGAACAAAACATATGAGCATTTTTAAAAAGAGTGGGCTAAAATAATCCAGACTATAATACCTTACGAGTTATCTTTTATCCTTAATGACAAAAATTCAGAATGCTCTTATGTTCTTCTTTAGGTACACATCTCCGAATGACTTGATCTTGACCAATCTTGTATAAATAAGGGTCATCCTAGAAATAGTCCTTGATAGTTTTTAAAAACCTTTTCTTATCCTGATATAAAGTGTTAGGTCTCAAAACACCACTGGCAAGATAGTTTACGATATCAGCATACCATGGGTTTGGACCTATTGAAAATAATGGTTCGTTAAGAAAAGTTTCAACTATATCTTCATTACTCTCACCTTTAAGAGAATTGAAGTCAGAAATAAACCTAGACAAATGGTCAACTACTAAGTTTTCAATACCTTTCTTATCCTTGATTTCTAGGTCAAATTCTTGTAAAAGTAAGACCCACTTGATTAATCTTGGTTTGGTATTCAGTTTACTTAATAGGTATCTTAAAGCAGCATGATCAGAATGCGCAATCATTTTAGATCCTACTAAATAAGATTTGAATTTGTATAAAGAAAACACTATAGCCAAGAATTCTTTTTCAGTGGTGGTATAATTCATTTGGGCGTCATGGAGTGTTTTGCTAGCATAATAGATGACATGAAAACGCTAATCCACTATCTATCTCAAGACTACTCTGATAGCATAATCGGAAGCATCACACATTATTCCAAAGGATAAAGACCAATTTGGTGCCATAATAATAAGGAAAAATGTTAATTTCTCTTTCAAGGTAATAAAGGCAATAAGGTAGTCATCATTGAAATCAAAATAAACATCTTTTGATAACAAGCTACATAAGGGATGACTTATTTTAATGAAATCTTTAATAAATAGTCTGTAAAATCCTGCATGTCCTAAGAAGCTTCTTATCCCCTTAACATATGTAAGGGAGGTAATTTGGAAATCATTTCAACTTTTGCCTTATCAACTTCAATACCTTTGTTTGAAATGATATGTCTTAACACTATTTCTTATTGAACCATAAAATGACTTTTCTCCCAACTAAAGGTTAGATTGAATTCAATGAATCTTTCTAAAACCAAAGTCAATTTATGTAAGCAATCATCAAATGAGTTTCTAAAGACAGAGAAATTTCCCATGAAAATCTCAATGAATTTTCCACCATGTCCGAGAAAATAGACATAATACATCTCTAGAATGTGGCGGGGGCATTGCATAACCCAAATAGAATTCTTCAAAAATAAAATGTCCTAAAAGAACATGTAAATATGGTCTTTTCCTAATCTTCTAGTGCTATGGGTACTTGATAATATCTGGAAAATCCATCTAGAAAATAGTAAAATTTGTGCCCAATTAATCTTTCCAACATTTGATCAATGAATGGAAGAGAAAAGTGATCCTTTTTAGTATGTAAATTTAGTTTCCTGAAATCTATACACATCCTCCATCTAGTGATTATTCTAGTGGGCACTAATTCACCTTTTTCATTTTTAACAACTATTATCCCAGATTTCTTAGGTACCATATTCACTGGACTAACTCATTTACTATCAGCAATAGGGTAGATAATCCCTTCTTCTAACAATTTAACAATTTATTTCTTAAGTTTTCTTTGAGCCTCTCGTACGGGTTTAGCACCATCTTCCAAGTTGATCTTATGCATACACATGGTAGGACTAATGCCTCTTATATCCCTAATACTCCAACATATGGCCTTCTTAAACTTCTTAAGCATTTTTATAAGTTATTTTTCTTGGTTTTTGGTCAATGTTGAAGAAATTATCACTGAATAAGTTTCTCATTCTCCCATAAACACATATTTTAACTGCTTAGGTAAATCTTTGAGTTCAAGTTCAGGTGGATTGGCCTCTTTACTAGATAGGGAACTAGGTAGATTTAAGAGTATACTAGATTTTTTCATTAGTTCATAACTATCTAGTTGTTCAAGGTACCCTTTAGTTTCCTCATCTAAATCTTCTTCGACCTCTTCAAGTGTAAGAGCAGTTTCAAGCTTGTCTTCTATTATGGTTCAGGAAAAGGTGCTTTGGACAAGATTATCCAAAGGGTCAACATCAAATATTTCATCGATGGTAGAAATAGAAGGAAAAGATGAAGAATAAAAAAATTTAAAATTAATAGTCTTTCCTAAGACTATCATTGTCTAATTTCTATCTTGGACATCAATAATAGTCTTGGTAGTTTCCATAAATGGTCGACCAAGCAATATTTTATGCTCTTTGTCCAAGGCTGGATTTTATTGCATGTCTAAAACCTCAAAGTCAATAGGTATTATCAGTTTGTCTACTTGTACCAGCACATCCTCAACTATTCCCTTTGGATACTTAAGAGATCTATCTGTAAGTTGAAAGAATATAGTTTTGGGTTTTAATCTCCTAAATCGAGCTATAAGAATATAGAGTAAGGTGTCAATTTTATACTAGCACCTAAATCAAGCATTGTTTTAGCGACCTTCCTATCCCCCATATTTATGTTTGTGATAAAACTTCTAGGGTCTTTCAACTTAGGGGAAGTTGGTACTGAAGTACAACACTAGAAATTTCTGATACTACTACTCGCTCATTAAGTTCATAATTTTTTTTCTTAGTGTTCAACCCTTTGAAAACTTTAGTATAGGAGGGCACATTCATGATCACTTTTAATAATGGTAAATTGATGTTTACTTTAGAAAGGATATTAAAAAGATCATAGAATTGCTCATCTTGTTTGGATTTTTTCAGCTGGTGTGGAAAAGGTACTTGCGGCTAGTGTGGTTCTGTTGTCTTTTGAATTTTGGGGATGTTAGATGACTCCCCAAAATATTTTTCCAAAGGTTTGTCAAGTTTAGCACTTATCTCTTCTTTTTGTGAGACTAGAATTTCACCTTCTTTATTACCTGAACTACAAGGTAGATCTTTAGAGATTTCAAGTAAACTAGTATTGACTACCTTACCACTTTGAAGGGTTCTTATATCCTTTGCTTTTTCAGGTTGATTGGGCAAATTTCTTGGTTCTTGCCTTTGCATTTTTTCAACTAGTTGCCAAACATTATTTTCAGTCTTTTTAACCGAAGCCTTCATGATGCTCAACCTTTGATTGTTCATTAATTGGTTATCGTGACTAACTTGAATAAAAACATTCAAGTTATCTTCTAAGGTTGTCTTAAAAAATTGATTTGGTCGGTAAGGGCGATTTTTATTTGGTCTTAGTGTTTGACATTGGGTGTAGGCTTGATAATTGTTTGGTGTCTAATAAAGTAACATTAAGTCCCTCGCAACAGCGCCAAAAACTTGATGAGTAAAATCGGCAATGTCAATCTTGCAAATACTTTGGTTTTATATTTCTAAAATTATCGCAAGTGCTTGAATCATTTTATAGAAAATGACAAGTATACTCCCACGGTCGATCTAAATATATGTGATTTTTAATTTATTATTCAAACTTTAAAAAAAAATTAAATCGTAAACATCCTGTCACGATATTTTGATTTTTGTTTCCTAATCTAATAACAAAAAATAAACAAAAATAGATATGATTCAATAAACAATAATGTAAATTTTTATCATTCATAACAGTGGAGTATTTGTGAATATAATAATTAAGTTAATTATATTTTATCATATTATTTAGGTTATTAAAGATATAAATTGATATTTGTTGATTTTCTCTTTTTGGTATGAAAATGTCCTTAGGTGAGGCCCAAATTATTTTGTTTAATATTAATTAACTAATATCCTTTGGCAGGGCCAATTAATTAATTAAGTATTAAATTTCAGTTTTATTTCTAAGAAAATAACAAATCATCTAATGACAACTTTAGTCGGAGTCAATTAATTAAACTTTATTCAAGTGTCCAAATTAAACCTAAGAATTTAATTATCTAAGTACTCACTTTAAAGTTTACTGAAAATATATTGTTAATACATTTTCAAATAAATAGTTCTTATAAAATTTTTTTTGAAATAGAGATTCACTCTAACTACCGAGCGATTGTACCAACAAATAAAAGAGCACTACAATAAATCAGACCGAATAATTAAACCTTATAATCTAATTTTTAGATTTAAGTTTGTAATGAAAAATAATATATTTCTCTCTAACATCCTTAATATTAAAAACAAAATCAATTTATTTTATAAAAATGTTTTACCTATTTAATATTTTGCAAGCATAACAACATTATTATTATATCATGTTTACAATCAACCAATCATGTTAAATTCAATCACAAAAAAATTAAACAAAAAAATAACTATAAAGAATTCATTTTAAAATTATACCTCAAAAGAATCATTATAGAACTTTGATGCTAATTCTGTTGCTGGAAAACCTCCAAACGAATTTGTATTTATATTTATTGAATCAAAAACTAAAAATCTATAAAAGCATAACTAGTTCTTCTCAAAAAGAGAAGAACTTTAAAACTAAAAAAACTAAAAACTAGAGAGAGAAATCTAGAGAGAGAAGAGATTTTTAGGGATTTGAGGGATGATTTTTACAATGGGGGAAAGAGTCCTTTTATAGATGAAGAAAAGACCAAAAAAGGTGAGAAATTATTTTAAAAATTGATTTTGGACATGTTTGGACAAATTAGCACGCATGTGGGGGGCGAGAATTGCGATAGACGAGCGTTTGGTGTGGGTGGGTGCATGCGGGATAGGTGCAGGCATGTGCTGGTACGCATGGGACACGACTCGGGTGTGTCTTGGTGCACGTAGAAATTAGTGTGGCATGGGATAGGTGTTTGTTATTGTGTTGGGTGTATACTGGACATACGCATGGGACTCGGTGTGGACATGTGTTGGTGCATGCAGTACTTTTGCGTGAATGGGTGGCTGCGCATGGAATTTCGACGTTTTTGACATTTTTGACCCATTTTGTTCAATTTTTCCATCTTTTTTTTATTTTTTCTCATTTTCTTCTCAACATATTTGTGATGTATTACCTTCATTATTTTTGTTTGAGTCTTTATTTTTGAATGAAAATACCTAAAAAATAATAAAAATACCCATGATTCTAAAAAAACAAATTTCTATAAAAATATGATAAAACCATACAAATATAAATCTATTTAATCAATTAAATTATATTAAATCATGGTAATTTTAGTGCTTTTTAAGCACTCGTCACAACCCCCAACCAGCTTCTTGCTAGTCCCTTAGCAAGAGAAGTGATAAAAACTAAAAATTAAACTTTCATAAATCACTTCCGTGGATTGACAAGGTTGCATTTAGCATATGCAATAATTCGTTAAAACCCTAGGTTGCCCTAGTGGACGAGTTTTAGTCTCGTGAATATTTTCAATAATGATACCCACAAACATTAACAAAAAAATGAAAATAAAATAAGAAGTTAACTAAAATTTAAAATAAAATAAAGAGACAAATAAAATAAAGAAATGAAAAACAAAAATATCTCATTCTTATAATCTCCTTTAAGATCATAATTATAATCTAAAGCATAATTTATTTTCAACTTTTTAAACAGTCATAGTTTATAATAATAATTAGTTGAAAATCATTTTTCATACTTCATTTAAAAAATGTTTTAATTTAAATCTACCCAATTTCAGTGTTAGAAATTTGAATTTGCTTCGACTCTATTCCTCACAAGTCAATCTTATGGGTTCAAACACTCATACTAATTTATATGCGAAATAATTGATATATAGAAATGAATTAATAAGTTTGCATATGTATAAAGAAGAAATGCTCAAAGTGTTATTTTTTTATCTAATGAAA
This sequence comes from Hippophae gyantsensis, assembly GCA_030763125.1. Taxonomy (NCBI): domain Eukaryota; kingdom Viridiplantae; phylum Streptophyta; class Magnoliopsida; order Rosales; family Elaeagnaceae; genus Hippophae; species Hippophae gyantsensis. The sequence goes on from CM061031.1 coordinate 65,998,382, forward strand.
AGAATCAAATGTAAGGATTTATAAAATATTATACATTAATTTCATGCATCAATCAAATTCATCAAATAAAAATATCAAGTAATATACCTTTTAAAAAATGTAGGAAAATGCAATGACTTATTAGGGAATTACTTCCTATATTATCTTTTGCACTAAACCATTTCTCACAATTGTTTAGGCTTTTTGGGTCATAGTATATAGATTATACTATTCATTTTCCTCTCTTTTTTTCTTTCTCTTATATTCTTTTTTCATAAGAGAATCCATTTTTTTAGAGAGTGGACCCATGTACAGATTGTACATTTTTTATATGGTAAGGTGAGTGATTAATATTTGACTTTTCAATTTGTATTTGTATAGGTCATCCTAGATATATATCTTTTTTAATAAAAGTGATGCATGAAAGAAGAAAGACATACTATCAATTTCTATTTAAATCATTTAATCTAGTCAAATAAAAAATAAATATATAACACTTTATTAAGATGTAAAAAAGTATTTAAAGTAGAAAAAAATAATATTTATCACTCAGAATAAAGGAAAATGGGCACAAAATATTTCTCAGAAGAATAGTCTACTCTATTTGATTCCTAAACACCGATGTTGGGTTTAATATAATGTCCACACCTTATCAAAAAATAACTAATTACCATATACTCCATGATATGTTTTCAAAAATTAATCTAACAGTGCAAAAGACTTAATTATTTACTTAAATTTGATTTGAAGAAATAATAAATTTTTGTGAGAAATATTTTTAAAAACTAATCCTAAAATTCTAAAAATTACTAAACCATATAAAGAAAATAAAATCAAACACAATAAAAATGAAAATGTGAATATAAAAATTTTTAAAATTGTTAAATTTTTTGAAATTAAGCATGATAACTTTTCACAGCCTTAACCTAGATACATTGTCCTTAATATAACAATTGTAAACTAAAGATAAAGAGAAAAGAGAAAAAAAAGGTTACATATTTCTTGAGAATGTGCAAGTAGTGATGGAGAAATGCAGGTGTATCCATCATGTTCATTATTAAAGTCCACACAGATAAATCGTTGTGAACTTCTAATATCTTAACAAATATTTTTAGTTAACAATTCTAAAATTATTCATATGCAATTAAACTAAAATAAACAAAAGAAAATAAATAGAAGAAATTTACCTAAAATGAAGGATTGTCTCCCATCCAGCTTTTAGTTTAAAGTCTTAGCAAGGCGTAACTTAAGGGATTTAATTTTAAGTAAACTCAATGTCCCCACATCATTGAGTAAATAAAACCTACAGGTAGGATAAGTTTGTCTCCCTATACTTTTTAAGTTTTGCCTTATGGATTTTCAAAATTTTATTTACTTAAAACTAGGAACATGATTATGGGTTTTAGATAACCCACTTCTAGGTGCAAGTCAAATAACTAAGGCATCAAAACATATTTTTACCTAGATCTAACAAAGCAGCTACCTTCTTTTATCACAGATTGTAATTAAAAACTTTGAAATTTTGAAGATAGCTTCAACAATTTTTTTATTTTTTATTTTATTTTATTATAATCTCTAAATTAAATAACATAATTAGTATTATCTAAGAGTGCTCCCAGGAAAGAATGGTGGGACAAGCCTTCCTTAAAAACCATCTTCCTAGACAAAGCAACGTTCCCAAAAAAGACTAGTGGCACAAAGGCTTCTAAGAACTAATATCTTAGACAGAACTCTCTCAAATCTTTACATTTCATGCTATTAAAATTTAAGTTAATTAAGTTAAGTGAAAATATAAGCTAATTAAGTTATTAAATTAAGTGAAATGAAAATCTAAGTTAATTAAGTTAATAAATTAGGTTAAGTGAAAACCAAAGTTAATTAAGTTAATAAATTAAATTAAGTAAAAATCTAAGTTAATTAAGTTATTAAATTAAATTAAATAAAAATATAAGTTAATTAAGTTTTTTTTATATTAAAATTAAAATTAATTAATTTTTTTTATTTTTTTAAAAAATAAATTTAAAATTAAAAGAAAATTAAAAGTTAAAAAGTTTTTTTCTAAATTTTTTTATTTGAATTTTTTTAAAGAAAATAATTAAATAAAATAAAGTTTAATTTTTTTTTTGAAATTTAAAATTTAAAAACTTTTTTTGAACCCAAAATAAATAAATAAAATCCTAATTATTTACAACACAAAATGTTTTCAAAATTTTGATAAATAATTTAAAAAGGCTATTCCTTCCCTAGCAAATATGCCAAAAACTTGATGAGCAAAATCAGTAATGATGATCTTGCAAATACTTTGGTTTTATATTTGTAAAACTTTCGCAAGTACACGAATCATTTTATAAAAAATGACAAGTATACTGCCAAAGTCGATGCAATGAAGGAATATATGTGATTTTTAATTTATTATTTAAACTTTTAAAAACGAAATTAAATCCTAAATATCTTGTTACGATATTTTAATTTTTGCTTCCTAATCTAATAACAAAAAAATCAACATAGATATGATTCAATAAATGATAATGCAAATTTTTATCATTTATAATAATAGAGTATTTATGGATATAATAATTAAGTTAATTATGTTTGCTCATATTATTTAGGTTATTAAAGATATAAATTGATAATTTTTTATTTTCTTTTTTTGGTATGAAAGTTTCCTTAGGCAGACCCAAATTCTTTTATTTAATATTAATTAATTAATATCCTTAGATGGGACCTATTAATTAATTAAGTATTAAATTTCAACTTTATTTCTAAGAAAATAACAAACTATCTAATCACAGCTTTAGGCGGAGTTAGCTAATTAGACTTTATTCAAGGTGTCTAAATTAAACCTAAGAATTTAATTATTTGAGTACTAACTTTCAAGTTTTAAAACCATTATTGAAAAATATATTGTCAATACATTTCTGAATAATAGTTCTTATAAAAAACTTTTAAAATAGAACTTCACTCTAACTACTAGGCGATTGTACCAACAAATAAAAGAGCACTACTTAAATCAGATCGGATAATTAAATCTTATAATCTAATTTTTAGATTTAAGTTTGTAATGAAAAATAATATATATTTATTTTATAAAAATGGTTTACCTATTTAATATTTCATAAACATAACAACATTATTATTATATCATATTTACAAAAACCATCCATGTTAATTTTGTTGCTAGAAAACCTCCAAATGTAAAACATAGAAAATAATTGTAAAGAATTCATTTGAAAATTATACCTCAAAAGAATACTTACAGAACTTTGATGTTAATTTTGTTGCTAGAAAACCTCCAAATAGATTTGCATTTCTGTTTATTGAATCAAAAATTAAAAATCTATAAAAGCATAACTAGTTCTTCTTAAAAAGAGAAGAACTTTTAAACTAAAAAAACTAAAAACTAGAGAGAGATGGAGAAGAAATTTTTAGGGATTTGAGGAATGAGTTTTACAATGGGAGAGAGGGTCCTTTTATAGATGAAGAAAAGACCAAAAAAGGTGGGAAAATATTTCAAATATTGATTTTGGATGCGTTTGGATAGGCTAGCATACGTGTGGGGGGCAAGAATTATAGTATAAGAATGTTTGGCATGCGCGGGACACGACATAGACGTGTGCTAGCATGCACAGAAATCGGTACGGCGTGCGTTAGACGTGTGCTAGTTATACACGGACGTGTGCTGGGCATGTGCTAGTTGTGTGCAAGCATGTGCTGGCTACATACATGCATGTGTTAGGCGTGTGATGGGTGTGCCTATGGGACTTAGCATAGACATATGCTAACTCATGTAGTACTTCAGCGTGAATGGGTAACTATGCACAAAATTTTAGCATTTTTTACTTTTTTGACCCATTTTATCTAAAATTGCCTAGCCGTAAGCATGTCCAGCCTACCAGTCAAGCCAAGCCGCGCGCCAGTGCTGGTCCTGCCACAAATCTTGCCCATCTACACGTACTAGTACTCCCACACGCATGCCAGCTTGTCCAAACACGTCCAAAACCATTTTTTCCACTTTTTTAGCCTTTTCCTCACCTATAAAAGGACCATCTTCCCCATTATAAAGATCATCCCAAAAATCACACATTTCTCTTTCTCTCTCTCTAGCTTTCTTAGTTTTTTTAGTTTTAAAGTTCTCTTTTTGAAAATAACTAGTTATGGTTTTGTAAATTTCTAGTTTTGATTCAATAAACGGAAATGCAAATCTATTTGAAGGTTTTTCAGAAACAAAATTAGCATCAAAGTTTTGTAAGAATTGTTTTGAGGTATAATTTTAAAATGATTTTTTTACAGTTATTTTTATGTTTTATTCTTATATGTTATAATTAATTTTTTTATGATTAAATTTAACATGGTCGGTTATTTGTAAATATGATATTATAATAATAATTTTGTTATGCTTACGAAATATTAAATAGGTAAAAAATTTATATAAAATAAATTGATTTTATTTTTTTTGAAAATTTTATATTAAAGATGTTAGTGAGAAATATATTATTTTTCATTAAAAACTTAAATCTGAAAATTAGATTTTAAGGTTTAACTATCCGATTTGATTTAGAGTCCTTTTATATGTTGGTACAATCGTCCGGTAGTTAGAGTGAAGCTCTTTTTCATTTTTTTTATAAGAATTATTATTCGAAAATGTATTGACAATATATTTTCAGTAATGATTTTAAAACTTGAAAGTTAGTACTTGGATGATTAAATTCTTATTTTTAATTTGAACACTTTGAATAAAGTTTAAAATGTATAACCCATCAAAAGTGGTATTTAAATGGTTAATTTTCAATCTCTTAGAAAAAAAGAATTAATTTAATTAACCAAATTAATTATCGACCCAACCTTAGGTGTTAATTGGTTTGTTTAATTAACCAAGAATATCTAACCTTACTAAATATGATATTTATATAAAAAGAGATAATCAATAAATATCAATTTATATCTTTAATGATCTAAATAATATGAGCAAGCATAATTAACTTAATTATTATATTCATAAATACTCTATTGTTATGAATGATGAAAATTTGCATAATTGTTTATTGAATGCATATCTATGTTTATTTTTTTATGTTATTAGATTAGGAAACACAAAAAAATCAAAATATTGTGATAGGATGTTTAGGATTTAATTTTATTTTTAAGAGTTTGAATAATAAATTGAAAACCACATATATTCCTTCCTTAGATCGACCTTGGGAATATACTTGTCATTTTCTATAAAATGATTCGTGCACTTGCGAGTGTTTTACAAATATAAAACCAAAATATCTACAAAATTAGTATTGTTAACCCAATGTCGCTTTTGTTCATCAATATCCAAGATCATAACACTGGATGCATGGGTACCAAGAAGAACAAAGATTGACAACCTACAATCAAATAGTTAAATCAAATTGTTTTTATGTGTGGGAGAAGATTCAACTCACAAAAGATTTCTTTTTCTCTCAATTTCTCAACACACGAGTTACTCACAATGGGGAGCCAAAATCTAGGTTCTAAGAGGTGCTTCATGTGCATATATATCCATAGACAACTTAGGACTTGTGTTCCACAAATCCCATATGAAATAGAATTTAAAAAGTCTATCATTTTGGTGTTGGTATTCCAGTGTGAAAAACACAATGTTTGTATTTTAATTGGTATCTATATATGTTCTTTTCAAGGTATATTACTCATGGCTCAATTACTTAGGACACATTTTTAGAAATGAGTTTGTTACACATACTCTTTTCTTTAGATTTCATGTAGTTTGTATGATTAAGTATTTGTTTGTTTTGGTGTTCTCTTATTGTGGAATGGGATTTTTTCCTTGAGACATAAAAGCCTTTCTTTGTTTTTTTAGGTGAGCACATAGAGAGCTCACTGAGGTGCTCAATGAGAGGTGGGTATATATATATATATATATATATAAGACCCACAAAAGCTAACTTTTTCTATAGATTCCGTTCTCATTATCTTATTTTCTTTGCCATAATTTAAAAGGGTATTTCTTCATATTTTGTTCTAGAATTCTTTGGACCTTTCTTAGTCTTTTTTTTCCTTTTGAGTGTCCAGGAAATAATGTGTCATCTATAGGATGTAGGACTTTGACATGCTAACCGCAAATGCATGGTTTGTGGAAGTAATACACTGTATTTTAAGTATTGATATTGATTCTACATAGAGTTTAATTGCTTTGCAACTGAGTACCAATTTGAATATCAATAATATTATTAGACAGTGAAAAATTCAAAAAAATCGCAGAAATCTAGTAACTTAATATCTAAAATTATTAAATCAATGAGTAGATAATGAATTTCCTACACATGTGAATGACTCAAAATCCACCACGTAATTGTCATAACAATCATAAGATCAATTGCATATAAATTAGCATGCATTTTTCTCTCAACTAAACTATATACTATATAGTAGTTAATTGGATCACACTCTTATGCTAATCAGATTGCATACTACTTATTAAATTTGCAATTATTGATCTCATACATAAGAATCATATATTGACTTAGAAACTATGAAACTATGCATGTTATTTGTCATGATAAGAAATTAAATAATTCTCTCAAATATACTTAATTGTCTCTATAGACTAATTGTAGGCCAAACAACTAATAGCATAAAAATTAGATTAAATAATATAATCTGAATAACAATCACAATGGGTCAAACACAATTAGTTCTCATAGTAAAAAATTGGGTTCATAAGAACCCTAAAAGATAAAATCTAGTCTCTACACATCTCGATAACGTTCATAATTTTCTATAAAATATCATTAAAATTAACGAAAGACTAAGGAAGAAACAACATACAATAAATCTCTTGACTTGTATTGGCTTCATCTTCAATCTTATCCAATCTTATTGATCTACTTGCTTAGAGTATTGTTCTTTCCTCTACTATGAATATTTTCCCTTAGTTCTCTTTATCTAAATTGTGGCCTCTCAATTAGGTTTAAGTAGGATAAAACTAACCTAATTTGGTTCATAAAAAGTATTAAATTTGATCCAATAGTTGAGATTGAATGTTGGATGTAAAAAGAGAACTTATGTGGAAATACCCACGTCGCTCAATCAATAGAGACCCTTGGTCGATGATCTAAGTGTGTCATCGTTCAAACCTGATAACCCTCGATCAATTGAGCTCCTAGATCAAATGAGACCCTTTTAGATTGATTGACTCACAATTATTTATTTTCACTCATGGCTTTCCGATCAAAGCCAATTGAGTAGTTCTGAAATGTCCCAAATGACTCATTTTGACTCCATTTGATGTTGTTCCACTTACATTAACATATTTAAACATAAGATATGTCTTTTTAATAATATTTATACCAAAAAAGACAAATAACTATCTTAAAGTGACTATATAACTCTACTTTTGTAGAATTATCACATCCCCAAACTTTACTCTTTACTTGTCTTCAAGAAAAATTAAGGCTAAACTAAATAACTAAACACTAGAAAGACATAGGTAACATATTCATAAACACATCTCCTCCAATACATGCATTTTTGACAAAAAAATATTTTCCTCGAAAATTGTACAATCCTATGATAAAGAAATTCACATGGCTATCAATCAATATTACATTAATATAAGGGTATTTATGGTTTTTAATGGAATAATTCATGTCTGTGTGACTTAAAAATGGTGTCATTAAATGTATTCAAGAGGTAGGCTTATATGAGCATGCCACTCGATTATAATATTCAAATGTTTCATAAGTTTACCTTTCACACACTTCTCCACTAATGTAGATTATGCATGTAGTTTGAGATCAAAAGGAATTCAAAGCTTTTATAATTAGGCTTAGATGAGGGTAGATAAATGGGAAATTAGGCTTAAATTAAAACCTTAGCTCACTTTTCATTTTCACGCACTCAAGCTTTTCTTCAATACCACAGTGCACCCTTTGTAGTATTCTTTTTCTCCTCCACATTTCTTTTCTTTTTCTTTACAACTCAACACACCAAGCTTATTTTAAAATTTATTCACTTCTTTTTTTAGGGATAGTGGTGTTGTGAGTTTACTTTATTCTGTTTATTTTTTATCTTTTGGATGCATTACCTTTCATCTAACTCTTTAACATTGCATTTGATTTAACATATTCACAAGCTAAGATAATACATTCGGTTTAGGCTCAAAAGTGGTTTAAAGATATAATTGATATTAAATTAGGCTCAAATTAGTGGCTAAGGTTATATATAATTAATAGTTAGCTTGAAAGGCTCACTTGATTCAACTAAAGCCTCGATCATTTTACAAACTAAATATTATCTAGGATTTTACCTTAAAAGACAATCAAATATATTCTAGAATATTGAAGACTCATATCGTATAACATTACTCATACCAAGTGTTCTCCTAATAAGCACATCAAATAATCATTCACATGCATTATACATTGATAATAAATCAATTAACCAAAAAAAGCAACCATATCACATGGTTAATGTAACTATCTTAATATTTACATGTTATATTCCTTATCATATTCAAGACAACCACTTCTATCAATGAGTTATTGCATTTCATATCAAGCATACATACATTTGGTTTCAACATATTCATCAATTTCTACTTGAATCTTATCTAAAAACAAAGACATCCTAAAAATTGAAAATAATAGCAAGACAAGAAAAAAAACTAACTAAAATAAAGATGATAAACTAATAACTAACACATAGAACAATGTTCTTTCCCCCACACTTGAGTTGCACATTCTCTTCAACATACAAATAGTAAATTAAAATAGTGAAAGGTAAAGAAAATTCCCTTGATAGTAGCACAACGTGCATGTTTACAGGAGCCTTTCCAAGTATTATGCCATTGTCCAATAATATTATTTCCTATAAACAAGAAAAATATAAGTAATAAAACATATGGGTTACCTTCCAAGAAGTGCCACATTTAACGTCTGTAGCTAGACGTATCCAAAAGTTTCTTAAGGGACATCCACCAATGTCATAAATGGTACTTCCTTTGATAGAGGACCTTCACAGTAGTGCTTCACTAGGTGCACATTGACCATAAATATTTCCTTCTTATTGTTTTAAAGTTTAGTGGCTCCATGGTTTGACACCCTAGTAATGACAAACATTCTCGACCATCTACTTTTAAGCTTTCCTGGAAAAAACTTGTCTTGAATTAAATAGTATTTCTTGTTCTATTAGATAGATTGGAGCTTCATATGCTAACTTCAAGTAAGTTGTGTGATAGTAGATTGAACACATGTCTTCTACGGATAGCTTCTTTTCATTGCATGAGCACAAGAGATTTTTAATGCTTGGAATTTACCACATGTACAAGTCTTATGCTCTAGGTCTACAATGTAACTTTCCAACTCCCTTTTATATTGATTACTTGCATTTGTTTTGTCTTGATCTTCTTCTTTTTCGATTTTATCTTGCATCTATTTTGTTAGTGTTCCTATATCTGAAGCATCTTTCCTCCGTTTTGCAAACCAACTTTGGATTATATCCTATATCTCTCCCAATAAGTGAGTTCTAAAGGTGTCTTGAGTATGCCTTAGCATTGAATTCATGTGTTCAGCATTATTTGAAGTCATACCTTATTATTGGAGATGGACATTTGAATCTTGTCCAAGATGTCTTGGACATGTATTTCATCATTGCTTTGGAAGCTTCATTGGTCATGTATATATTCTTATTGAAGTCATCTTCATTGTAAGCATAAGTAGCTAGTTTGAAGTAAGTGTTTACAACTTTGTTGTGGTAATAGGTTACAAGATTTTGTTTCATGTGGTAGTAACAATAACAATGATATGCATTGTTGTCCTATACCATACTAACTGTTGATTTTATTGCTGAATTTCGATTTGATACTATAACCAAAATTTTCTTTTCTCCAATAAGAAGTTTTAGTTTTCTAAAAAATCATTTCCATGCTTTTATGATTTTTCCATCTACCACCCCAAATCTAATAGGGTAAATCTGCATTACATTATTTAATTAATTAGTAACATGTTAAATTAAGTATTGTGTACAAATGTAACATGTTACATTTAAGAAGTTTTTACTAAATATGATTTTGGTATTTATTAAGTAAATAATATATGTACTAGTAAATTATCATTATTGATTATTTTCATCACTTGCAATTGCTATAAGTAATACCTCACATCCTCTTTTTTTAATGAATATCCCATCAACTACTATTGGTCACATGTAGCTGATGATTCCATTTATGCATGTGCCAATTGTCATGATTTCATACTTAAAGTTGGAATCTGTATTTGATTTCGTATTAGTGTATGAATTAATTAGGTTTATCTTTTTAATATGTAGAAGAATCTAAATAATTTACTGTATAAATTTTTTGGATCTCCTCGTACATTCTTTATTGGTTCCTTTTTTCCTATGATTTCCCTTTTGTAGGTAATTGTGGCTCCTATTTTATTTTTAATGTCATATATGATTTCTTTTTATATCAGTTTTCTACTTGGATCTTGGTAAAAGTCTTTAATACTTTCAGCTACATATTTATATGTCACATTTTTGTCTCTTTGATCCTTAAATATTTGTAAAAATGAATTATATTCATGGTAAATTCTTACCTTGAATGGATTTGATGGTCCAATCTTGTTTGTTGTGAGTCTCCAGTGATAATTTTTATTTTTGCATTTCATTCTAATGTTTATCTTGTTGGAGTTGCTAACCTTATAGTGAAACTTTTTTGTTGAGACATGTAGTTTAAAATCTTCTTTGTTATCAAAAAATCTCTCATTAAATAATCCTTATTTAGTATCTGAATTTGTTGTTGAGTCAATTTCACTATTTAAATCTATTATTACATAAATAGAATTTGAAACTAGATTAGTTTCTTTTTAAAAATCTTATTATATTGTATGAGTTACGTATAATTTGTTATATTATTTATTATGTTTTCTAACATTTATATCGATAAATTACTCTATATCTTTAACATTTATTAAGATTATAGCTATATGAATGTACCTATATTTATTGATATCTCCACTTATATGCAAGACATCATATATGTTTTTTCTTTAATTCCTTTAAATTTATATTTTTTTATGTATATTTTTTTAAAATACCATTTACATATTATTCTTCTCCCGGAAAATTTATTGAATATAATTTTCATATTCTTTTGCTAATAGATGTTTGAATATTATTTTCAATGATATTTTGTAATTGATATAATTTAGAAATCTTAAACTGATAACCTTGAAAAGACGTGTAATGATTGTGGTTTGATAGTGCGAGACTGCGAGTATGAGGGGGTTTTTCCGCTTGTTTGGAGGAATTATCACGTGAATAGTGGGTGTGGGTTTTCGGGTGAGTTGCTTAATTTAGGATCCGAAGGTAAATTGGTAAAGTATCACTTAATGTAATAATAAAACTATAAGTTTTGGATCTTATAATTATTAATTTGAATAAAATGAACAATTAGTCTAAAATTCTATTTAGGCCGTTCATTGTATAATATTATCAATTTGGCCCGATTAAGCTTCTAGGGTTCGGCCTTAAATAGTTGGGTCCGGTGCCCAAAATAAAATGTTTAAACCCTAACGAGGTCTCTTCGTTTACCCGGCATTTGATTCATGACCTCGATTCTCCTTTTTACGTTTCGGTTTACACAGCGATAATAAATTGACACCGAATTACTTTTCTGGGTTTTTTTTTCTGATTTTGTTGTGAAACTTCTTTAAAAAGTGTTTTCCCCCCTCTCTGTTATTTCGCATTGAATAAATTTATCTTTCGGCCATTGATTTATGTATGTGAAAACGGCGGTGCAAATGATGTTTTACACTTGATCTCTGAACTTCAGGTAGGTTCACTTGTTGACAATTTCATCAACTGATGCACCTAGCCCTTTTACTTTTCATCCAAAATATCCTCTATTTTGGCATTTTCAAGGGATTATCAGGAGATTCTTTTTCCCAGAAGCTATTCAATTTGATCATATGAATATTATTGCAATTTACTTTTTTTTTTTCATTACAAATAGTTTTACCTTATTGTAGTTTTTCCATGTAAAACTTCTATAATCTCTACAATGTTTTGCTAAATAAACACACCGAGGTAATGTAGTTTATCTGCAGTTAATTCAATAAACTTGGTTTTTAATTCCTCCGACAATTAAATGAACTTTTGTTATTTCTCAAAACTTTTATTAATTGAACGCAATCTGGAATCTGAACTTTTTTATTATGTTATTTACCACTTTTTAATCTTTCTGCTGAGAAACCCAGAACCCATCAGTCCGGAGGGTACATACATATTATATGACACGAAAGTACGTAAACAAGCAATCTCTAACTTATAATAACTACAGCTTCTGTATTTGGTAATTTTCAATTCTTTCTTTCCATGTCTCCTTGTCCAAATAGTTCTCATAGAAACTTGCTTCTCCATTTGCTTTTATGGTCAATGCAGCACAACTTCTGGTACCATAATTACCCTGCACATTAAAAAAATGCATTTGTAAATATAAACTATGTTACTTGCATTCTTCAATTTTCGTTACATGTGTGTTAGCAACATGACATGGATATGGGTTTGAGTACTCGAACACTCTAATCTTGTATTTTTTTTTCAAAAGAGAAAAATGAATGTATTTGACACCTAGATATGCATATCTAAAAAAAAAAAAAGAGTTCATGTAACGTACAATATAGCAAACTGAAGAAATATTTTGTTTTTGATATAATAAATGGTTTTAGATTTTGTTTACCAGGGGGGTCTCTACTTCAAGGAATATGGAGCTTAGATTAAACTCCCAGTCACGAGCACATATACCAGGCAGTTTGCTTTCATCAGCTTTGACTGTGTCCCTCATTAGAGTTTCAATCATTTCTTTTACTGGGATCTCACCTTTACCATAATTATTAATATGTTCCTTAAATTTCTGCTCCAAGCGTTGTGCCTGTTGACATGAAATACACATCATAAAACATTTAGTTTTTATTTTGACCTAACTACAATTTGTCCCGAAATTTTGTTGGATTCCACACCTATCGTAAGTCTTAACTATTTTTTTTATTATATAATGTCCACTATGTTTTCAAAGTAACACATTTAGTCCAAATATAAAAATTAGATTGAAATTATATTGTAGCCGTCAGAATTAAACTGTTAGTTTTTATTTATTTTTTGAATTATTTATTCCTCAACTTTTAAATTTTGATGCATTCAATTCCTTACCTTTAAATTTTACCTAAATGTGTTAAATTTGATAAGATAATGCATGTAATATTATGAAAAAAACAGTTGAGGGACCAAGTGTAGAATTCATATCTATGTATGGAAACAGTTGCATAATTTTCTTAGATTTATATTGAATGAAGTGTCGTTTGATTAGAGTAATCTTACCTTGTGCCAGGGTGAGTCGAGTTTTGCATTGGAAAGAACATGAATGCCTGGAGAGACCTCTTGGATAAGAATTGGCTCTCCTTTTGGCCTGTTGGAGACATAAACCATGGTTTTGGAGGAAACGTCAGCCAGAATCAAGTTGAAGCCGTTGTACTGGTGGGCCTCTTTAACCAGTTCTGCAAATTCCTTGGGACCTTTTGTGCTCTGTCCTCATTTCAGGTATGAAATAAACATAAACATTACAGAAGTGGCAAAGTAAGAAGAATAAAATTGTTTTGGCTGGGGAGACGTAAAATATAAGAAGCATATAACTTTAACGCTACTTGTTGGGGGAAGAGGGATGTGTGAATGTCAATTGAAGAAACCACTCTGAAAAGAGGACAAACTCCATTACAATGATAAAAGGTCTAGGCAAAAAAGCAGTCTTTGTAAGAGCAAAAATATAAAAGGATTCAGTTACACCACACCCCCCCCCCCCTCCTCTTTCTTTCCCTTCCTCCTCCTCTCCCTCCCTCCCTCTTCTCTTCCAAGTAGGAAGTGTCAATGTGAACATGTGTCTTGCACAGATTTTTAGGACATTGAGAGCCATAATTTTTTTGATATATATCCGAATGTTGGACATACCCATTTTTCTAAAATTTATGTAAATTTACACTAAATTATCATGTCACTTGTACACGGGACTTTAACGAAAAATGAAGAGTAAAAGTAACATAAGTCAAAATAGCAACTTACCTCTAAGAAAAACACTGGGAGGTCTCCCCGGCTTTTTGCCTCTGGATCTGTATGGAGTTCTAACACATTTGTTAGAAAAGCGACTCTGCCCTCTCTTGAACAGGCTAACCATGTTCCTCCTGCAATTTCATCTCTTCCTCCTAATATCTCACGATCTTCCCACCATGCCACTGGTTTTGTAGGCCTTCCAAATATGCAGTAAATATATGAAACCTAATCATGCAATTCTATAATATCCCAAGAGTTAAAAAAAAACAAAAATTGAAAGCATTTTAGCTTGCCTGTTATGATACTCGTCTCTGTTCTGCAAGAGAAGTAGAGGGTATACTGGGTGAGCTTGCCATGTAAACACAGCTATACACATTACACTCTTTGAAGCTAACTCACGCAGAGTTTGTGGGTATTTTGTTAGATTAATAGAGAAGAAACTCTCTTGGTAGAATATATAGCTGATAAGTAGCTTGTTTTTAATGCTTCTGCTTTGAGGCTCTGTCAGGCTTTTTATAAGCATGAAGAATTCTGTTTACACGTGCTGTTGGATTCCTTTTTATGGTATATTAAAAAAAGAAGGTATAATTATAGCCTTTATTGGGAAAGTGTGAGTTATGGGTGGAGACGGATATTAATAATTATAAGTATTTTGTATCAATTTTAGATATTATTTTTTAATATCTATCGGTTATAAATTAGAAGTAATTTGTTCATAGTTTAATCATATTTTTTATTTTTTAATTATTATTAAAAATATATTTAATTTTAAAAAAATAAATGTGAAAATACTCTTTATTTTATTAAAATTTAATCTAAATATTTTAAGTATTTTTTATGTAATTATGTGTATACAAAAAAATATTAGTATATGTTTGGTTTCACTTAACTATAGTTTTGACATTACAATAATTATTTTTGTCCCATTACTTATTGGTTAGGATGGTTTTTGGAGAAAAATCATATATATTTACGAATAATCATTGTTTTTGTTATCTTATTCTTAATTTTTTTTAGATGAGTTTTATTTTTCGTGTAATTTAAAATAATGATAAATTGTTAATATTTTTAAAAATTGAGATTTTTTCATGAGTAAAATATGAATTCTATATTTTAGTAATAAAAAAATATTAAAAATAAAAGCTTCCATTCCTCTCTTATTTCATTGTGTGTTCCTTTCCTCACCCCCTCAATTACTTTTTTTTTCTCTCCCCTTTTCCCTCATTTTCTCCCTATCTCAATTTTATGTTTTGTATTTTACTAATAAAATAATGAAAGATTGGGATTGAGAAATAATGGAAGAGGAGTTAGTGAAAAAGAGTAGAAAAGAAGAGAGAGAATGAAATGGAAAGAGGGAGGATAAAAAAGGGAATTTGTTTTTTATTAATAAAATATATAATTTAATTTTTTTAAATTTAATTTTATAATTGATCATATTTTTAAATTATATGATCAGTGAACCTTAAAATTATAAGAATAAATTGTATGAATCAAGGAGCTATTGAATGTAAGATGATAGTTCATGTGAAAAAATGACGTTATTAAATTTATCCACCTTAAAATTTATTAAATTAATATGTTATTTATCTAAAATTAAGTGATTATTTTAATCAAGTCCCATCAAAGTTGTGGTTACTTTGTGAATTGTCCCATTTGTTTTTTTTTTTTTGTCTTTTGTCTTTTTTCTTGCCATATATTTAGAATTATATAAGTAATATTGTATATATATATATATAAATTTATATTCGTATTAATTATAATTTGATACGTGATTAAATTATTTATTTATTTATTTTAAAAAATTTAATAATGTATCACATCATAATAATTATAAATATAAATTTAAATAAAAGTTGGTATTTTCCTACGCTAGTACCATTATGATCATTCCTCTAAGAATTATTAATAGGAAGAACTCAGTGCAGACATTGTTAAAAAAATCTCCAATTGTAAAATACGTCTATATTATGCGATTGTGTTCAAACTCGAACCTAAATACCCTCTATATTTTGTCCCATCATATTCTGTTTATTGAGCCAATATTATACTATTACGGTTATTATTAACTACTATTTTTTGAGCAAACCGTTATTATTATTATTGGTGAAGATTAAAACATTAACTCAACATTTGGAGAGGTTAATATAAGAAGAGAGCTTGTAATAATAAAAGCCTCTATTAAACTAGTTTTGTTTTTTAGTTTATTTTTTTTAACGTTAAAAAAATACATTTTTATTTAAATTATAAAAAAATAATATATTGTATTTTTTTTAAATAATTATATCATATAATTAAACCAAATAAAAATAATGTATGAGATTACCTTTTTAGTATGCTTTTATTTTTTTATCTCGTTATGTTTAGAAATATTTTTTATTTTGTATATACTTTCAAAGCATAAAAGTTTTCGGAGCTCCAACAGCATTAACGATGAATGACCCTCGAAATAAGAACAAACTATGTTATGAAAAGCTTTTGACTACTCTTTTACACGTTGAAATGATGTCAAAAATACAGGGAGTGAAAAATGAGGATTAAAAAGAAAATTGCTAAAAAAAGTATCATTTAGATGATTTTGCTTGCACCATTTTTGCTACATGAAAATTAAGTTTGGAAATATTTTTATTTTGTACGTGATTTTGATGACTTTATAAAAATATAGTCATTAATGTATTTTTTACTTAATATTTACATGTTTTATTTAATAAATAATATTTTTAAGATTAAAAATATTAAAATATAAACTTTTTACTGAAAACGGATGAAAATATAATTTTTGGATATTTTTGGGATTTTTATGAATTTTTTTATAAATTTTTTAACGTAAAATTAATTAGAAGTTGTCACTTTATGCAAGCAGAAGAGATGATTTGGCAAGTCATGTGGCTTGCCACACAAGCAAGGACACCAAATTCTAGAACACCACATGTAAAGAGCAATGAATTGCATGTCACGTGTCAACATGTAGTTTAATTTGTGTTCGGAATATGGTCAAACTTTCACGCCATATGTCGTCATGCGATTGCTCCTTGCATTTCACCTGTGTGTCATACCATTCGTTACTACGAATCACATTGAATTATGTAGTGCTGACTCAGCATGTGTTGACTTGGATCGATTTCCCTTGCCACATATCATGCTCTAATTTGCCCAATAAATCTCGATTATCATGTGTCACACTATGAGTGGTTGGCGCTGTTCATTTTGCTTGTTTTGATCTTAGTATTTGATCTGAAGTTGATTTGACGGTCCAGATTGTACTTGAGTTATATTTAAGCCCCTAATTGCCCCATAAATCCTAATGAGTCGTCATTAGCATAATTTTGATTAGTTTTTAGAGAAAAAATTAAAAAGAGATGTAATTTTGGTGAAAATTTAAGAGGAGATTAGTACTACAATTCAAGAGATTGATTGTATTTTTTCTTTTACTTCTTTCTTTATCAATTTTTATATCTATTTTTTTATGAAAAATATGAGTTTTGTGGATAAAATTATGTCTATTTAATTTATTAATTTAAGAATCTTATGAACCTAATTTTCCCCATGTGATGATATAATATTTTACCTTAATTATAATTATATTATTTAATCTAATTTTTATGCTATTAATTGTTTGACCAACAATTTATCTATAAAAGTAATTAAATAGATTTGAGAAGATTATTTAATTATTTGTCTTGATTAAATAACATGCATAATTTTTAAGCAGAAATTCATAATCTTATGTTTTTCATTCATCCTAAATGAAGATAAAATATGCATGATAGGATAATGATAATTAATCTTAGAATTAAAAGTATTGAATTTCATTGGTCTTTTTGAGCCAACAACTTCATGATTTCTAGTACGATTTTTTAACATGTTATCATAATTTTCACTTATCCTAGAATATGATGCAACATGTATAGATGAACGATAATTATAAGTCCTACTAACTAAAGCATGAAAAATATTATTAAATTTAGGAGTATTCATTACAAATCTACACTTGGCTCTGATATGACATTTTCTACCACAATAATGATAGGAAAACATAAACTTAATAGATTTTTTCATCACAGGTGTAACTATGTTTTATGTATAATGAGTAACATTAGGAGTAGGGTTAGAAGGCCTTACATATATGGTTTTGATATTAAAGTTGTATGTGTATCTTGTGAAGAAGACATATTTGAAGGCTTTACAAATTCAATTGATTTTGAGGAAAATGATATAGTATGCTCATCAACATAGCCTAGTCCTCTCTTGCCTCCAAAACGTTTTTCATAATCTAGAATTTTCATTAGCCTTTCAGCTCCAATGGTTAACCTTTTCACAATTTCTTTCGATTGTTCATTTTCTTGCATTAGATTCTTATTTTATGTTTAAGATTTGCAAGACTTGAATTTAAAACATTAGCAAGTGTAGATAGTTCATTTTTTTTATATTTTATATAATTGAGGAGTTTATTTCAAGGGATTTAAGTTTATCATTTAAATTAGCTATTTTTACAAGTATCTTATTTTTTTTGTCTCTTACTTCTAATTAAATAAATAAGTAATTCATAAAGACTATTTGTATTAAATTTATTGAGTAGAAATTCAGCATCACTTTCCCTATCATCTAAAGTATCACCCTTAATAAATTTATCCATAACAAGGTCTTAGGAAACACTAAGTATATCTAGTGATCCATTCTTATATAAAATGAAAGTTTCATTTTTAGTTATGGATCTATTAGCAAGAAGGTGACTAAAAAGAGTATCAACAAAAGTATGACAAATTAAAAATTCATAAGAAGCGAAGCATGCAATCACATGTAAATAAAGCAATGTGGAAATATAAAGATCAACACATGAAAGTTTTAGGTGGAAACAACCTAGGCTACACTAAGGACCTAAGAGAAAAACCACCGGTCCACTGTACCACATAACTATCCACTATAAAAAATAAGTATCCAGTTACAAGGCTAGGACTCAAACTACTCATCTAGGTAATGTTATCTAGTAACTAACTTACAAGTCGTTACTTTCATCATAGTCTCTATAAGAAAGGCAATCAGATCTAAACTAACATCCCACCAAACTCGAGTCCCATGAGTTAATCAAACTCGCATCGTTGTCACCTGAAAATTTAGCACATAAACACAAGTACAAGTGTGTGTCCTAGAACAGGTTCAATAATTAATAATCTTAACTAGTTGATTTAAACAATATATCAGATAAATAAAAAACAACAAGCAACTCTAGAACATATGTTTAAGTACAAGTTCAATAAAGATAGTTTCTTCAACGATTAATAATCAAACCAAATAATTATGATATAACAAACACAATTATTTGATCCAACAATTCAAGAAAAAAATGAAGGAGAAGCTATAAAAACATATGACCAAAATATCATAAGCCAATTAGGCTTATTAATCAATCAAACACAACCACCGTTGTTTGATAAATTAAATGAATAAAGAAGCTTAAAGAATTATCATCTTATATTTATAAAATAAGAGAGAATAGAAGATGAAGAGAATATGCACAGTTAAGCTCTTGTATGGTTCATTTCAATTGTGTTCTTAGGTTTATATTTATAGAATATTTAGAAGCACTTTTTTCAAAGTAAAATTACCATCTTCTTCACAAAATCAGTTAAATGATTTTTAAGAAATAAGGATAATATAGTAGAAAACCAATCCCATTTATATTAGAAATAGGTTTTAAAATCAAAGTTATGACTGATCAATCTAATTAAGTGCTCGATCGATCAAATACATAGTTCGAACGATTGAATGTCCTCTCAATCAATCTAGTGTATCATTAAGTTAATTCTCAAAAAGATGGATTGATATAGTCATTAATCTTAATCGATTGAGTATTAATTCCTCAATCAATCTAGTCATATGTAATTAATTCAACAGGCAATATAGCTTGATCGATCTAGTCACTACTCGATCGATTGAGTAGCCTATTTTCATATTGTTTCTATATGTCTAATATGTAATCTAATGTGCATGGGAATTGAGATATGCCTAAGATGTGATCGTTGAGGCCTAATAGTTTCTTTGACTTGAAAATATTTTTTTAAGACGCATTTAGAAACTAAAATTATAATTATATGTTTTGTTCATCAATATCGCCAACACTCATATAAACCTTAGACTTTGCATAGCATAACTTTTCCTTTCATTATAAACATTTTATAGAAAGCAGATTATAGAAAAATATTTAGAATATTAAAATTTAGACATATATTTACATGAGCTATCAATATTGGTCAAATGTTAAAAAATATTAGCAATTGAATTATACTTAAACATGAGTTGTTGACAATGTCACTCAAAAATAACATAAAATAGTAAATACATTCATAACCCCATATTGTTTTGGGCACTATTCACATTGAAATTCAAACAAGTAAAATAACTAGACAAAGAAATGCTATAATTAGTGAATAATTCATGTTTTTGTTTTGTAATGAAATTACATGATCCATATATATCTTAGACTTAGCTTAAAATTTTAAATTATATAATTGTTGAAAGTTTCTTATTTAATTACAGATTTAATTAGCTAGAGAGGGGAGAATAAATAATCAATGGAATAATGTCAAAATAAAATCTTGTAGAACAACATGTAAACCACGTGTAAATAAAGTAATACAAAAATATAAAGATTAACACACGATATTTTTAGATAGAAACAACCTAGGCCACACCAATGACCTAATAGAAAAATCACAAGTCCATCGGACCACCTAACTATCTATTATGAAAAATAAGATCAAATTATAAGGCTAGGACTCAAATTACCCACCAAGGTAATGCCCCAAAGTAATATACTTACAAGTTTTCGCTTTCATCAGTCTATATAAGAAAGGTGTTTGGATTCGGATTCCGATGTACTCGAGTCATACAAATTAATCAAATCCATATAGTTGGCACCTGAAAAATTAGCACAATAACATGAATACAAATGTGTGTCCTAGAGTAGATTCAATAATAAACAATCGTAATGAGATGATTTAACAAATATATTAGATAAATTAAAATCAACTAGCAACTCTAAAACAATCAGTAAAAAACACAATATCACAAATAATGTAGGCTTGTTAACTAATCAAGAACAATCAATGAAAATTTTTGCTTGAAAATCTTTTGTAAAACAATAAGAGAGAATAAGATGAAGAGAATAATCCTCAATAATTTTCTTGTGTGGTTAACAGAATTATGAGCCAATGGTATGATTAAATGACATGAATTGAAGGTCTAGGTCAAAGGTTAATTACAAAGATGTCCTTAAAAGTATTTAGAAGAGCTTTAAAACATAAGAAAAATATAGTAAAAATACTAATTGGCTTGAGTAAAAATTAAGTTAAATTTAAAAACCTGACTGCTCGATCGATCTAGTGAAAAATTAATTAATTTCAAAATAAGTGGATTGATCTTGCCATTAATCTCAATGGATCTAGTGCTAAATTGATTCAATTAATGATTCTCTTAATCTAGTCATATTAAAAATTAATTCAGCTAATTTTAATTAAGTTCGATCAATCTAGTCACTACTTGATTGATCGAATAACCTATTTGAACAATGTTCCTATGCATCTAATATGAAATTTAACGTGCAAGGGAATAGAGATATACTTGAAATGTGATCATTAAGGCTCAATAGTTTCTTTGACTTGAAAATATTTTTAAAATACACACCTAGATTCTAATATATATTTAAACGTGTTATTCACAAATATTGCGAACACTCATAAACCTTACAATCTCCCTTTTGGCATATTTGAACATCTTTGTTAAGTGCTCTAATTGCGTATTCTAACTGATGGTTTTGAGTCCAATTTTTCTTCATTCTTCTTTCATTTTCTTCAATTAATCCTCTTGTCTCAATTTTTGAAGTTTTCTTATCTCACTTATTAAGTCAAACTTTCCATGACTTTCTCTATTTTTTAGAAAGTAACACTGATTTTGAAAGTTTTGAAGTATTTAATACTTGACTTGCATTTTTTAAGTATCTCATATGGAGTTTGTTTCATGTTTGGGCTTAGATAAGAGCAACTAATGGTATGACATACAATGTTCATTGCTTTTGCCCATAGAGTTTTAGCAATATTTTTCACAATGAAGCATGACTCTTGTCATTTTTTGTAGTGATCTATTTTTCATTTCATCTACACCATTTTGTTGAGGCGTTTTAGATGATATGAATTCATCCTTAATACCTTGTTCATCAAAGAACTGTGCTAAATTGATATTATCAAGTTCTCTACCATAATCACTTCTAATAAAAATAATTTTTGAGTCAATCTCATTTTGAATTTTCAAACATGAGGTTTTAAAAATTGAAAATATATATGTTTTTTCTCAAATTAATGAAACCCAATTGTAGCGAAAGAAATCATCAATAATTACAAACACATATTTCTTTCTTCCTAAACTTTCATGTTGCATTAGTCCCATTAGGTCAATATGCAATAGTTCTAGAAATATGGTAGTGGTAATATTTTGTTTGGATATGTAACTTTCTTGTGTTTGTTTACCAAGTTGACAAGGTCCACAAATTCATTTTGAGCCAATCTCAAATTTTGATAGGAAACCTTTAACAATTTCCAATTTTGTAAGAGTTTGAAGGGTTTTTAAGTTTATGTGTCTAATTCTTTCATGCTATAGTTTAATTTGTCAATAACTTGCTTGAAAACATTTTTTTAAAAAGAAGTGTCCATATAATAATAGTTATCATTACTCATTTTTTCCTTTAAAGACAAAATCACCAAGTTTTTCAAAAATATTACATTCCATTTTGGTGAAGTGTACTATGTGTTGATCATCACATAATTGACTCATTCTTATTAAATTAGCTTTTAATCCTTCAAAATATAGAAAATTTTGTAGTTGATTGATTCCAAGAGTGTTTTTATTACATATTCCCTAAACTTGAAGCTTGCTACCATCACTTAAAGTGGCAAAGCCTCCTAGATTTTCATCTAAAGATGTAAACACTAACTTATTTCTAGTCATATGTTTAGAACATCCATTATCTAAATACTAGATATATTTGCAAGCTTTGAGTTTTTTTTGTGCAGCATAGCAACTATCATTCCCATATTACAAGACATTTCCTCATGGTTAGAAGATTGTTATAGTTGTTTTACTTGATATGTTAATATACTTACCTTCTTCCTCATCTCTTGAATAGTCTTCATCAATTGTGATGAAGGTCCACAATTTGGTATTAAGTTTTTCTCTTGAGTGACTTTTATAAATTCTTGTTGGTTAAGTTCATTGTATTACTGCTATAACCAAATCTCTTTTTATCACCAACCTTTTCCCATTTTGAAGAATCTTATTTACTTGATTTGATCCCTTTATGAATTTTTGAAGTGAGTTGCTTGCTTGTTCTAATTCAAATACAAGACCATTGTTTTGTTTAGAGAATCTTTCATTGATTATGTCTTTTCTAAAAGATTTTTCTCCAAGATTCTTACTTTCTCTTGTATTGAAAACAAGAATTTATTATTTTCTCTAAGATAACAAAAACTTTTAATTTTTCCATTTCTAGTATGGCAATATGTTTGCATAAATAAACAATCACATATTCTTTAGAAAATGATTCATGTGTTACTTTGTTATTTGAAGTATACAATCAGGTTCTTCAAATGTCCTAATCAAAACTTTCTCATCTTCAAAACTTTTCTCACTAAAGTGTTCTGTATTACTTGATTTTTCTTCTGAATCCCTCCATGAAGCATTTATGACCTTTTGAATTTTAATTTTATTTTTTGTGGACAACCATGGAAATATGATCATATTTATTACAATTGAAAGACTTAGAATGCTTGAAATCTCTTTTTCCTATGTCATTTCTTTGAAAAATATTTATTTTCTTCCTCTCGTTTAGTTTTGAAAGAAACACTTTTCCCTTTATTATGAGGAAGTTGCATTTCATAAGTCTGAAGAGATTCAACAAGTTCTTTGAGTTTTTCCCTTTATTATGAGGAAGTTCATTTCATAAGTCTGAAGAGATCTAACAAGTTCTTTGAGTTTTATCATGTCAATGTTTTTGCTTTCTTCAATTGTTGAATCCTTTGGTTGAAATTTTCCTGGCAATGATCTTCGTAAAGTTTATAAGTATTGGCTACGTTTGTGAAAAAAATCCAAATATAATTTTAGTTTCTAGGTTACTCTTTCAAGAAGATTTTTCAATCCATAGAAACTATCGAGCTCCAACAAACACATCTCAGGTATATATCGATTCTTATGCACGTTAGATTTCATATTAGACACATAGGAACATTTTACATACAGGTCACTCAATCGATCGAGACATGTCTAGATCGATTGAGGTGACTAGATCGATCGATAATTGATTTACCTTGATTAAAAAGTCATTGAATTAATTTTCATTTGAGGTAGATCAATCAAGGTATTAATGATCGATCGATTGAAAATTGATTAGATCAATCTACCTCTTTTAGAATTTATTTGTATTACCCTAGATTAATCGAGGATTGGTTAGATCGATCAACCTTTTTGGCTCAATTGATAAAGTGGTTGAGTTTTAAACTTTAACCTAATTTTTACTCGAATCAAATGTTTCAATTACTATTTTATCCCTATTATTTACTATTTTAATGGATAGAACTGTAATTGGACTTTAACCTAGCATTTAGATTTCAATATTTCTTATATAAAGAACCTAGTGTTCCATGTTTTATTTAACTACAATTGAATCAACTTTTACATTCTAAGCTTTATGTCTAAATCAATTGTGTAAAAACTATTCTGGTAGGCTTTTTCTATTAGTTAATTTATCAAACATTTTGTGGTTGTGTATGATTGATTAACAAGCCTACAATATTTGAGTTATTATGCTTAAACATCTATTCTAATGTTGCTAGTGATTTTGATTTATCTATTATTCTATTAAATCATCTAGCTAGGGTTTTTTATTATTTAGTCCACTATAAGACAGTTTGCATTTGTGTTATTATGCTAGATTTTCAATTTCCAGCTAAACGGGTTCGATAACTTATGTGACACTAGTTTATCAGAACGTTGGTCCAAATTCAAACACCTTACTTGTGGAGAGTGTGAAAGAAATTGGAGGCTTGTAAGTAGGTTAATGGGGGGGCATGACTTTGGTGGGTAGTTTGAGTCCTTTCCTTGTAATCAAACATTATTTTCATAGTTGATAGTTAGATGGTCTGATGGATCGCTAATTTTCCTCTTAGATCATTGTTGTTGCCTAGGTTGTTTCCTAGGTTGTTTCCATATAAAAATATTATGTCTCATTTTATTTTTTCGCATTATTTTATTTACATGTGATTACATGTCTAGCTATCTACAAAAAATTTAATTTCTCATATTTTTGGTAATTATCTGTTCACCCCATCTAGCTAATTATATTTGTAACTAAATTTTCTTTCAATTGGTATTAGAGTGGGTCACCAGATACACTTAGTGTTGCCTAGGATCTTGTTATGGATCATTTGAGAGATGGATCTTCTACAACCCATGCAACATACTTTGATGGGTCTAATCATTGATATTGGAAGGCACATATAAGAGCCTTTCTATTGTCTATAGATAAGTTTCCAAAACTCTATGCTTTATGGTTGGGAACCACTTTTGGTTACCAAAGATATTGTAGTTCCCCCTAAGCCTTAGAAAGATTGGACCACTGAAGATAAAATTGGTAGTAACTGGAATCAGAAAGGTATTAATGCTACCTTTAGTGCTGTCTTTTGATGAGTTCCTTCATATTTCTCATGTTAATATTGATAAGCAAGCTTGGGATATTTTAGATGTTTCCTGTAAGGGAACAATACAAGTTAAATGAACGAAACTTTGCATGCTTGGTACTTAATTTGAAAATGTTAAGATGAAAAAAGATGAAACCTTTTATGAATTCTATGCCAAATTAAGTGATATTACTAACTCTTTTGCTTATGTTGGTAAGAAAATTGAGGAGTTTAGGTTGGTCAGAAAAATATTGAGCTTCTTACCAGATCATTTTCATGTAAAAGTCACCATAATCGATGAAATCAAAGATGTGGACACAATTTAAATTTAGCTAGTTGGCTTGCTTCTTACTTTTGAGATGAGCTTTCAAACTCCTACAAAGAACAAAGGTGTTGTTTTCAAAATAACGATGATTAAGGATGGTGATAATGATGATGAAGAGCTAGTACTCATAGCCAGAAGATTAAAGAAAATATTCAACAAAAAGAATCCTCAAAGTAAAGGACAATGAAGTCATCAAAAGGATAGAATCTAATAGAACTCAAATCTATGAGCTTCGAGGATAAAAAATCTTGACCCTTAGACCTCAATGTTTTGACTGTATAGGTTATGGTCACTTTATAGCTAACTATGCAAAAAAGAAAAAACAAAACTGAAAGCGCTTCCAACACTACACTTACTGACTCTGATAGTGATAACAAAACTCCACCTAAATAAAAAAATAATGATATACACAAACTTTCTATCATTTAATGTAACAATTGGTGGACACTCCAGTACGTCTGATATTAATTCAGACAACGAGGAAAATGACTCTAAATTCTTACTTAATAAATTTAATTTCACTAGCATTGATGAATTATTCATAGTTTTAGTAGGATGTAAAAATGAAAAAGGATAGGGTGCTTAGAGAAGTAACTAGACTTAATGAAAAGCTAAAATTGTATGAAATAAATTCATCGGTACTTGAAAAAGAAAAAAACTTGATTTGATTGAGCATTTTAGTGATCTGAATTCAAGTCTTGTAGGTTTAGAACAGAAAAAACAAAATCTAGTGTATAAACTTGAACAATCGAAAGAAGCCATCAAAGCTAACCATTGTAGCTAAAAGGTTGAACAAAGTTTTAGATTATGGAAAGCGAGCCAGAGATAAGAGAGGATTAGGATATGTAGATGAAGAAATTATACCATCTTCTTCAAAAAGAACATAGTTTGTGAAACCTTAAAATATATCCTATTCACATGCCACACCTTCAACATCAAGAACTGATTTGGTATGGGTTTTCAACTCTACTCCTATTGTATCCTACTAAACACAAAGAAAAATTACACTTATGATTGAAAACATGTTAAATTTGTGCTCATTTATTATAACTATGTAGGAAAGGTCATATTAGATCTAATTGTAGATTTCTTGTGACTTATCCATATTTAACAATGGCTCTCATGCTCAATATTCTATAATTAATTTTCATCATCCATACATGAATGTTGAATCTCCACCAATGATGAAAAACAAAAGTAAAGGCAAAAATAAAGGTAAATCCAAGAACATGTCTAAAATAACTAAGTCAATTGAATCCAAACCCAAAAATATTATGAAACCAAAATTAAAGAAAATTTGGGTTAGGAAAGATTGTCTTTTTTCGGGTAACTTACCTTCTTTCTCTTTCACCTAGGAATTTTTATTTTGTGGTTGATTGAACCTAGGTGACTAATTTAATTATTTATTTCTATGTTTGAATTTAGTTATATGAATCTTAATTTTTTTTAATTTATTTAAAGTTTTATTTAAAAAAAAATTGCCAAGGGAGTAGAATTGTTCTAACATTGAAATAAACTTCAAATATTATTTTGGATGAATAAAATAAATATTTTACATAACCTGATTTATTTTGATTAATTATTCATTATATAATTGAATATCTTGTTTTATACATTAATATTCTTCCTTAAGTATGTTGATCGATGTTAACAAAGAACTCACTTACATACTCATTGGATACATATGTATGTTATGCTTGAAGTTCATAACTAATTATGTGAGATTTAAGGCTTGAAATAACCTTGACTATAAAAGTTGTTTTCGAACACTATCTTTCACTTTATAAAATGATGCTATAGAGAGAAATCAAATTTTGAGAGGGATACCCATTATGATGTGTGAAGTAACCATAGTAAGAGGAAAGAGCTACTTCACAACTAGTGTGAAAGACATTATACTAGGTTTTTGGCTCATTCATAATTCATTTTTCAATATATATATATATACACACAAAAGTGATTACATGCATAAAAAGAAAGAGCCACAATTGGTTATGCAAAAAAATAAAAATAAAGAATCCCTCATAAAAATGTTCATAAATAATGAGAAGGAATTAAAAAAAGAAAGAAATTAATTAATAAAGTTTTCTCTTAGTAAATAAAGTTTTATTTTGTGCAAGTTTGATTTTAACTGGAATTCTTTCAAGATAGGTCATACTTTTTCCATTAAATCTCTCATAACTATACATGAATGGACTAATTGACATATTGTTACAGTTCTAATATTTTTAATACTTTGAGAGAAATTGTTAGCATGTCACCATATGTACTGAAGAATGTATATGTACTGAAGAATGTATATGTACTTTACTAGAATACTTATGTTTATTGTAAATAATTCAATTTTGTTAAAGACTAATTTTTATTTCAAAATTAATTATTTGAGTGAAGTTTATGTTTGAATAAATCTACTACTTTGATTTAAAGAAAACAATGTATTTTTATTAAATTTTTTCTATTTTTTTTAATTTTTTGAGTGTATATGTGAAAAATTTGAGTAGATATAGGACTTAGTGGGGTTTTGAAATTTTCAAAAATATGATTGTTGATCGATTGACATTATTATCGATCAATCAAATTATGAATGTTGATCGATTGAGTAAGTTTAGTTTATATACTCCTCTTCTTTTGCCTCAACTCCATGGATCCTAAACTCCCTTTTCACGTCTCCCTTTTGGTTTTCACTCAAAATTCTACCAAATATACTAATTTTTGCTCCTATTTCACTTAGAATTGATTTCTATTTATTTTTCTAGCATCAATCTCTACAAAAAAAATCACATTGAAGCATAAATCACTACAATAGTTTTCTTCATTTTCTTTCATTTTCTCTCAAAATAAACACATTTTTTGATTCCATAATTTTCATATATTCCCCTCTTATACCCTAACAACATGTCGTTGCTTTGGTTCTGTAATGTTTTTGGGAAAATTCCATCAATTTGGATTTTTTTAGTTCAGGGGGTATTTTTATATTTATGGGTTTGTGCTTGGTTTTTTGATGACTACTAGGTGACATGAACTTTCACATGGTACTTCTACTCCACATTCATCTCAAAGGTGGGACAATGAATTTGAATGAAGATATCAAACTACTTTGTCAAAACATCCAATTTTGTACGAGCGTGGAATAACTTAGATTGAGTTTCATGAAATAGAATCATATGAGCCATTAGGGCTTTGGGTTGCAAATCTTTGTTAAAACCCACAAAATTATGTTGCCCTACTTTAGTTCATGAATTTTATGCCAATATTGACCCAAAACTTTGTCACCCTGGGCTAATGAGTTATAAGGTTTTTGTTCAAAATAAAACAGTTAACATTTCGGCCTAAAGAATCAACACATTTTTGTCTATCACAAAAACCATGATCAAAGACATCTATTCACATTACATGTTTCAAACTCTAGGACAGTGATTTATCTTTATCATATTTTTGTTACTTTGTATAGTTCTATTCGTTGTTTAGAAGCCATTTTATTTTTGAATTTTCATGTTTTGAAGTGTATTTGATATCTATTTACTGCTATACATGGATCATATCAATCAATACACTACATTTGCTTCACATTTAATGTGTCTTTATGTGCATGTTTCTTATTTTCTTGTAGTTTTTAAGTTGTTTATTTATGTGACAAAATGGGAGAGAAAAATTGAAATTTTACTTGAAAAATCTACAAAAAGTGAAGAACTATTTTAGGGGGAGAATTACTTTGGAAAGGGTGAATTACTTACTTTGAAAATATTTTTTGCAGATATTCTTCACTTTTTTATTGATATATACATTGAACTAATGAACAATGAGTCTTTCGAGACAAGTTATTTGGTTGTTTATGCTTTTATCTTTTAGTGTAAACATGAACAAGCGAGATTCAAATGAATATGGTTTCACTAGGTCATAGGATAGTTCCACAATGTAGTTTTTTTTCTATGATCGTTATGTAGTGAGAGAGAGGTTTTGTCATACAAATATGCCAAAATAGATTGTAAAGTTTATGGGTATTGGCGATATTTGTAAACAAAACATCCTAACGTAATTTTAGATTCTAGGTGAGTCTTTCAAGAATATTTTTCAAGCCAAATAAATAATCGAGCTCCAACGAACACATCTCAGATATATATCTTTCTTATGCACATTATATTTCATATTAGACACATAGGAACATTTTTCTTATAGGTCACGATTGAGACATGTCTAGTTTAATCAAGGTGAGTAGATTAATCAAAAATTGATCTCATTTGATTAAAAATTCCTTGAATTAAGTTTCAATTAAGGTAGATCAATTGAGGTATTAATGATCAATCGATTGAGCACTAGATCGATCAAAAAATGAGTAGATCGGTCTATTTATTTTAGAATTTATTTTTATTACCCTAGATCGATTGAGAATAGGTTAGATCGATCGAGCTTGACTTATATCGATCGAGTGACCAGGTTTTAAACTTTAACCTAATTTTAACTCGAGCTTGAAAGTTAGTTGTTAGTTATGGATCTAAATATCTAGCCAGTGGAATTAGAACAAATTAAAGTTTTGTAAGTGGCCTAACAACCAATCATATGTACGTCAAGTAATGCAAAATAAAAATATCAACACACAAGATTTTTAGGTGGAAACAACCTACGAAACATGAATGACCTAATAAAAAACCCACCAGTCCAACGAACACATCTCAGATATATATCTTTCTTATGCACATTATATTTCATATTAGACACATAGGAACATTTTTCTTATAGGTCACGATTGAGACATGTCTAGTTTAATCAAGGTGAGTAGATCAATCAAAAATTGATCTCATTTGATTAAAAATTCCTTGAATTAAGTTTCAATTAAGGTAGATCAATTGAGGTATTAATGATCAATCGATTGAGCACTAGATCGATCAAAAAATGAGTAGATCGGTCTATTTATTTTAGAATTTATTTTTATTACCCTAGATTGATTGAGAATAGGTTAGATCGATCGAGCTTGACTTATATCAATCGAGTGACCAGGTTTTAAACTTTAACCTAATTTTAACTCGAGCTTGAAAGTTAGTTGTTAGTTATGGATCTAAATATCTAGCCAGTGGAATTAGAACAAATTAAAGTTTTGTAAGTGGCCTAACAACCAATCATATGTACGTCAAGTAATACAAAATAAAAATATCAACACACAAGATTTTTAGGTGGAAACAACCTACGAAACATGAATGACCTAATAAAAAAACCACCAGTCCAACGAACACATCTCATATATATATCTTTCTTATGCACATTATATTTCATATTAGACACATAGGAACATTTTTCTTATAGGTCACAATTGAGACATGTCTAGTTTAATCAAGGTGAGTAGATCAATCAAAAATTGATCTCATTTGATTAAAAATTCCTTGAATTAAGTTTCAATTAAGGTAGATCAATTGAGGTATTAATGATCAATCGATTGAGCACTAGATCGATCAAAAAATGAGTAGATCGGTCTATTTATTTTAGAATTTATTTTTATTACCCTAGATCGATTGAGAATAGGTTAGATCGATCGAGCTTGACTTATATCGATCGAGTGACCAGGTTTTAAACTTTAACCTAATTTTAACTCGAGCTTGAAAGTTAGTTGTTAGTTATGGATCTAAATATCTAGCCAGTGGAATTAGAACAAATTAAAGTTTTGTAAGTGGCCTAACAACCAATCATATGTACGTCAAGTAATGCAAAATAAAAATATCAACACACAAGATTTTTAGGTGGAAACAACCTACGAAACATGAATGACCTAATAAAAAAACCACCAGTCCACCGGACCACCTAACTATCCATTGTGAAAAATAAGTATCTAGTTATAAGGCTAGGACTCAAACTACTCACCAAAAATAGTGCCCTAAGTAACCTACTTGTAAGCCGCTGCTTTCATCAAAGTCTTTATAAGATAGGCATTCGGATCTGGACCAACATTTTGACAAAATTGTGTCCCATAAGTTAATCAAACCTACACCACTATCACCTAAAAGATTGGCACATAAACACAAGTACAAGTATGTGTCCTAGAGTAGATTGAATAATGAATAACCGTGACTAGTTGATTTAAATAATATATCAGATAAATCAAAATACCCTAGGAAACCTAGAACAATCAACTTAAGCACAATTTTAATAAGATAGCTTTTTTAAAGATTAATAACCAAACCAAATAATTATGATATGACACACACGATTGTTTGGCCCAAAAATTCAAGAATGAAAGTAAAGAAGAGACTATTAGAACACATGATCAAAATATCATAAACCAATTAGGCTTATTAATCAATCAAACATAACCACCAATGTTTGATAGATTAACTAAATAGAGAAGCCTAAAGAATTATGATATTATATTTCTAAAATAAGAGATAGAATAGGATGAAGAGAATAAGCACAATTAAGCTCATATGTTGTTTCTAAAAGTGTGCTTAGCTTTGTATTTATAGAGTATTTCAAAGCACATTAGGTTAAATTTGGATTACCATCTCATCCATAAAATCAGTTAAAACACTTTTAAGAAATAAGGATAATACTATAAAAATTTAATCCAAATCATAATTGGAATATGTTTTAAAATTAGATAACTAGTTGCTTGGTCGATCCACTCAAATGTTAAATCAATCAAGTAAATCATTCGATCGATCCACTCAATTGCTTGATCAATCCACTCCATTGTTTTAATGTATTTTGATTCAATCGAACATCCATTCGATCAATCTAGAATACATTTAACCAATATTTGAAAACAACTTGATCAATTGAGTATATCCTTCAATCAATCTAGTCATATATTAAAATCAAATTAATCGGGTTTATTACATGATTGATCCAATATACACTCGATCAATTGAGTAACTTAAATTTATATTTTTTCTTATTGTGTCTAATATGAAGTCTAACATACACAAGAGTAGAAATATACCTAATATGTAGTCCAAAGATGGATATCTTATTTTTAGCAACCAAGGCTTTGATAACATAGGATGTAGATACTTTTAGTATACAATCTAGGAACCGAGGAACTCAAAGGAATAAGAAAGATTGAATTGCTAAGTACGTGCTTAAGATGAACAAATTAGAATCCTAAAGAACAAGAATAGAAA
Organism: Hippophae gyantsensis; assembly: GCA_030763125.1. Taxonomy (NCBI): domain Eukaryota; kingdom Viridiplantae; phylum Streptophyta; class Magnoliopsida; order Rosales; family Elaeagnaceae; genus Hippophae; species Hippophae gyantsensis. The sequence continues at coordinate 66,031,597 of CM061031.1, forward strand.
ACAACACAATAAGGTGCGACCAAAATTTATATTAGAATAATATATTTTCTTTTACGAATATTGCTAATACTAACATAAGCCTAAAAAATCCCCCTTTGGCATATTGGTGTGAGAAAACCTCTCTCTCAATACATAACACTCACAAGAAACTTAAATTTTCATATAGTGGTACTATCCTATAATCTAGTGGAACCATCTCCACTTGAATCTTAGAAGCTCATGTTTACACTGATATGAAAAACATAAACAACCAAACAACTTATCCCAAAAGATTCAATATTCATTAGTTCAGTGTATATAATAATAGAAAGGCAAAGAATGTTCAAAAGTGAGTAATTATTAGATAGAAATTGAAAAATTACTCTCCTTATGTGTAATATCTCCAAAGTGCTCCTCCTTAATTAACTCTCCCTTTTTTTTGTAGATTTCTAAATCAAAGTTCTAATTTTCTCTCCCCTTTTTCATAAAAATAAATAATATAATCATAAAACAAAGGCAACAAGTTGAGTAAGCAAGTAGTGTATTTAAAGACTGAAAAGATGAGTACACATTCTAAAAATCTCAAAACACATAAAATAAAGAGCTAATAACAATAATTTTCCCAAAGAAATGATTAAACTCCCTCTAAGTTCTATGACTTTTCTAAATAAATTATACATATAAAAACTACAATATATAATTTTTTGAATTGAGGGTAGTAGATTTAGCTTAACATGACTACAACAGTACACACAAATGATGAAATTAATTTTGTTCAAAGTGTGACTATCCATTAGGGGTGTCCATGGTCGGTCCGGTCCGATCTTGAATAAATTTTTTTTAACCAACTGGACCATTCATATAGTTCAAACCGAACCGGATCGGACCATTTGGCTATCCAAAATGTTATAACTGAACAGTTTGGTTAACGATTTTGAGCAATTAATAATACATCCAAAATGTTAGCAAATGTTAATACTTTGAAAATGAAAATGATATTTGTAATGAATAAAATATTAGTAATTTTGAGAATATGTAATTACATTGAAACTGAAAATGATATTTATTATCATTTTTAATAAAATGATTGAAACTAATAATTCAAAGCAATATCAGAAACGAACAAACATGATTTGAGGGAAAACCCTATCAAAAACTCAAAAAAATTCTATCAGAAACTAAAAAAAAATCTATCAGAAACTCATTTGAGGAGGCATTTTAGAAACTAAAAAAAAACCCTATTAGAAACTCAAAAAAACCCTATAAGAAACTAAAAAACACCCTATCATAAACTAAAAATAACGCTATTAGAAACTCATTTGAGGAAGCATTTCAGAAACTAAAAAAACCCTATAAAAAACTCAAAAAAACTCTATCATAAACTCAAAAATATTGTTTCGTATGCAGACAATAGCACTGAGCCACTGATTAATTATAGTCCTTTCATAAAAGTGGTTCAGGCATTGGATCATAATTGAGGGAAAAAAACTTCTACCAGTAGACCACATACCTATTTCTTCCATGGATGACACGACGTGAGGCGACGCGATAAGAGGTGGCTAGCTGGTGGTGTCCTTGTGGAAGCGATGCGAGGATGGCTAGATGGTTGGGTGATGTTAGAGGTGACACAGAGTGGCATAGCCCAAACACAGAGTGGCATAGCCCAAACACAGAGTTGCAGAGGAAATGAGGAATAGGATGAAGATGAATGAAACTGAATAGGGTTAGGGTTAAGTTAACGTGAAAATAAAAAAAATTATATATATGGTAGTAAAATGGTATGTTGTGTATATAAAAAAATTAATTATTTAATAAAACCAGTCCGGTCCGGTTCGACCGGTTTATAATTTTTATAACCAGATCAGACCGGTTTTAAATCGATTTTACTTAATATAGACTAGATTGGACCAGTTTTTCAGTTTGAACTGATTTGGCCCAGTTTTTGGACATCCCTACTATCCATTGACAACATAAATATATGTAGACAAGGTATAAAAACATACAAACACACATGGTCACATATCGACAATCACCAAAAGTAAAATATGTGTTGGAATTACAATAGGATGTCAATTTGTTCATTTATGATATTTCATTAAAGATTTAAAAGAAGGAGTATCACCTATCATAAAACAATTACACTTAAATTCATACTTGCACAAAATAAAGTTTACTTACCGAGAGAGAACTAATAAATTTTTTTGTATTCCCCTCTTGTATTAAATTTATTTTGTGAGAGATTGGTTATTTATTTTCTTTTTAAATAACCAATTATGGCTCCTTCTTTTTATACATGCAAAAACTTACCTATTATTCTTTTTCCTTTAATATTATTCATGACTATAAAAATAGAGTCATTAGCACACTCTTTTACTTAATATTTATTTTTTTATTTAATAAATAGTATTTTTATGGGCAAAAAAATTAAAATATAAACTTTTTAGTAAAAAAGGGTGAAAATATAATTTTTGGAATTTTTATGGATTTTTAACACAAGACTAATAAGGAGCTACCATGTGGCATGCCACACAAGCACAGAGAGTGAATCACATTACGCCATGTGTGAGGAGGACAAAACACACGTCACATGTCAGCACGACATTCAATCCGAGTTCAAAAATTGGTCAACATGTCATGCCACGCATTGCTATGCCATTGTTCCATGTGTTCCACTCGTGTGCCACACCATCTATTTTAGCAAATTACGTGTCACTGACTCATCGAGCATTGACTCTGATCGGTCTTACCTGCCACGTGTTGCTCCCTAATTCACCCAATGAATTTCTGATACCACGTGTCGTGTTGTGATTAGATGGAACTGTCAATTTTGCTTATTTTGATCGTAGCCCTTGATTTAAAGCTGATCTAATAGTCCAGATCGTACCTGAGCTGTATTTAAGCCCCTAATCCCTCCATAAACCCTAATTGGCCTCCATTAGCATAATTTTGGTCATTTTTTGGAGCTAGAAAGAGACAAATATAGAAATATTCAAGAGAATACACAATTTTGGTGAAGATTCAAGAGAAAATTAATACTACAATTTAAGAGATTGATTGTATTTTTTTTCTACTCAATTTTTTTATCAATTTTATATCTTTCTTTATGAAAAATATGAGCTTTATGAATACAATTATGCGTAATTAATTTATTAATCTAGGGATCTTATGAACTCAATTTTCACCATGTGATGATTTAATATTTTACCCCAATTATAATTTTAATTTAATTATATTATTTAATCTGATTTGTATGCTATTAATATTTTGGCCAATAATTTATCTATAAAGGCAATTAAATAGATTTGATAGAATTATTTAATTGTTTGTCTTGATTAAATAACATGCATAGTTTCTAACTAGAGTTGTATGATTCTTATGTATGTGATCCATAATTGATGAACTTAAGGAGTAGTATGCAATTTAATTGACATGAGAGTATGATTAAATTAATTACTATATGGTGTGTAGTTTACTTGAGAGAGGAATACATGCTAGATTAGATTCAATTGATCATGTAATTCATTAATAATTATATTGGAGGGATTTTAGCTATTCGTATGTTTAGAAAATTTGGGGATTAAGTATTCCTAAATATTTTCTCATATATCTTTTTAGTCATAAAATTTGATTTAATTAATTATTGCTATTTACTTTTAGTTATTTTAATTTTTTTTCCTTAAAATATAAAAACACAAAAAAAATTGATTTTTATTTTTTTAGTTTTAAAAATTAGTTTTTAATAAAATAATCTCTGTGAGAACGATCTTTTGTTATCATTATATTACTTGTTGCGATACGTATACTTACTTATTCATTGCACACATAATTTGTGTGGCGATTAATTTTTTTTAAGGAAACATGCACAAGCCAATATACTTAGTATGATATCTTTCACACTAGTTGTGAGGTAACCCTCTAAGCTCTGTGTGGTAGCTTTCACAGATCACAGTAGCTAGCCCCTTCAAAACTAGGTGTCTCTCTATAGTAGCATTATATACAGTGAAGGATAGAGTTCAAGCATAATTTTCATTATCAAGGTTATATCTTACCCTAAAATCTCACACAATTAATTATAAACTTCTAGCATGACATACTTATGTGTTCAATGAGTGTATGAGTAGGATCATGTTAACATCAATCATCAGATATGAAAAATATGTAAATTCACAAGTCAAAATATCCATTTGTATAATATATAGTGAATCAAATAAATATGAATGAAGCATAATGATCAAGTCAATGTTAAAGTATGTCTATTTCCTCCTTTTTTATTTTTATATTTTATCCTTTTTTGAAACTAAATAAACTTCAATAAAAATAAAAACAAACAATCAAACTAAGGATGTTCACCTAAGGTCAATTAAGAACTCAAAGAAAACTATCTAGGTGAAATAGTAAAGAATGATAGTTAGGTGTGAATCCATCCTAACCCAAACTTTATTGAATTTTGGTTTCACTTCCCTTTTTGAGCCAATAACTTCATACTTTTTAGTAGGATTTTTGAACATGTTACCATAATTTCCATTTATCCTAGAATATGATACAACATGCATAAATGGATGATGGTTATGATTCCTACCATGTGAAGGATGGAAAATATTATTACATTTAAGAACATTTATCAAAAATCTACACTAGGGTCTAATATAATTTTTCCTACCACAATGATGTTAGACATGCACAAACTTAATAAATTTTTTAATCACGGGTGTAACTATTCTTTGTTTATAATGAGTAAAATTAGGAGTAGAGTTAGAAGGCCTTACAGATGTGATTTTTGATTTTAAAGTTATATATGTAACTTGTGAATAAGAAGGGTTAGAGGGTTTTACAAGCTCAATTGTTTTTGAAGATTATAGTGTAGAATCCTACTCTACATACCCTAGTCCTCTCTTGTCTCCAACAGGTTTTCCATAATCCAGAATTTAGTTTAGCCTTTTAGCCCCAATGGTTAACCTCTTCATAGCATCTTTTGATAGTTCAAGTTCCTACATTAGATTCTTATTTTCTTGTTTAAGATCTGCAAGACTTGAATTTAAAATATTAGTATGTTCAGATAGTTGATTTTTTACTTTCTTTATAATTGAAAAGTTTATTTCAAGGGATTTAAGTTTATCTTTTAATTTAGCCATACAGACTATTATTTTCTTGATTTGTTTTTAGATTATAATCAATTATCATTGCACTTGAAGACAAAAAAATGACAACATTTATTTTCCCTTTTGGAACCTTATCTTATAAGCATATGTTATTTGGCCTTTGTATTGCTCACCTGACTTTCCAAAGGTATATGATAAGTATATTTTCTAATTATATAGAGAGCATTATAGAAGTGTTTATTAATGATTTTACTATATATGATGACTCATTTGATAACTGTCTCAACATCCTTACATTTATTTTTCAAAGATACATAGAAACTAACCTTTTACTTAATTGAAAAAAATGTCATTTATAGTAGATCAAGGATTTTATCAAAGATTTATATGAGATTTCTAAAAAATAGCAAGGCCTATATTCCAATTGCTCCAAAAAGACGTGGTATTTATTTTTGATGATGAGTGCCTTAAAGCATTTAATAGATTAATTTTTTTTAATCATAGCGCCTATCATTAAGCCACCAGACTAGAGTCTACCATTTAAGCTGATGTGTGATGCAAGTGACTAAGTAGTTGGAGCTAGTTTGGAGCAAAGGGTTAGCAAGCTACCAAATGGCATATATTATGCATCATAGACTCTAAATGATGCCCAACTCAATTACTCTACAATGGAGAAAGAGCTTTTAACAATGATTTTTTCTTTAGAAAACTAAAGTAACAATTTTCTCGGATCATATAGCTTTTAAGTACTTAATTAGAAAGAAAGATGCCAAGCCAAGGCTAATAAGATGGACTCTTGTTCTACAATAATTTGAGCTCGAAATCAAAGACAAAAAAGGAAGTAAAAATGTAGTAGTAGATCACCTCAGTGGATTAATTCAAGAAGAGGAATCACTTCCAATAAGAGAGGATTTTCCAGATGAGTGACTACTTGAGACCAAAACTTTTATTCCTTGGTATGCAGATATAGTGAACGATTTAGTCACTAAATATTTTCCACATGACTTATCACAAACTAAAAAATCCAAACTCAAGAAGGTTTCTAAAAAATATGTGTGGGATGACCCCTACCTTTGGAAACATTGCCCAGACCAATTGATAAGAAGGTGCATACCTGACATTGAGTTTACTTCTATTCTAACTTTTTCTCACTCTTACACATGTTGAGGAAATTTTGGAGAAAAGTGAACCACTCACAAAGTCTTAGAGAGAGTGGATTTTATCAGCCATCATTTTTCAAGGATGCCCTTACCTTTTGCAAAACATGTGATCATTGTCAATAAATAGGTAACTTGGGCCTTAGGAATAAAATGCCATAAACTCTAATTCTTATTGTTAAAATATTTGATGTTTGGGGTATTGATTTAATGGGACCTTTTCCATCTTCTTGTGGTTATATGTATATTTTACTTGTTATGGGTTACGCATATAAATGGGTAGAAGTTAAAGCCACGAAAAGTAATGAATCTAAAGTTGTTATGGATTTTGTGAATTCTAATATCTTTGCTAGGTTTGGAACACTAAGCACTATCATTAGTGATGGTGAATGCATTTTTGCAATAAGACTTTTTGGGCCTTACTTAAAAAGTACAATGCCAACCACAAAGAAGCTATCCCTCATCACCTACAAACAAGTGGATAAGCTAAAGTGCCAAATAGAGAGATCAACTCAATCCTTGAAAAGACAATCAAACCTAATAGAAAGGATGGGATCTTGAAACTAGATGATGCATTGTGGGGATATAGAACTATATGTAAAACTCTAATTGGGATGTCACCATTCTGGTTGGTGTATGATAAACCTTGTCATCTACCAATTGAGTTAGAGCACTAAGCATTTTGGCAATGAAACAATGTGACATGGACTTGGACAAAGCCACAAGACACCAAAAGTTACAAATGAATGAATTAGAGGAAATTAGAAATGTTGCTTATGAAACCTAAAAAGTTTACAAAGATGAAACAATGGTATTTCATAATAGTATGATATCAAGGAAATAATTCACTATTGTTGATAAAGTCCTCTTATTCCATTTACACCTTAAATAATTTCTGGGTAAGTTACATTCTTGTTGGGTTTATCTATTTATTATTACTAATATTTTTGCTAAGTTATGCCTTAAACATATATACATGTTCTTACATTGAGGATAATATAAGAATTAGGTGTTAAGGAGTGTTAACACATAATTATCTTTATTTTTTTATGCCTAATTATTTTAGCATGTTTTAGGATTAATATGCTCTAAGTAGTATAATTTTTTTCATTTTTAATATTTATTTATTGCATTCTTAGGATAATTAGAATTACAAGAAAGGCTTAGAATCAATCACACATTCTTATTTGTGTTTTGGAACCGACCAAAACAATGTTTGGTCAAAAAAGATAATGAATATTGATAGAGTCTTTCTTTGTTCCTAAGTGATTGTAACTTTACACAATAATTTTGCTCAAAACTTATATGCATAATAGCTAAATTGGTTATAGAATAATCTATATACATGAACTTGTAAAAAATATTGTGAATTACTTAGAAATTTGCTATACTTTTAATAAATAAGAATAGGTTGCTAGAACTTTTCTTTAAGTTTATCAAGGTGAATGTTAAATTGTCCTACCCTTAATATTGTTGTTCTTTCAAGAACGATCATTTTAGAGAACCAATTTGAGCCTATATGAGCCAATTTTTTATACCCACCCCTTACTCTTTGAACCAAACACATTGGCTATAACCTATAGTTCAAGAATAAGTGGAGTTGCACAAAAAGAGAGTAGATTCTATGAAAATACTATAATAAGATTTTAAGAGTGTCAATTGTGCTATAATTGATTAAATTCCCTACATAGAGAAACAACTTCCACTACAATATGTTCCAAATTTAATATTTTCTCAATAAGTACAAAGTAAATATTTTAGTTTATTGTATAGTAAAATATAAATAAATGTAAAGAAATTGATATCTAAAAATATGTATAAAATCACTTATCAGTCACAAATATTAGTTAACGTGCTTTCCATTAAACTCCCTAATTTTTCTACTCTTGACTATTTCATTGGTGGTGATGGTTGTTGTGACTAATTAAAGCCCAATTGATTGAATATTGATCTATTGGTAGGTTCTCAACCTTGGTTGTTTTTAACCCAAGAGAAGTTATGGTTTTTCTTCCAACTTGGATTATAAGTATTTGAATAAGGACTCCCTTGGTGATTTTGATTGTTAATATAAATAAAAACCTCAATATTGCTTTCATAAGTATTACTAGCATGAGGTTCATTACAGTGCCTATAAACTAGAAAAGGGTTTTGCCCCATATTCATCCCTTCAGATGCATCATCAAACTTGTTTGAAAGCCATAACAATAAAGCATATTTTTTCTCTTGTAAAGTTGTAAAGGTATCCGCATCTACCATTCCAGCAACCTTTTTTTGTATTTAATTGTTCTACTGACCATTGAAAAATTCTAGAGGCCATTTCATCAACTAGTACAAAGCCTTCATTCTCGCTCTTTCCTATTAAAGCACCTCTAACTACCACTTTAAGTATAGTTCTATTTTACCCTTGTAATCCACCATAGAATGTTTGGATTTGTAATCATGGGTGAATAACATAATGTGGGCATTTTCTCAATTGCTCTTTGAAGCATTCCAATGCCTTTAGAAATGTTCACCATTAAATTTTTGAAAGGAAGTGACAACATTCCTAAATTGGCTGTCTTTGAAGGTGGGAAATATTTAGTCATAAATTTCTGAGCCATCCCAAGTGGTGATGGATCCTATTGATAATGAATTTGGCCATGTATTTTCGTTGTCCCGAAGTGAGAATGGTAACATGCAAAGACGGATGGCATTCTTGTAAACTCCATTCATCTTAAATATGTCACATAACTCAAATAATATGGCTAAGTGTGAATTGGAATCCTCTTATCTAGGCCTCCAAATTGATTGGATTGTACCATTTGGATCACAGTAGGTTTTAGCTCAAAGTATTTTAAATTGATTGAAGGTTTAGGGGTAGATGATTGAACCCAATCCAATTGTGGTATTGCAAATTTTCAAAAAGGTTTAGGGACAATGATACCCCATTAACTTTCTAAATTTTCCATATTTCCCAACAAAGGTTAGTGTAGTCTTTCTCATCTTAACTTATCAAGTATTCTCTCTATGTTAGGATAAAACATTTCAAGATTTATACCTATCTTCCTCAACATACAACTAATCGAAAACAAAAAAGTTAAAATTACTTAAACTAGTATTGTTATACTAATAGTCATATTAATTATAAAATATTTCAATTTTTGGCAACGACATAAAGACCTTGGTAATAACTACTCAAGTATACAGGTCATCCGAGTAATAAAGTGTGTTAAGCACGAATATCATCCCACATAGATTAATTTTCTTTTATACTCAGTTACCAATATGCAATTGTTACAATACTATCTAAGAAAGTAATAAGGTAAATTTATCTAAACTAGTAATTAAACCAAAAATTGATTCAATTTGACAAATGATGATTGAGTAAATAATGTTTGGAGACATGAGATCGATGAATACCCTAACCATTGCACATGAAATATCAAATATTTTGGAACATTTTATCCATCCAATTGATTGGCTACATGCAAAAAATCTTTGTCAAGTGCTCTTTTGGATTATGTACAAACAATCACATCGTCATGCTATTTTATTCATAAATAAATTATGATCACATGTAACATGCCACACATTTATCAATTATATTGTTGTACTCTTTCAACTGATGTGATAAAAATTCTCTAACTAATTCAAAGACCTACTTTGTCAAGCTAGGGCATGAATCTCGAATCATATAGTTTTTGGATAAACAGTCAAAGCATTAAGATCAAATTATTATAACAATTAATAATAGAAAAATTCATTCAATTAAATAAAATTAATCACATGGTTTTATGGCTAGGTTCATCAAAAATCCCAAATAAGAACCTAGCCACTCATAACTCCAATAATCATAATTAAAATATATGAGTGCATAAAGGCTACAATAATTACATAGAAAAGATGTAGATCCAAATTTAATGAAGAATCCAACTCCTTATTTTATCTCCCTTGGTAGCTATTTAATTCCCTCTTCAATTTGTTTAAATTCATGTCTCTTTGTTCCTTTAAGATCCTCTCTTGTTGGTTGTTAATTGTCTTGTTTATCGTCTTTTAATAGTGTTTAAATAGGCTAAAATTAGTCCTAATTAGATTAGGATTCTTTTTAGCTTTGATCGAGTTGTTGAGATTGAAAGTTAGAATTTAAATCAAAGCTAATGTTTCAAAATCTACTTCGCTCGATCTATCGAGACCCTAGCTTGATTGATCTAACTATGTCATCATTTTAACCTGAGAGCATTGGATCGAAGCTTGATTAATCTAACTCAATTTGATTGATCGATACCCATGTCGATAAATCTAAGTGTACATTTCCCATTCTAAGGTGTACTGCCATATTTCTTCAATAGATTCTCGATCAATTGACTCTTGTCTAGGTCAATCAATAGGTGTTTCGATTGATCGACTTCTCTTAATCCTAAATTTGTCCCAATTTGCCTATTTTTTCTCTATTTAATTTCTTTTAACTTACATTACCATAGTATAATATAAGATAGATCTTTTTAGTATTATTCATCTCAAAATAAGATAAATAGCTAGCTTGAAGTAGCCAAATAACTCTACTTTCATAGTGTTATCACGCAGTTCTTCATAAAATACAGCGACTCAAAGATTACTTTATTTACTTCAAATATTTCATTAGAAAACACAACTTCAATCAAGGATAGTTATTTCTCACATTTAGAAGAAGAGATACCAATGTTTTCCTTTCCTTTAAAAGGTTTGGGAGTACCTATGATCTTAAAAAATTCCATAATCAACTTAACACAATCTTTATCAAAAGTTAAAAAGTTAAAGACCATTACAGCCACTATAAATTAAAATTTCACCATGATGCCATATACACTCAAAACATTATCCATAAGCATCCATTGTAACATACTTATTCTTCCTAATATGATTCATTGTAAATTAAAATGAATTAAGTCAACAATTGATAACCTTAACTCTTATTTCTCTTGAAACGAGGAAAATTTGTAAGAATGAGAATGATCTTGTGTTAAGAGGCTCAAATTATTCACCATGGTAGTAGAGAAAATATTTTTGAAGATGTCTCCAATAAAGATAAAAATAAAAATCCTAGTATTTATTACTATTAAAAGTACTTTTTCTTGTCTTATTCTCCACAATTCTATCAAGCCATGCTTTATCAAAAAAATTCAAGTAGAAGTCAAAATATTACAACTCACTTGTACCTTTATCAATCTCTCTTTTGTAAGCAAGTAACAATTGTAAATATGATCATGATTCTCTATTTTTGAATTTCAAGTTCTTCACTACTAAATTAGAAACTATGTTCTTGCCTTGCCAATGATAACGTCATGTCTTTCTTTTCTATGAAATTCACAAGTAGCATTAAGAACACTTTTCTCAAGAAATGGATCATCTTAATTTTCTTTAGAAGTACCACATGAATAATTTTTCAATTAATTACTAGAGATTGTACTCTAAATGGAAGCTTTACTAATGGTTGTATGACTTGTTTTGGAATAGAAAACACAAGTGGTCAAATGATAGAATGAGGACTTAATTTTTGCAAATCAATCTTCTTCTTTATATGCATTGTTAGAAATACTTGATGATTGTATTCTATTATGTGAATAAATGAATATACATGGTGCCTTTATATAGGAGTTATAAGTAAACTAAATATGTCTAAAGTAACTAGATATATATATGCCAGAAGTAAAGAGATACACATTAGCAGATATATATATATATATACATTAATATATTACTGGATATACATTAACAGCCCCCCTCAAACTCAAGGTGGATGTGAGACCAACTTGAGGTTGTCAACCAAATTATGAGTGCATCCTTTGGGAAGTGTCTTAGTGAAGATATCTGCAAGTTGATCATTGGAGGAAACAGGGAAAAACTTGAGAGCACCATGGATAAGATAAGAGCGAATAAAGTGACAATCAATATCGATGTGTTTAGTCCATTCATGGAAGACATTGTTGTGAGCAATATGAATGGCACTCTAATTATCACAATAAAGGGGAGTTATAGAGGATGTGGACACACCCAAATCCTTAAGGAGTCATCGTAGCCAAAGGAGTTCAGATGTGGTATCAGCAAGAGCACGATATTCTGCTTCAGTACTGGAGCGGGCCACGAAGGTTTGTTTCTTACTTCGCCAAGAAATCAAAGAAGAACCAAGGAGAAAGCAATAACTTGTGGGATCTCCTACCCAATCATCATCAGACAATGCATGAAGTACTAAAGGAGACTGAGCTGAGTAGAAAAGGCCATGGAAGATAGTGCCTTTCAAGTATCGTAGAATACGCAAAACAGTAGCATAATGAGTCGATCGTGGAACAGACAGATATTGGCTCACTTGATGAACAACATAAGAGATGTCTGGACGAGTAACTGTAAGATAAACCAGGCTGCCATACTCGTGGAGCTTGTTTAAGGCCATAAAGTGCACGTCGAGGGCGATAAACCTTATTTGTTTCAACAGAAAGACCAGGAGGAGGTTGCATATAGACTTCTTCATGCAGATCCCCATTAAGGAATGCATTTTTAACATCCATCTAAAAAGGTCCCATTTACTAGCAGTAGTAACAGCTAAGAGGGTACGAATAGAGGAAATACGGGAAACTAGAGCAAAAGTCTCTTCATAATCAATCCCATACTCTTGTGTAAAACCTCTTGCTACAAGACGAGCCTTATAGCGATCGATGGACCCATCAGAGCGAGTCTTGATCTTATAGATCCACTTAATACCTACCACATATTGACTAGGAGGGAGAGTAATAAGATCCCAAGTATGGTTTTTGGTTAATGAATCAATTTCTTCTTTCATTGCAATCTGCCAAGAAGGGTTAGTAGATGCCTCACGATAGGTGTGAGGCTCATGGAGTGTAGCAAGGGAAGTGTAACAATGATAGTCAAGTAAATGTGTAGGAATGGATCTTACCCAGGTTGAGTGGCGAGGTGGAATGTCTTGTGAAGGATCTTCAGGTTGAGCAGGAGAAAGGGACCTATATTCAAGGTGGGGTAGCTCGTTATCAACCTATTCTTCTATGACCTGTCTAGGAGAATCATCAAAAATATTTGAAGATTGAATAGTGAAGTCCAAAGATGGATTAGAAGTATCTGTAGAAGGAACAATAGACTCATTTGAAAAAATTTCTAAAACATTTGAATTAGTTAGGGAAGAACGAAAGTTCAACAAATAAGCGGTGTTCCCAAAAGACAACATTACAGGAAACACGAAGATGATGTGAGACAGGATCATAGCATCGATACGCTTTTTGAGTTTCACCATAACCAAAAAACAACAAAGTCTAGATCGAGGCTCAAGTTTGTTGTGTTCATGAGGTTGAATAAGAACGAAACAAACAGATCCGAATGAGCGAAGGTAATGATAGTCAGGAGATGATCCAAAAAGATGCTTATACGGAGTCTGATTATGAATGACATTTCTTGGAATGCGATTAATGGCATAAATAGCATGAAGAGCAGCTTCACCCCAAAATGGGGTAGGAACTTTGGTAGAAAGAAGAAGAGCACGAACAGTGTCAAGAATATGACGAAGTTTTCTTTCGGTTTGACCATTTTGTTGAGAGGTTCCTAGACAGGTTAGATGAGGTACAGTGCCATAGGAGTGTAATAGAGTTTGAAAATAATTTTGAGTATATTCAAGAGCATTATCAGATTGAAAAGTTTTGATATGTTTGGAGAATTGTGTTTCAACCATTTTTGCAAAGTTATAGTATATTGGTAAGATTTTAGAATGAGATTTCATTGGAAAGATCCAACTATAACGAGAATAATCATCAATAAAAACAACAAAATATCGAGATCTACCAATACTAGTAACAGGAGAAGGTCCCCAAACATCAAAATGAATTAACTCAAAATACTATTAGAGATAGATTTACTATTATTGAAAGGTAAAGCTGGCTGTTTTCCTAACTGACATGAAGTACAATCAAAATTGTCTTTGGACATAGAACCCAATAGACCTTTAGAAGCTAAATATTGTACCCGAGTGGATGAGGCATGACCAAGACGAGAATGCCAAAGTGCGAGAGAAGGTAAGGAAGAAACTGCAGCAGTTGTAGCAGCAATAGAGGCAAGAGCAACAGGTGGAAGATGAAGATTGTTTACGGGAAACATACGCCCGACCCTAGGACTGGTCCCAAGCTCTTTCCTCATCCTCAGATCCTGTACAATACACACATAATAGTAAAAAATAAGGCGATATCCTAGTTCATCTAATTGTCCCGCAGAGCATAAATTATAGGATAGGTCAGGTACATGGAAAACCCCAGGAACAGAGAGGGTAGAGGTCGAAACAAAACCTAGACTATTCCCATGAATGGTGGAACTATCAGCTATATGAATATTAAGGGGATGTGGTGCAGGGTCAAGTTTGGAGAATAAAGATAAGTGAGATGTCATGTGATTGCAACATGTAGAGTCAAAAAGCCAAGTTTGAGACTTACCGGGCAAAACTGAGAGAGTAGTGGAAAGAGATGCATTACCAGCCATTTGAACAGCCTAAGTTATGATCTTTTGTAGTTCAGTGGAGGAGAGGTTGATAGTGGATTCAGAAGACTGGGACTCTGCTGAACTAGAAGGCATCAACGAAGTAGGCTCAGTATTAGCAACAGTAGTAGTAGATTTGTTGCGATGGTAACAAGTCTCAATGGTGTGGCCATAACGCTTGCAATAATTGTAGAATCTTTTATTGCTCTTCCTACGACGATTATAAAAGCTATAGGAATCACCTGATTGTTGAGGTTGCTCAATGGTAGGAGCAGGGGGAGTAATAGCCAAAACATTGAACTTATTTTGGGCTTGAAGGGTAGCAAGTCGAGCTTTTTCTCTAACCAACTCATTTACAGCAGTATTAAGAGAGGGAGGAGGACTACGATTAAGAAGCTGACCTCGGATGGGCTCAAAGTCCTTGTGGAGTGACATCAAGAACTCATAGAGACGAAATTCATCCCTAACTATAGCATATTGCTGAGCATCTGTTGAGCATGCCCAAATTGGATCACAAAGGTCAATTTGGTCCCAAAGGAAGCGAAGCTAATGAAAGTAGTCATTGATGGATTGCCCTGGTTCTTGTTGAAGTCGATGCAATTCAACTATTAGCTGATATTTCATGGATTCGTGAGTAGTGGAGTACCTTTTGGCCAACATATCCCATGCTGATTTGGCATCGTCAAAACTGCCCACCAGATTGGAGATGAAGGGAATGGAAGTATTTCGAATCCATGTGAGGATCATGTGGTTGTGACTATCCCATTCAGTCATGCGACGAAGAAAAATAGCATCTTCTTCACTTGCTTCTTTAATAGGAATGATAATTGCACGAGTACAATAATGCCAGAGCATACGACCCTTAAGAAAACTACGTATAACTTCAGACCATGACAAGTAATTCTTAGTCCCTTCCAATATAGTATTGATAGGACAATAATTTACTTCAAGCTGCTCATAATCATTTAAGAATTCTTTAAGTTTTTACATTTGCTTTCTCAACTTCTAAAGGATGATTTTTAAGTTCTTTGAGTTATTTTCTCAAATTCTCTCTCACTAACAAAAAACTTCTTTTAGATCATGAGATCTTTTAACCAAAGGAACAATGATGATACCCAATAACCATGGAGTTAACACCTAAATCCCTTTTCTTTGGATTTTTTTCTTTTTTTATTTAGAAAATACTCAAGGTAACTATCTTAAGCTCTGATACGAAACTGATAAAAACCAACGTGAAAATAAATAAAAATAAACTTGATAGATGAATTGATACCGAACAACATTTTCTCCATAATTCAATTTGATAGATAAAATATTCTCACTCTGTTGAATCTCCAAAGGGATATATATTTTCACCACCTGAAGGGACATAAAAGAGATACAGAGCTCTAGGAAGAAGCCCACAACTCTATTTGAACACCCATGTGATATAGATTATCATAACCTAAAGATTATAATAAGAGATACATAACTTCTCAAACTCACAACTCTAAGGATCTCACTTAAAAGATATAGGGTTCAAAAATAGAACTCTTAAATAGATCTCAAGATACAAAATTATTCTCAATATTCTATACCTCTACTACTATACTTCCAAAGAAGGTTGTATCATTTGCAAGTAATTCAATAACTTCACAAGGAAATAAATAAGAAACTTTTTGAATAAGTTGAAAATAAACTTTCTAAGAAAGCTAGGAACATAAAAAAAAAAAATCTTGAGCCCATCTAAAGAGTGTTGAAGAATGTACCTTTTTGGCAAGTTTAGAAGCTTTCAGACATGTTTTAGTAAAATAATAATTTCTTTAGAAGTATCCAAATAATATACCGTAAAATGTTTTGGAAAATAAAGTTTTAGATCTTTCCAATGGTATATGACTCTAGTTTTATTTCAAAGGAAATAAATCTTAGATTTTGTTCATTATTTTTCCTAAACTATAGTCGAGTGGATCATGAACTACTTGTATATATAATCCAAGTGTACTCTTGATCCTTACTAATATTAAGATTTATGTTGGGATTATGAGTTTATTCTATGTAATAAAGGCTTATTATTCATAATATTTTGTAAAGTACTACTTTTGAATCGAAAAAATCATTAATAAAATGTGTATAACATTTTATAGAGACCGTGAAATTACAAACCAAAAAAATGTTAGAAATTAGACTTAAATTTTTTAATAATATATGAAATTATTCATAAAATTTTGTGAATTAACACAATTTATAATTAAAACTTGAGTAAAAAGCATTCTTCTAAATCTAGATAATCATTAGTAAAATATGCATAGCTCTTTGTAAAAAATTTGAAATCACAAACTATAAATTTATTAGAAACTAGAGTTCTAGAGATTTATAATGATATATGAAATAGATCATAACATTTTATAAACTAGTAAAGTTTATATTTCAATTTTTAATAGATTATGAATGATATTCAACAAAGTGAACATAATTTCTCTAAAAAAGTCAAAATTTTAAAATGTAACATTTCTTATAAAATAAGTTATTAGATATTTTTAATGACATATAGATTTAACCATAAATTGTTGTAAATTAATACAATCTAAATTTTAAAACTTAGTCAATGATCATCTTTTAACTTCAAATATATTATGTATGGTTTTTAAGTTACCATTGCTCTTAAATTTATTGGAATATTATGATATAAATTTAGATTAATTTTATTTTTTATTTTATTTTCAAAAAATCATTTGTTACTTTTTTATTTATCGATTTGATTAATATTAACATTTTTGTCAACTTTGTAGTAATAATTAATAATTATATTTTGGTGACTTCTTCATTTTTTTCCCTTAATTTTTAGCTTTTTAATTCAACATGTCTTTAACAAACAAGCTAGTGAGCTACTTAGGAGCTCGAGCTCAAGTGAATGAACTACTTATTTAAATTTGTGAGTTAAGTGAGCTAATCATTTTTAATTCATGAGCTCAATAGACCAACTTTATATGAAATAAGTTGGGCTACAGAGCTCATTTTATATCTCTATTTATGCCTAATGTGAAAAGAGTACTACACATCAGTTTTTGTAAAATCACTTTTTAATGTTGGATTAAATGTAAAATTGATATATGTGATGTTTACAAATAAGATGTCAATTACATTGTCATTGTGACATACAAATTGATGAGTATTTAAATTCTGAAATATAAAAAGCATTTATGTTCATCATAAAAAATTATAATTATTATAAATAATGTAATAAATGTCATTATTTGAAAATTTGCAAGCCAAACTTTACCATCTAACCATTGTGTGACACGTCACTTATTAAGTAGAATATTACCTTTATATAGTTTTTTTTCAAAATAACAAAAGTTAAAACTCATAGTTTTATATATATAAATACCAATTTTATTTTGTTGCATAAATTAAATAAAATAAAAAAATACGAATAGATCCCATAAGATCTTTGATGACCACCAAAATTTAGGGACCATCGATGGTAACCCATCGAAGTTTCGATGACCCATTATAGTTTTGATGACTTACCAGATGTAACATATTATATCCACTTGTATCTTTGTATGTAACATATTACATCTATATATTCTTTGTAACATGTTATATCTATATGTATGTTTGTATGTAACATGCTTCATCCATCTCTACAAGTTGGTCGATTAAGCTCTAATCTATAATTTATGAATCCAATTCTACCTTTGTAGGTAACATGCTATAATTAGAGGCTACCTTTACCTTTGGATATAATATGTTATATTTATCTCTACTAGGGTCATCAGAGTTTCAATGAGAATATAACATATTGCATACAACTTTCCTTCACCTCTCAGTATCATTTTTCCCTTTCTTACTCTACTATGTCATTTTTGGAGCAAAATATTACAAAGAAAATTACGTCCCTTGCTAATATTTAGGTTCTTCTAGTTATCACTCCTATTTTCATTAGCTTCATCGTCGTCACTCTCTCTCGTTGAACTTGATGTTGTTCTATCTTTCTTAAAACGTCATAGGTATGTGGCCATCAGGTTCCATCAATGAAGTTGAAAATACCAATGTTGAAGACCAATCCTTCACTTGTTACTGCAAGCATGGTAATATAATTGAAAATGGGTCCGCTAAATATGAAGCATGTAGGTCAGTATTAAGTAAAAGTAATCTAATTAATTTCTTGTTTACATACTATGTTGTTTTGATTAGAGATTGATCATGGGTAATGAGATCAATATGTTTTGAGTGGTTTACTTAATTAGTTTGATGAAAAAATAGTAAATATTTTGATATGAATCACAATAGTTAATATATATAAATATATTTACAACTACTACTAAATTACTTAATTACCTTTTATCTTTATCTTTTTTTTTACCAAGTTCTCACTATGTGTTTGAATAAATACTTGAGTGAATACATGTTAAGAATCTTGAATATATGATCATTGAAAGTAATCAATGAAGGTACATAATATGTAACATATTACATCTATATGTATCTTTGTATATTGCTTGTTACATCTATTGTAATTATGGTGGTCTACTGAGTGTAACCTGTTATATCTACATTTATCTTTATATGTAACCTATTATATCCTCTTATGTGTCTATATGTAATATGTTACATCTATCTATAATTTTGTATATAATATCCTCTTATAAACTTGGTAATGGAATTGTAGTGTTATTTGAAATTACTTTATACATTTTAAGAATTTTATTTTGACACGAGGGTTATAAGGAATTACAATTGTCAAAGAAATTATGATTTAAAGTTTAATAGAAGGCCTTTCAAGTTTAACATGTTATATGCGTCATTATATTTATATATAATATGTAATATTTAACTCTATTTTTAAATGTAATATGTTACATCATTTCTCTCTTTGTATGAACAATAATCATTTTTTTACTATAACTTAAAGTTTGTCATTTTTGTGATCTACCACATCTAAAATTTTACTTTCATGTTTATCTTTATTACAATACATTAAATGTACATGTATTGTGTGTTTCATAAGTTATATTCACCTCTATTCTTATATGTAACATATTACACATACTTTTTTCTTCGTATGTAACATGGTGCATACATCATAGCTCTGGTAAGGTCACCAATAAGTGACTAAAGGTCATTAATGGGTGACTAAAGGTCATTGATGGTGATTGTTAGAGACCTTGGTCTCATTTTTTGAAGTTATAAAATAAGGATATTTTGATATATTCATTACATAATTTTATTCAAAATTGTGTTTTTGGAAGAAATATTGCTAGTTAAGTATAATTTATCAATTTATCAAAACTAATGCTATTTAGACCAAATTCCTTTTATCATGCATTACAAATTAAGATGAATAAAATTTTCCACCATAATAATAGATAAAGTCTCATCACTTCAACCTAAAAAACATATAGCATATCATAGGTGGGGGGTAGTAATTCATGTCATAAGGATTAGTCAAACCAGTCCATTTTTAACTCGACCTGATCGATATAAATTCGAACTTGATCCGATAATTAAATGGGTTTAGTTAGTAACCTGAACACGTTATAAAGGTGACTAAATGATCATTTGTTCATTTATAATTCATAATTATCTAATTCAAAAATACAAAAACAGAGCAAACTAAGATAATATGACTTCAAATTTTCAAATTCTAGAAGATGTTCCTTTATTTCCTTATGTTTTGTTACTAATTGCTAACAAATCATAACTTTTTTTATTATTAATAACGGATTGAACTGGACTTGACTTGTTTTTGTTTTCATGTTCAAACAATTGATCTGTTAATGACTCAAAAAATATCAAGGTGTGTCCAAGTCGAGTTTTCCATGTTGTACTATTGTGTTGTATAAAAAATTACCATATCTAATCATCGGATAGTTTTAGTATTTAGAAGTATGTATTGAGAAAAAATAATGACACATGTATAAAGTAACATGTTAATATTGAATTTTATGTTAAATCGTGCATATAAGATATTAAAATAACTACAAATCATTTTATAACAAAGAGACAATTATGCATATGGATAGATGCGTGAATAATTATCCATTGAGAAATTTATACAATTTTTTAGATTTAATTAATGGTGTTTGGAATGAAAGGATATGTGAAAGGGGAAAATAAGGTGTTATAAATGTTTTTTATTTTATTTTACAAAAAAGTGAAAACATTAAATTAAAATTTAGATTTTAAAAATACAATAAGAATATCATTTATCTAAATGAACCTCGTTAATAAATATTTAAAAATTAAAAGGTAAAGTAAAAAAATCTTCCCCACCAATCATTAAAAGATAAAGTAAAGTAAAATTAAATATCTAAATGAACCTCGTTATCTAAAGTATAAGCTTCATCATCTTATTTAATTTTAAAAATCTTCCCCATCAATCATAAACGTTATTTGAATAGATATATTAATAAAAATTTAAGCTAAATAGACTTATTAAATCTTTACAGATTTAACAATTATAAAAATACATGAAGACCTTTTTACACCATACTCAATCAAATATAGATTTAAAAATACTAAATTTGACGTTTATATAGTTAGATTAAACAAAGAAAACCACCAAGACAAATGATAACAAGTTGTTTATGGAATAAAAATCATTTCATAAAAAGAGCTAAGAAAGAAGAAAAAAAAACAATACAATTCACCTGCAACGAAAGAGAACTCTCTTTTAGTGAGAGTTCTCTCATGGCGACAAGTAAAAAAGTTTGAAAATCGACGAAGAAAAGCAAGAGAAAAAGCAGAAAGAGACGGAGAGCAGTAGGTAGGTGTGCTAAATGTTTACTAGGACTATTTTTTTCTTCCAAAAAAAAAGTAATATTTTTACGTATGAAACTTTTTAAGTGTCTCAGTTTCAACCCATATTAAGATATATATATATATATATATATATTAACTTGTATCCAAATACAACCAGGTTGTACACATGTGCAATAATGTTGTATATACTTATATAACACGAACATTTGATTAAAGAAAGAGACTAAGAAATTAAACTCAAAAGACTCCTTGAATAGATGAGTAATTGCGTGTAGGGATAAAATATAAGAGAGGAATATATAAACGGAAAATTATAATAGAATCCTTTCAGGTTTTTCAAAATTATAATAGATAATTATTCTTCTTTCTATTATTGTTTTATTAACCATCTTCTCTTAAATTTTATAATTTTTATTAATTTTATGACAAATAACACATTTAAAAAGTTAAAATATACTAAAAATAAAGAGTACATGTGTTTATGTTTTAAATTTATGATATTTTTTTAGTATTTTAAAATTCCTAGAGGGAGGTATACTTGTAATGGACTCGTATAAAAAAATAACTTTAACATATGATGGTTATAAAATGAAAGAGATTTTATTCCTTAATGTATATTTAATTAATATTAATCAAATTACTTTATTCGTTGATTATATATTGAATATTTGTTATTTTAAAAAAAAATTATACTAATTTTATATTTTATTGATTTGAAATCACATAATTACTTAATCAATAATAATAAACAATTTCTCTTATATGAATCTCAATTAACATTAATACGATCTCCTTTACTAAATCTCGGACTATATATTAATGAAAGTTAATATATTATAAGTAATATAGATATTTTTTTTAAATATAAATAATTAATATTTGATAAAAATAATAAGTAATGTAATTAACAAAGAATATAAGTTAATAAAAATAACGGATAATGTATAGTAACTGAATATGTTTCATGATTGGACGTGATATTTAATTATTTACAAGTTGGAGGACAGCGCTTTCGCCGATAAACCTTCAATCATATCTCTTTTTTTCAGACGGTTTTTTGCCACTTTTCTTTTCCTTTGGGTTTTTTTTTTGTTTTTTTTAAGATGACTTTTGAAAAGTTGGAAGTGAGAAACATAACAAGAATTGGACTTGGCATCCGAGCAAGAAAAAAAGGACTTAGTCTTAAAAGACATTGGAGCTTCAATAATCGTACAAAAAAAAAACAAAGAAAAAAAGTTTTAGGAAGTTATTATGATATGTGACACAATAATTTCTCATCTTCAATATCCTTGAAAAATAAACTTCATAATTTTCATAGTTAAAATTATTATGATATGTGTGATACTGTAAATTGCAGGGAAGAAGATAAAGCAAGAAGAAGAATAAGTGGAGGAGTTAGATTTGGTGTAAAAATTTTCTATATCTTTCTGATTTCTAAGTGGCTTTATATATAACTTGTGAGAACAGAATTGATGAACAAACCCTAACAAATTTTTGATATTCTTAACAGAAATTCCTAGCCCTAATTTATTCGATGGTCCCTTTTTGTTTTCCTAATCGAATTCGTGCGCGCCTTCCCTTGCGCCTACCCTCTGTGTGCGATGCTTTTCTGATGAGTATGAACAGGATGAGTTCGTATCATTCTTCCCTCCCTAGGACAATCCTTTTCCTCAATGATGAAGTTTAGGTATGCTTTAAAAAAATGCCACTCATTTTCCCAAGTAGCTTCTTCGATTGGAATGTCTTTCCATTTGACCAAAATTTCTATCTTGAGTCGATATTTCCCTTTTTGGGTTATACGGCGGTTGAGAATGGTTTCAGACTGAGGAAGAATTGTTGCTTGTTCAGAGACTGGAGGAAGGTGGTTTGAGCTTGATGGTATTTCCCCTTCGTGTTTTCTTAGCATGCTTACATGAAAGACATCATGTATTTGTGAAGCGAGAGGTAGTGCCAGCTTGTAAGCCACTAGTCTTATTCTAGCGATGATTTTGTATGGCCCCAAAAAATGAAGAGCTAATTTTCTTGATGAGCGAAAGGCGACTGATGATTGTCTATAGGGTTGGAGCCTCAGGTATACATAATCTCCTTCCTTGAAGATGACTTCTCACTGATGTATATCAGCTTGGCATTTCATCCGGTTCTGAGCTTGTAGCAGGTTGTGCCTTAATTCTCGTAGTAGGTGATCTATAGTATGTAGGTGCTCATTCACAGCTGGCACTTGAGTAGTTTTGGGGACATATGTTAATATGAGAGGAAGTGGAATGCCGTAAACTACTTCAAAGGGACTCATCTGTGTTGTAGCTGTACTCAGCCCAAGGAATCCAATCAATCCATTTGCGTGGTTGATCCCCAGTGAAGTAGTGCAGATACTGTTCCAGTGTGCGGTTGGTTACCTCAGTTTGTCCATTTGTCTCAGGGTGGTAGAATGGGTATCAAGTTTGATGATGAGATTCAAGGGTTGTGTTTATTGGGTACATTGCCGAACTCTTGGAAAACATTTAGAATTTGATTAAGTAACTCAACTCCAAATGGTGTAATCAATATGGATCTAGCTAAGAGTAGTGCTTTGAATGAAGAAATGAGAAGAAAACCATATGGGTCTTCTCAGGAGTCAGAGATTTTGGTTATACAAAGAAGAGGAAAGAGTAAAAGCGTAGGTTTCAAGAGCAAAGAAAAAGGAAGAAGAAAGTCCAATAGGTTTGCTAATATTGAGTGTCATCAATATGGCATGAAAAGGCATATTAAGAAATATTGTAGATAGTTGAAGCGGGATAACAAGAAGAAAGAAAAAGAACAAGAGAGTGATGTTGGCAAGGAAAATGATCGAGTTGCCACCACTAGTTTAGAAGACTTTCTCGTTGTTTATGATGAAGATGTGTCAATGTTACATGTCACGACATTAGTTGGGTTATTGATAGTGGAACGTCCATTCATGCTACGTCTCGAGAGGACTTATTTACATCCTATACAACAGGTTTACTTTGGGATAGTGATTTTGGGTAATGATGGCTTGGTTAAAGTCATTGGTATTGGAGATTGGTGTTTGGAGATGAATAATGGCATGAGACTACTTCTTAAAATTCGTAAAGCATATTCCTAAAATTCGTAAAGCATATTCCTAAATTTTTTTGAACTTGATCTCTATAGGTAAACTTGATGATGAAGGATATTGCAATACCTTTAGTAATGGTCAATGAAAACTTATTAAAGGTGTTATGGTTGTTGCTCATAGGAATAAGCATTCTAGTTTGTATATACTGTGGGAAAGACTCTTTAAAGGCGTTATTAATGCTATGACAGATGAGCTCACAGCAAAATTGAGGCATAGGAGACTTGCTCACATTAGTGAGAAAGACTCTTTAAAGGCGTTATTAATGCTATGACAGATGAGCTCACAGCAAAATTGAGGCATAGGAGACTTGCTCACATTAGTGAGAAAGACTCTTTAAAGGCGTTATTAATGCTATGACAGATGAGCTCACAGCAAAATTGAGGCATAGGAGACTTGCTCACATTAGTGAGAAAGACTTGGTAGTATTGACTAAAAAGAATTTTCTTTCTGGAATGAATGATGTTTGTTTAAGAAGATGTACTCATTGTTTAGCAAAGAAGCAAAATAGAGTTTCTTTCAAGAGTTCCCCTCCTTCATGAAAACAATACATATTTGATTTGGTACATTCAGATGTATGTGGTCCAATGAAGACAAGAAATTTGGGTGCTGCCAATTATTTTGTGACCTTCATAGATGATTGTTCAAGAAAGTTATAGGTGTACACTTTGAAGAGCAAAGATCAAGTATTAGATGTGTTTAAACAATTTCAAGCCTTAGTTGAGAGACAGACTGTGAATAAATCGAGGTGCATCAGAACAAATAATGAAGGAGAGTATTCATGTTCTTTTGATGAGTATTGTAGGCCTCAAGGCATTCGACATCAAAAGACACCTCCCAAGACCCCTCAGTTAAATGGATTGGCTGAGAGAATGAACAGGACATTGGTTGAAAGAGTAAGATGTCTTCTTTCTCAGGATGAGTTGCCAAGATATTTCTAGGGTGAGGCTTTGATGTACCAAATCGAGTTTGGACTGGCAAATATGTTTCTTATAAACATCTTCGTGCTTTCAGTTGCAAGGAATTTATACATATACCAAAAGATGAGAGATCTAAGCTCGATGTGAAGACACGATAGTGTATCTTTGTTGGTAATGGTCTGGATGAATTTGGCTACAAATTTTATGATCTAGTTGAGAAAAAACTAGTAAGGAGTCGTGATGTGTTTATAGAAGATCACATTATACAAGATGTTAAGAAGATAGAAAAAGGACTCCATCAATATAGCGATGATTTGATTGACCTAGACTCGGTTCCTTTATTAGTACAGATAGAACAAATTTGTCAAGATGACCAACAAGGTTTAGATGATGTAGATGCTCCTATGCAAGCTGAAACAGATCACCAGACTACTGATCAGTTGCAAGAACCAAATATTCCACTCAAGAGGTCTACCATAGACCAACATCCTTCCACATGGTATGATACAGATGAGTATATGTTATTGACAAATGAGGGAGAACCTTAATGTTATGCAGAAGTGATGGAAGATGGAAATAGGGCATACTAGGTTGGTGCTATGGAAGATTAGATGTAGTCACTATATGACAATCGCATGTTTGAATTGGTAAAATTGTGTAAGGGTACGAGAGCTCTAAAGAACAAATGGGTCTATAGGGTGAAGCAAGAATAACACAGTTCATAACCACGATACAAAGCTAGACTGGTCATCAAGGGATTCAGTCAAAGAAAAGGTACTGATTTTGGTGATATTTTCTCTCATGTTGTGAAGATATCTTCCATACATGTTGTTCTAAGTCTAGCAGCAAGCTAGGATTTAGATATTGAGCAAATGGATGAGAAAACTACCTTTCTTCATGGTGAGTTGGAGGAAGAGATTTATATGGAGTAGCCAGAGGGTTTTGAGGTTAAAGGAAAAGAGGATTATGTATGTTGGTTAAAAAAAGCCTCTACGAGTTGAAGCAAACACCTAGACAATGGTATAAGAAGTTTGAGTCAGTTATAGGGGAGCATGGTTACAAGAAGACTACTTCTGCTCATTGTGTTTTTGTGCAGAAATTCTCTAATGATGATTTTATCATTTTATTACTCTATATTGATGACATGTTGATTGTTGGCAGAAATTCTTCATTGATTGATAATTTGAAGAAGTAGTTGAGTAAGTCCTTTGCCATAAAGAACTTGGGGCCTGCAAAAAAAATTCTCAGTATTCGAATTTGTCGAGACAAGAAAGGAAAAAAGTTATACATGTCACAAGAATGGTATATTAGCAAGGTACTTGAAAGGTTTCATATGAATAAAGCTAAAGTGGTTTCTTCTCCTTTATCTTACCACTTTAAGTTGAGATTGAGTCAAGGCCCTTCAACAGATAAAGAGAAGGAAGATATAGAAAAGGTTCCATATGCCTTAGAAGTAGGAAGCTTTATGCATGCAATGGTGTGTATGAGGCCATACATAACTTATGCAAATGGAGTTGTTAGTTAGTTTCTTTCTAATCCAGAAAGAGAATATTGGGATGTAGTAAAGTAGATTATGAGATATCTTTGAGGTAATTCCAAGTTAATACTTAGCTTTAGAAGTGGAAAACCAATGTTAGTTGGATACACTGACTCATATTTGGAAAGAGATGAAGATTCTCGTAAGTCTACTTCAGGTTATCTAATTATTTCTCTAGTAGAGCAATTTCTTGGCAATAAAGATTGCAAAAGTGTGTTGCACTTTCTATAACAGAGGCAGAGTTTACTATAGCAACAAAAGCTTGTAAGGAGTTGTTGTAGATGAAATAGTTCTTGAGAGAATTTAGTTTTAAGTAGCAAAAATATGTGTTGTTCTGCAATAATCAGAGTTCTATTCACCTAGCGAAGAACTCGGAGTTTCACTCAAGATTAAAGCATATTGATGTGAGGTATCATTGGATAAGGGATACTCTTAACAATAAGTTTCTTGAACTTGAGAAAATCCATACTGATGAGAATGGATCTAACATGTTGACAAAAGCAGTGTCAAGGGAAAAACTTGAAGTTTGTTGTTTAATTGCCAGGACGATGGATCCCTCCATCTAATTGAGAAAGAGGGAGATTTGTTGGGTTTTTCCTCTTACTTGGAAGAGCCAAAAAAGGCCCATGTGGTCTCATGGCTCATGGAGAAAGAAAGAAATTTTTTTTCCATTTGATTGATTCATTAATAAACCTATTTAGGGTTTGATAAAAGTGATTTTCTGCAGAGAATTTTCAACAACTGTAGCAGAACAGAAAGCAGAAAAATTGCTCTCAGTTTTTAGTTTTTCTTTCTTCAGTAAGCCTTCATTGAGTGCTCATATGGAAGGTCATTTGTAGTCCGATTGAGCTAAAATTTTGAATAAAGGTTCATGACTCAAGAATCTTCAATCTGAATGGTGGGATTTGGATTTGGCTCACTGGTTTGGGAAAATATGGGCGGTGAATAGTGACTACAAAATTGGGCTAGATCTCTTCATCTTCTTGAAATAATCGTTAGTTTCCAAGAAATTGTATTCTTGATGATGTTGTTGATTGTTTGCCTCTAGTTTTATCGAGAGAGGACTTTTGTACAATTGTTTCTTGATGGTGGAAGTTTTGAAGATGAGTGTAGTGGTTGTTTTCTTCCTACACCGAGAATGTTTTTCAACTTAAATTAGTTGTGTTGACTTTGTGCATATTTCATTTTGAGTTCTATTTATTTGTTTGCTACAAGATTCACACAAAGAAGGAGAATAAGTTTCATTCTGCTGTTTAGAGCTTGGTTAAGTTCATATTGGAATTGTGATTCTCCTAAGAGAAGGTTGTTTGGTTACACAAGTTTGGCTTGTAAGTAAACTTGTAGTAGTGTGTGACCACTTTCCTTTTTAAGAGTTAATTATTGTTGAATATTTTTATTTGATTAAGAGACAATTAATTTGATTTTTTTGATTGAGTGGGCATTAATTAAAGCCTCTTGCATTTCTAAAGGTTATGGTAATTAATCTAATTTATTAACTTAATTAAGATTTTCACTTAACTTAATTTAATAACTTAATTAACTTATATTTTCACTTAAATTAATTTATTAACTTAGATTTTAATAACATGAATAGTAAAAATATAAGAGAGTTATATCTAAGAGACTAGTTCTTGGAAGCATTTATGCCACTAGTGTTTCCTCAGAACTTTACTATGTCTAGGATATTGGTTTTTAAGGAGGTCTTGTCCCACCATTCTTTTCTGAGAGAATTCTTAGTTAATACTTATTATGTTATTTAACTTAGATATTCTAATAAAATAAAATAAAATAAAAAATTGTTGAAGCTATTTCCAAAATTTCAAAGTTTTTAATTATAATATGTGATAAAAGGAGGTAGTTGCTTTATTTGATCTAGCTACATATGTGTTTTGATACCTTAGTTATTTGACTTGCACCTAAAAGTGGGTTATCTAAAACTCACAATCATGTCCCTAGTTTTAAGTAAATAAAATTTTGAAAATCCATAGGGCATGACTTAATGATGTAAGGACATAGAGTTTACTTAAAATGAAATTCCCCAAGTTATGTCTTGCTATAACGTTAAATTGAGCACTGGATGGGAGACAAATCGTCATTTTAAATAAATTTTTTATTTAATTTATTTTGTTTATTTTAATTTAATTTCATGTGAATAATCTTATAATTGTTAAAACTAAAAATATTTGTTGAGATGTTAGAAGTTCATAATAATTTGTCTGTATGAATTTTAATGATGAACATGATGGATGCACCTACATTTCTCTATCACTACTTGCATATTCTTAGGAAATAGGTAACTTTTCTTCTCTTTTATCTTTTATCTTCTTTAATTTACAATTGTTGTATTGAGGACAATGTAAGTTCTAGGTTGGAGGTGGTGAAAAGTTACAACGCTTAATTTCAAAACTTTTAACAATTTTAAAATTTTTATGTTCATATTTTCATTTTTATTGGGTTTGATTTTATTTTCTTTATATGGTTTGGTAATTTTTAGAATGTTAGGATTAGTTTTTAAAAATTTTCTCACAAAAATTATTCTTTCTTTAAATCAAATTTAAGTAAATAGTTAAGTCTTTTGCATTGTTAGATTAGTTTTTGAAAACATATCATAGAGTATACTATAATTAGTTAGTTCTTGTCATAACTAGTATTTCTTTACAAGGTTTGAAAATTATATTAAACTCAAAATCGGTGTTTAAGAATCAAATAGTAGAGACTACCCTTATGAGAAATATTTTGAGCTCATTATCCTTTATTCTCACTAATAAATCTCTCTAAACACTTTTCTTACTTTTTCAGCATTATTAGATGATCTCTATAGGACTTAGCATTGAATGTCTAGATTTTTACATCTTAATGAAGTGATATATATATATTTTTTTCATTTTCCTAGATTAAATGATTTAAGTAGAAATTGATAGTATATGTATTTCTTTATTCACGCATGACTTCTAATAAAAAAGAGATATATCTAGGGTTACTTATACAAATACAAACAAAAAAGCCAAATATTAACCACTCACCTTACCATATAAAAAATGTACAATCTGTACATGAGTTCACTCTCTAAAAAAATGAATTCTCTTATAAGAGAAAAAAATAGAAAGAAAGATAGGAAAATGAATAATATAATCTATATACTATGACCTGAAAAGCCTAAACAATTGTGAGGAATGGTTTAATGCAAAATAAAATAGAGGAAGTAATTCCCTAAGGTGGCGTTTGGTTCGTGGAATGGAATCGGAATCGGAATCGGAATGGAATGGAAAGGAAAGGAAACAATTTTGTTTGGTTTGACCACTGGAATCAAGCTCAGAATCAGGATTATAGTGTTTGGTTTGCCACTGGAATGGAATGAAAAAAGCTGTAAATGACCTTAATACCCTACACGTCAGTAAAGTTCAAATAATTTCATTTAATTACTATTTTTTCGTCACACAAAATACATTATTGAAATCATTATTTTTTTAAATAAGTATTACTTAATTAAAAAGAAATATATTATTAAAATTATTATTTTTCTAAATAGGGTTTAGGGTTTTGAGGTTTGGGATGTGTGATTTAGGGTTTAGGGATTTAGGATTTGGTGTTATATTTGTAGGTTAAGGTTTAGGG
This sequence comes from Hippophae gyantsensis, assembly GCA_030763125.1. Lineage (NCBI taxonomy): Eukaryota > Viridiplantae > Streptophyta > Magnoliopsida > Rosales > Elaeagnaceae > Hippophae > Hippophae gyantsensis. The sequence continues at coordinate 66,062,244 of CM061031.1, forward strand.
TTAAAATTATTATTTTTCTAAAAATGGTTTAGGGTTTTAGAAATTTGGATTTGGGGTTTAGGGTTTTAGGGTGTTAAGGTTTAGGGTTTATTGTTTTAGGATTTGGAATTTGGGGTTTAGGGTTTTGGGATTTATGTTTTAGGGTTTTGAGTTTTGGGATTTATGTTTTAAGGTTTAGGGTTTAGAGATTTGGGGCTTTAGGCTTTAGGGTTTTAGGGTTTAAGGTTTAGGGTTTAGGGATTTGGGGTTTAGGGTTTTAGGATTTGGAATTTGGGGTTTAGGGTTTAGGGTTTTGGGATTTATGTTTTATGTTTTAAGGTTTAGGGATTTGGGATTTGGGGTTTATGGTTTAGGGATTTGGGGATTTGGGGTTTAGGATTTAGGGTTTTAGGATTTGGAATTTGGGATTTAGGGTTTAGGGTTTAGGGATTTGGGATTTATGTTTTAGGGTTTTGGGATTATGTTTTAAGGTTTAGGGTTTTAGGGTTTAGGGTTTAGGGATTTGAGGTTTAGGGTTTAAGGTTTTAGGATTTTAGGATTTGGATTTAGGGTTTAGGGTTTTGAAATTTTGGGTTTAGGGTTTAGGGTTTAAGGTTTTGGAATTTTGGATTTGAGAATTTGAGATTTGAATTTAAGGTTATATTTTAAGTGAGGGTAAAATTGGAAAAAAAAATTTAGATGGGAATGGAATAATGATTACCAAAGGTGGGAGAAGGAATTGTGATTCCTTCTCTTTTAGTAATCGGATTCCATTCCGCCCTCCATTCCGTCCAACCAAACACACAAAATGGAAGGAATCAATTCTGATTCCATTCCATTACTTTCATTGCATTTTCCTACATTTTATAAAAGGCATATTACTTGATATTTTTGTCTGATGAATTTGATTGATGCATGAAAGTAATGTATAATATTTTATAAATCCTTATATTTGATTCCTTTCATAAGATCAATGTTAAAATAACACTTTGAGCCTTTCTTCTTTATACATATGCGAACATATTAGTTCATTTCTATGCATCAACTCTTTCGTACATAAATTAGTATGAGTGTTTGAACCCATAGGATTCAGTTTTTTTTAGAATATTGACTTGTGAGGAATAAAGTTAAAACGAATTTGGATTCCTGACACTAAGTTTGGATGAAATTAAGTTGATACATTTTTTATATGAAATATGAAAATGATTTTCAACTAATTATTATAATAAATCATGAATGTTTAGAAAGTTGAAATAAACTATGCTTAAGATTTTAATTATAAAATTTAAAAGAGATTATAAGCATGATATATTTTTCTATTTCATTTCTTTATTTTATTTTAATCGTTTTACTTTATTTTAAATTTTAGTTAACTTCTTATTTTATTTGTTTTTTTTATTTTAATTTTTTGTTAATGTTTGTGGGTATCATTACTAAAAACTCTTACTAGACTTAAACTCATATATTAGGGAAACCTAGGAGTTTAAAGGCTTGTTGCATATTCTAAATGCAACCATGTCAATCCACGGAAATGATTTAGGATAATATATTATTTATTTTTTATTTTAGTTTTCACCACTTATCTTGCTAAAGAACTAGCAAGAAACTGGTTGGAGGTTGTAATAAGTGCTTAAAAAATACTAAAATTACCATGATTTAATTTACTTTAATTGATTAAAAAGATTTATATTTGTATCATTTTATCATATTTTTATATAAATTTATCTTTTTAAAATTACAGGTATTTTTATTATTTATTCAAGTATTTTGTTTCAAAAATAATTAAAAGACTCAAAGAAAAAATACTGGAGCCAATAGATCACAAATATGTTTAGAAAAAAATGAGAAAAATTCAAATAAAATGGAAAAATGGACAAAAGTTCCTAGTCATGCACGCATCATGCATGTCTTGTGCGCAACTGCCTCCATTTGCACTTAGTTTCATGCGCACACACCTAGCACACGCCCGTGTGCACCTAGCACATACCTATCACACTCCCAGCACATGCCGCGTCGAGTTGCATATGCGCCAACACACGCCTATGGCTGTCTCGCATGTGCCCGGGCATGCTAAATGCCTGTTTTCTTCAATTCTCATCCCCATAAGCGTACCATTCTGTTCAAACATGTCCAAAATCAATTTTTGAAATATTTTCCCTCCTATTTGGCTTTCTCCCCATTGTAACAAATCACACAAAATCTCTTCTCTCTTTCTCTCTTTTAGGTTTTAGGTTTTAGTTTTTTTAGTTTTAAAGTTCTCTTCCTTTTGAAAAGAACTAATTATGATTTTATAGATTTTTAGTTTTTTATTCAATAAACAAAAATGCAAAACTGTTTGGAGGTTTTCTAGCAACAAAATTAGCATCAATGTTTTGTAAGGATTCTTTTGAGATATAATTTTAAAATAAATTCTTTACATTTATTTTTTATATTTTAATCTTACATGTTATGTTTAATTTATTTGTGATTTAATTTAACATGACTGTCTGTAAATATGATATAATAATAATGTTGTTATGCTTGCGAAATATTAAATAGGTAAAACATTTTTATAAAACAAATTAATTTTGTTTTTATTCAAGATTTTATATTAAGGATGTTAGAGAGAAATATATTATTTTTCATTATAAACTTAAATATGAAAATTAGATCATAAAGTTTAATTTTCGAGTATGATTTAGAGTAGTGTTCTTTTATTTGTTTGTGATTTAATTTAACATGCCTGTTTGTAATATGATACAATAATAATGTTGTTATTCTTGCGAAATATTAAATAGATAAACAAATTTATAAAATAAATTTTTTTATTTTTATTCAAGATTTTATATTAAGAATATTAGAGAGAAATATATTATTTTTCATTATAAACTTAAATATGAAAATTAGATTATAAAGTTTAATTTCCAATATGATTTAGAGTAATACTCTTTTATTTTTTCGTACAATCGTCTGGTAGTTAGAGTGAAACTCTATTTCAAAAGTTGTTTTTATAAAAACTATTATTTGAAAATATATTGACGATATATTTGCAATAATGGTTTTAAAACTTGAAAGTTAGTACTCGAATAATGAAGTTCTTAGGTTTAATTTAGACACCTTAAATAAACTCTAATTAACTGACTCCACCTAAAGTTGTGATTAGATGGTTTTCTATTTTCTTATAAATAAAGCTGAAATTTAATACTTAAATAATTAATAAGCTCCGCCTAAAGATATTAGTTAATTAATATTAAACAAAAGAATTTGGACCCCGCTTAAGGATACTTTCATACCAAAAAGAGAAAATCAACAAATATCAATTTATATCTTTAATAATATAAATAATATGAGCAAATATAATAAACTAAATTATTATATCTATAAATACGCTACTGTTATAAATAATAAAAAATTACATTATTGTTTATTGAATCATATATATGTTTACTTTTTTATTATATTAGGAAACAAAAATTAAAATATCATGATAGGATGTTTAGGATTTAATTTCATTTTTAAAAGTTTGAATAATAAATTAAAAACTACATATATTTTTTTCTTATATCGACCTTAAGAATATACTTGTCATTTTTTATAAAATAATTTGTGTATTTACAAGAGTTTTACAAATATAAAACTAAATTATTTGTAAAATCAGCTCATCAACTCCCACGCACAGATAAAGCATGCATGTAACGCAATATTCATATTAGTCAAAGTTTAAAAGAATACAATTATCGTTATGTTTTGCCTTGCTTGTTTGACTAATTGTTAATTCTATCATCTAACTTGTGTATTAGTGATGTTTAATTGCTTTATAATAAATTCATGTAATAGATTAAAATATTTTATATATTTATTTTTAATGTGACGAGGATAATATTTTAAGTAGGATAACTATAGAATCGAGTTTAAATTTTTATAAATAAATTATTTCATTTACTGTTAAAATAATGATCTATAATTTCGGAAATTTAGTCTCGATTTTTTAAAAAATCGAAATCATAGGATTTTGATCACAGTATAATAAAAAGTGATCGGAGGTGACAATAGGATTGATCGATTGTTTTCATTGTCGCTTGTTAGGTATGTTTATTTACTATTGCTATGAAGGTTGGTACCTTGTCAACATTCTTCTTGTCATTCAAAACTCAAAAATCATGAATTGTATACTGTGTGGTTTCCATGATTTTTGACATTATTTCTATTTTTGTTTGATTTAAATTAATATATTGTCATGTTCGTACTAGTAGTTTTATAAATATGGGAATCCTCATTTTCTTTTGAGATTTAAGAGCCACTTGATCTTGCCCTGTTTTTTCCTTTATAGACTTAAATGTCCTTATCTGATGGTTAAAAATATTATACATCTTATATCTATAGGATTGAATTGGTGTTTTGATTTCTCACTGTTTGTTCTTTAGTTGCAAGTCTCCTTAACTTTTTTTTATTGGCACCATAGCTACCCTCCAATAATTCTTATGTCTTTAGGCTGTCTTTTCTTATGTAAATATTTTTCATTTGGTTCATAGAACTGGTGTACCAGAGCATCTAGCATTGACTACTTAGACATTTTGCATTTTGTACGAGATTTATCTCAAATGCGAATACTTGTCTTCTTGTATCTTTTGAAATAAATTACATGCTATGGGGTTTGTAGAAGACTAATACCTCATTTTCTTGTATTTTTATTCTGAAATACCCTTTCTTTTTCTGTTACATTCAATGAAAAATTTCACGCCCTTTCTTTTTCTGTCAACCTTGAGCAAGAAGCACAATTTGATGTATTAATTTGGGTACTTGTTTCCTGTTCTTCATATGGTTATTTCGTAATTAGCATAATAATTTTTGGCCAATGGGGTCTAATGCATGCTCGCTTGTATTTCTTTAGAGGAAAGAAAGTTTGATAGCTGAACTTAGAAAAGAGTCCTTATAACATATCAGGGATAGTAAGATATACTGTTGTAGTTTCTATCTAGCAAAGTTTGGCATGTTTAGTTGTTTATATATAGAATGCACGTGCTGAGAAAAAGAGGGAGGGAAGAGTTGTTAATAGGAATTGGTGAAATACATATGGAAGTCTGTATTCTTGTTTGGCCCCTCTTATTTTCACATGGATAGCTCTTGCTTAACTTATGAATTCATCCATTTGCTCAGGCTGCAAAAAGAATCTTGAGTTTATTAGTTGTACTAGAGTATTAATATATTATTTCAAAATATACCATTGAAAATGAATTATTCAAAATTTTCGTGTAAAAATATTTTTTTATAGAAAATATATAATTGATATTATATATGTATTCGAAAATAAAGTATTTTTGTTAGTGATTGAAAGTGCTAGAAGGATCAGAAATAGAATTACAGAATAAAGCGGATCTAGTTTGAGAGGAAATATAGCTTCGCAATTTGTGTCAGCTAGACGACAAGCCCTGAGCTTAACGAAAGCGGCGGCAGCGATAATACAGAATCTTCTAAAGCAGCGTTAGAGGCCTTACCTGAAGTTAGGTGTTATGCTTCGTTTTAAATTTGAGCCTAATTCCATCTCAAAATCCAGGTTGTGAGATGGAGGATTACCCTTGTTTATATACGCAGCGTGGGCGCGATTTTTAGTCGATGTGGGACTTTAACACTCCCCCTCACATCGGCAAGGGTCTATCCCCTTGAGACCGACGAGGATATTGAGCTTATGAAACCCAAGTATTGGAATGCATTACTCACCAGTGACGAAACAACTGTAACGATCGGGTAACCTTGCTTTGATACCATGTTAAATTTGGGCCTAACTCCATCTCAAAACCCAGGTTGTGAGATGGAGGATTGCCCTTGTTTATATGCGTAGCGTGGGCGCGATCCCCAGTCGATGTGGGACTTTAACAGCTCGTGCATGCAATGGTTTATCGTATACACTCAATTATGTAGATTTGGGAAATTGAGTTCTTTCCTAATGGTATTTGATTTGTGAAAAAATGTTACCATAAACCCTTTTATGACCACTATTGATAAGTTTCTCTTTTCAAATACTTCAATTTCTGATAGAAATACTACATTGTATTCCTCGCAATTGCTGCATAATTGATATAAACCCATTACTATTATGGCATGGATTGACTTCCCTGGTCTCGTCATGCAAGGCTTTTTTTAGTTTAGATGCAGGCATCCCTTTACCTTTCTAGCAAACAATAAAGAGACTATTATGTACTTGATCATGTACAAGCTCTTCTCCTCTTGTGCACAAGTACTTAACATTATGATTCTGTGAAGCAGAATCGCAAGGCACTGTAATTACCTAGGGGACTTGTTGATTGCAAGGCACTGGGATTATGGTTATGGATTTTTTATGTGGATTGATCCACCAGTTCATCCAAGAAGTTCTTTGGTTGTCATTAGATTATTGAATCAAATTGAGGAAAAAAAGGAAAAAGTTGTTAGGTTGATGAAAAAGTTGAGGTGTCCATTGGCTATCATTATTGTTAGTTGTCTGGTATAAACTCTACACAATAATCTCATTGTATAAACTCTTAAATGTAATTATACTCTTAATTTTAATATAATATGATTTTTAATATTGTGATTAATAAATTTATTGTAATTTATATTGAATTTTAATATTGTAATTAATAATTACTTTTTATTTAAATTTATGACCATAGAAATACCTCATGGCCTTGGACTTATAAAAACTGAGGCCATAGACATATCCTATAGCCTCAATTTTTTAAAGATCGTGGTCATAAACATACCCTATGACCTCGTTATTTAAAAATCTGAGACCATAGGGTATGTCTATGACCATGATCTTTAAAAATTTGAGAACATAAGTAACAGTCTATGAAGTCTACTATGTTTTAGAATCTATTTGATCATCTGTTGAGGCAAAATCCTATTACTATTTGGCTTGAGAAATGATTTAGGCCTTTATTGAATCGATTGAGTATTTTAAGTTAACTATTGTTTATATCCTTAGTCACCCTTTTAATCCTTATACTATGAACCATTAATATCTTTAAACCACATTTTTAGACCAACCAATAAGAATTACCTTTAACCTTACACCTTTATCTTGTATGAAAACTACAATAATGTGATATGCTATAGAGCAAGGTGAAATATAATGCACCCTCTTTCTTCACATCCACATAAAGAGAAAGAAACTCACAATTACCTTTCTAAATAAAAAGAATAAAATTAAAAATAAGTTTGGAGTTGTTGTGATGGTAAAAAAAAATAGAGAAAGAAAATAGAATGAAAAGAAGGTGAAGAAGATATGTGGAGTAAAATAATGGTAGGATAGGGTGCACAAAAATATCATATGAGAGCTCAATTGAAGTTACATATTAGACGATGAATAAAAAGAGAGCTAAACTTTGGAAAAAACCTAAATATATCTATTTATCTACCCTCACCTAAGCCTTACACTACAAGCATGAAAAGTCCTATTGATCTTTAACTAAGTGCATATTTACATTAATAGATAGAGGTGTGAAGAATAAACTTATAAAACTTGTTCTAAGACTTAGTTGATTAGCATACTTAGATAAATTGATTTCACAAATGCATTGGATGACATCACGTGCAACACACAAGAGTCAATTCATCAAAAACCTTGGATATACTTGTATTAATGGACATTGATTGATGGATATATGAATTTTCTTGTCATAGAATTGTACGACTTTTGAAGAACTTACATGCTGAACATGCATGTATTAATAGATATATATTCATGAATTTGCTACCTATATCATTTTAGCTAGTAAGACTTGGCTTTTCTTGAGAGCTAACAAAGCGTTAAGTTTGGGATGTGATAAATCTATAAAATAGAGTTATTTGACCACTTCTAACAATTATTTAACTTGTTTTTACTTAAATATCATGAACAAGATTAATTAGTTTTTACTATAGATCAAAAATAGGAAAAACATTAGGGCAAATTCAGGGTTATCATGGTAGATCAATCGACAAGGAACCAGAATGATCAAGGTTTTATCATTCAATTGATTAAGCAGCAAAGATTTTAACATGTTAGCTTAAAGTTGAATTCCAACTTTCAATCCCAACCCTTGGATCAAGTAATATGAATCCTAATCTAATGAGGATAAATACCAGCCTATTTAAAACACCATAGGAAGATCATAAACAACATATAATTAAGAATTATAAAACCTTAGCAATTGGCAAAAAATGAAAAAAGAGAGAAAGTTTAAGAGAATATTAAAGGAGATGAAACTTTGTAAAGGATTCAAGAGAAGATTAGTGCTACAAATCAAGAGATTGAGTGCATCTCTTCTTCTTCTTCTCCTTTTCTTTATCAAGTTTATTGTCTTCCTTTACGAAAAATTTGAGCTTTAAGAACATAATTATGTCTAGCTAATTTATTAATCAAGGGGCCTTATGAACCCAATTTCTTTCATGTGATAATCTAATATTTTACTCCAATTGTTATTGTAATTAGTTATATTATTTAATCTGATTTGTATGCTATTAATTGTGTGGTTTACAATTAATCTATAGAGATAATTAAATAGATTTAAGAGAATTATATAATTGTTTGTCTTGATTAAATAACATATAGTTTGTAGGTAGAGATATATGATTCTTATGTGTGTGATCAATAATTGATGAACTTAATGAGTATTATGTAATCTTATTGATATGAGAGTGTAATTAGATTCAATTGATCATATAATTGATTGATGATTGTATTAGGGGAAATTTTAGTGATTCATATGTTAAGTAATTTGGGAATTAAAGATTCCTATATCATTTTCTCATATATATTCATAGTTGTTGAGTCTTGGGATTTAAAGTTAGTTGTTATTTATTATTTTTATTTTCTAAATAACATTTGTAATAATTGTATTGGTAATCGATTATAAGTTACACAACTCCTTATGGGATCGATATCCATACTTAGGTACATTATATTACTTGCACCACTCATATACTTGCGGATTGCATTGTGTTGATCACCTTTACTAAAATAGTGGTTAAATGTCCATCAAGGGAGTTTATCAAATGACAGTCTTAAGAGACACTGTACATTTTCAAGCACATGTTGATACATACTCTATAATGAAGGATACATTGAGTGAATTAAATTCTACAAATTACAATCCCCAAAGAAGTGTCTTTGCTAAAACATTAACTAGAGCTACATTGTGTTGATCACCTCTACCAAAATAATGGTTAAATGTCCATCAAGGGAGTTTATCAAATGGAAATCATAAGAGAGACTATACATTTTCAAGCATATACTAACACAAACTCTATGATGAAAGCTACATTGAGTGAATTAAATTCTAAAATTGTAATCCCCCAAGAAGAATCTTTGCTAAAACATTAACTAGAGTTGGATTGGAGGCAACCCAACATTGTGGATAATATTATTTTCTTTGTTTTAATTAAATTGTTTTAATTTTTGGATATTACTTTATTTTATGTAATTTTTTTTATTTTCAAATTATGTGATCCATGTTATTTAGAACTATTAAAATTATAACTATTTGTTGAGATGTGTGAGAAATATGTAGCATTCTATTTATGTGTTTATAAAATGTTTGAAATAATAGATGCACCTAAATTTTCACATCAATATGAAATGGGTAACTTTTCTCTTATTTAATCTTTATCTTTAATTTTCATTTGTTGTGTTAAGGATAATGAAGATTCTAGGTTGAGAGTTGAGTAAAAGTTATAATAATTTTAACATGTGTTTACATTTGTTTTTATTTATTTATATTTTTTCCTTCAATTTTTACTTATTTGTTTGGGAATTTTATGTTTAATTTTAAAATTTTTCTTACAAAATTATCATGTCGTTTAGTTAATTTTAAGCAAATGATTAAGTCTTTTCATTGTTAGATTAATTTCTTTAACATATCATGGAGTAATGTGATAATTATTTAGTTTTGTCATAATTTGTATTTCATGATAAAATATTAAAATTACAATTAACTTGAAATTGATAATTAGGAATCAAATAGTGGAAACTAACTTGTGAGAATATTTTGAGCCTTTATCTATTTATTATTAATGATAATATTTGTGCTACTTCTTAAACACTCTTCTTATCAATTCAAATTATTTAGATAATCTATTTAGGTTTTTGCATTGAATGCTAATATTTTTACATCTAATAAATAAAGTGTAAATATTTATTTTTATTGCTTAAGTTGAACAGCTTAAGTATAAAATAAAAGTATATGCCCTTTCGATGAAATATATATATAGGATTACTTATGCCAATATAAAATAAACCAAATATTAGCCACTCATCAAATCATATTAAATATGTACAAATTGTACATGAGTCCTCTCTCTCTCTCAAAAGTAGAAAGAATATCTCTAGAAAAAAAATGAGAAAGAAAAAAATAAAAATGAGAAAGAAAAATCAATAGTATAAACTAAATACTATGACCCAAAATGTTTTTACAAAATTGTGAGAAATGGCTAAAACAAAAGAAAGATAGGCAACAAATACCCTAGAAGTCATTCCATTTTCTTCATCTCTAAAAGACATATAACTTGAATTTTTTATTTGATGATTTTAATTGATGCATGAGGATAATATGTTATTTCTTTATAAATAATCAATTCATGCGATTCCTTTAATGAGATTGAGGTTATGCACTATTTTAAGCCTTTTATTCTTTGAATATATGTGAACCTATTAGTTCATTTCTTTAAACTCTATTTACATATTACTTTGATTGAATGCTTGAACTCATAAGATTATTATGATATTGAGAGTAGGACTTGTGAGGTTTAGAGTCAAAGACTAAAATTGGGTAAGTTAATATTGATGCATTTTTAATGTGGGATAGGAATGTGATCTTCAACCTAATTTTTATAATATATCATGAATGTTTAGGATGTTAAAATAACAAATATTTTTGATTTTAATTGTGAACTTAAAAGAGATTAAAGCATAAGAAGTTTTGTATTTTTATTCTCACCTTAAAAGAAATTAATGCATGAGAAGTTTTGTATTTTTATTCTCACCTTTTAATTTTGTTATTTTGTTTAAAATTTACCTTTATTAGTTTTAGTTTTTTTTCTTTATTTTTGTTATTTTTTTTAAATTGTTGTATTTTAATTTGATGTTTGTGGGTATCTTCTCTGAAAGCCTTCATAAGTCTTAAACTCATCCATAAGGACAACTTAGGGGTTTAAAGGCTTATTGCATATACTAAATGTAACCATGCTAATATATGAAAATGATTTAGAATAGTTTACTTTTATTTATTTTAGTTTTTGGTTTTTAGTTTTTTGCTTTCTTTGCTAGAGACTAGCAAGAAGCCGGTTGGGGTTTGTGATGAATGTTTAAAAGCACTAAATTTAATGTGATTTTATGAATTTCAAGTATCAAAAGAAATTTTTATTTTCATAATTTTATCATCATTTTAGCAAATCTATCTTTTTGTAATCATATCTATATTTTGTTGTTTTTCAAGTATTTTTAACATTAAAATGATTTAGCTTATCAAAATTGAAGAAAAGTACTTGGAAGCACTCCATTTCATCATTGAAGCATAAAATACTAAGATATGTAAACCTTACATATATATGTTCCAAACGAATAAAATGGGTGTAAAACAAAAGGGCTTCAAGAAGTTCAAAGACACACGGGTTATCGTGGAGGATGTTGTGTGCCACGACGTGGGAGTAATGGATCAACTTTCAAACATATACTGGCAAGTTCATGCCAAAACATAGAATAGATGTATACTGCGATGCTCTTTTTTAAGGATATACTTTTCTCTCATTTTTCTCACCTATAAAAGAAACCCTTCACCCCTATTACAAATTATTCCTCTTTCTTATCAGCACATTTCGTAGCTAAATTAGTTTTCTTTCTAGTTTTTCTTTCATAGTCTTATAGTTGCTCTCTCAATTTAAAGTTGAACTTAGTTTAGTTTATGTAGTAGTTTTCTTTCAATTCAATAAATATGATTGGTAATTCTATTTGGAGGTTTTCCAGAAACAAAAACAATTTTGAAGTTTTGTACTCGAAAGGATACTCTTAAGACATAATGTATTATTTAATTTTAGATAAACTTTATGTGTTGTTATAAGTGTTATGTTTAATTTACTAATTATTTATTAAATTAAGTATGTTTGGCTGAAAACTATAGGATATTATTAATATTATTATGCTTGTGAAACATCAAAGTAGATAAATATTTTTATAAAATAAATTAAGTTTTATTTCTTCATTAAGATTTAAACTAAGTTTGTTAAAGAAAAGTATGTAGACATAGTATTTTATATAATAAACATGAAAGTTAGATTTAAGATTTGATTTAGAGAAGTGCTACTTTGTCTTTGATTTATATCAATTGTATAGTTAGAGTGAAGCTCTATTTCAAATATTTTTACAAGAATTAATATTTAAAATATATTGACATATTTTTTTGTAACAGTTTTAAAATCTAAAATTTAGTTTCTAGATTCTTAAATCATTAATTTGACTTTGATACTTTGTTGATAGTTTACATTGATATCCTCGCCAAAAGCATCAATTAAATTGTTTATTAATTCTTTATGAATAAAACATAATTTAGTCAACTATCAATTATTGATCCCACCGAAAGACCTTTATTAATATTGATTAACAATGAAATTGATCCCTTCTTCGGATATTTTCTTATAAAAAAGGAAAAATCAATAATCTTAATTTATATCTTTAAAAACCTAATTTATATTGAGCAAGCATAATGAACTAATTAAATTATCGTATAAATACGCCATTGAGTTTAAATTTTTATTTGGCTGATGTTTGTTGAATCAATATTTACTTTTATGTCATTAGTTTAGATCTTTTAAAAGCACAAAATTTGTGATAGAATGTGGTTTAATTTTTCATTTTTAAGAATTTATTAAATTATTTAAAAACTATGTGCTTCCTCTTTAGACTGGCCTTGAAGTATACTTAGCATTTTTTACAAAGTGTTTCGTTTACATACAAGTTGTTTTATAAATACAAAAATCAAGTATCAAAGTTCTTTTAGAAGGAGTATCATATGGATCTATATAAGTCCAATGTAGAGAAGTTGAGCCACATGAGTTGCATATTCTTTATATCTTTCTCTTAACTTTATTGATGATGCTATTCTAACCTATTGTTTTTATCATAGTTATTGGAGGAGGTGGGAATCTATTGGAAAAGCATGGGTGCTATAAAGGGTGAGGTAGAAACTCTAAAAAAGACTAACCAATTTCACTAGAAACAATTGTAGCAAATCACCATAGAAAGAGATAGGGCATTGAAATCTTTTTTATGATGAAGTACAAGCTTGAGGAGATGGAGATGCAGTGTAATTTAAGGATGTAGGACTTCACACAAGTCCATAAGGCCCTTAGATTAATAAATTAACTAGACATAATTTTGTTCATGAAACTCATATTTTTCATAAAGAAAGACATAAAAATTGATAAAGAAAGGAAAAGAAAAAAGAAATACAATCAATCTTTTGAATTGTAGTACCAATCTCCTCTTGAATCTCTTCCAAAGTTTTATATCCTTTCAAAATTTTCTATAGTTTTCTCTCTTCTATGCTCCAAACATTGATAAAAAAAATCATAATTTTGGCCCCTTTGGGTTCATGGAGTAATTAGGGGTTAAATATAGCTCAAGTGGAATCTAGACTATTAGATTAGCTTTAGATCAAGGGTTGAGATCAAAAAAATAAATCATGCCAGCGAATAAGAGCACCACACATGGTACATAGAATTCACTGAGCAAATTAGAGCATGATGCGTGGCATAGGAAATACTAATTCTATGAACGAAAGCTAAGTGAGTGCCATGTGGTTCAACTTGATTCATAGTTATGGATTGTGTGGCATGACGATGGAAGTAATGGACAAATCGCCTGAAGGCACATGGCATGACCTCTGACCACGAGACTAAATTGTAATGAACATCGTGCTGACACGTGGCACCACACTATATCACACTATAGAGGTAGCGATCTATGAATAGGCCTCTCTACTTGCATGGCATCCACATGGCTTACCTTGTCAGCTCATATGCTTGTGTGGCATACACGTCGTAGCTTCTGATTAGTCTTGCATTAAAAACTCATAAAAAAAATCATAAATATTCCAAATAAATCCCAAAAATATCTAAGAATTATATTTTTATCCCTTTTCACTAGAAAGTTTATATTTTAATATTTGTAACCCAAAAAATACTACTTATTAAATAAAAATAAAAAATATTAAGGAAAAAAGTGTATAGATGACTACACTTTCATAGAATCAACAAACATACAAGTATGTCATGCTAGAAGTTTATAATTAATAATGTGAGATTTTAGGACAGGCGATAGCCTTGACTATGAAAATTATGGTTCAAATATGTCTTTCACTATATAAAATGTTGCTATAGAGAGAGACTTGGTTTTGTGAGGGCTACCTATTGCGATGTTTGAAAGCTATCGTTGTGAACAAATATGGATACCTCACAACTAGTGTGAAAGTTATCATACTAGGTATACTAGCTTGTGCTTATTTCCTTAAAAAATATTAAAAAGAATTAAAAGTACAAAAGCTTTTGCATGCACAAAAAGAAAAGGCCACAATTGGTTATACAAAAAGGAAATAAATAACCAATCTTTCACAAAAAGAATAATACAAGAGGTCAGTACAAAAAAAGATTAAAGTTCTCTCTTGGTAAGTAAATTTAATTTTGTGCAAGCATGGATTGAACTGCTATTTTTTTATTATATGTGGTACTCTTTCTTTTGAATCTTTCATAACTAATCCTAAATGAAGAAATTGATATCCTATTGTAGTTTCAACACATATTATACTTTTGGTGATTGTCGATATGTCAGCATATGTGTTAATATGTTTGATTGTCTTGTTTACATATTTTTATGTTGTCAATTCAAAAAGGAGTATCACCTATCATATAAAAAATTACATTCCAATTCATACTTGTACAAAATAAAATTTACGTACCAAGAGATAACTTTAAATAATTTTTTTCTTTTTTACCGCTTGTATTATTTTTTTATGAGGGATTTTTTTATATATTTTCTTTTTGTATAACCAATTGTGGCTCTTTTATTTTATGCATGCAAAAGCTTTTGTATTTTTCTTTTTCATTATATTTTTACGGAAATATGCACAAGTTAGTATACCTTGTATTATGACTTTCACACCAATTATGAGGAAGTCCTCTCTGCTCACAGCGATAGCTTTTATAGATAAGAGTAGATAGCCTTCTCTATACTATGTGTCCCTTTATAGAAGCATTTTATACAATGAAAGATAGAGTTCAACCATAATTTTCATAGTAAAGATTCTATCATGCCTTAAAATTTCACATAATTAATTATAAACTTCTAGGCATGACATACTTTTGTGTCTTGTGAGTGTGTGAGTAGGTTCATGTCAACATTGATCATCAAATATAAAAAAAATATAAATGCACAAGTCAAAGTATTCATTTGTGTAATATATAACCAATCAAAATACATATGAATGGAGTTTGTAATGGTCATGTCAATGTTAAAACATGTCTACTTTATTTTAAGTCTTGTGTGAGTGTTGGTGATATTTTTAAACAAAACATATAATTATAATTTTAGTTTCTATGTGTGTTTTAGAAGAGTATTTTCAAGCTGAAGAAACTATCGAGTCTCAACATTCACATTTTAAGTATATCTCTTTTCCCTTGTATGCTAGATTGCATAATAGACACGTAGGAATAATATAAAAATAGGCTACTGGATTGATCAAGTAGTGACTAGATTGATCGAGCTATGTAACCAATTGACTTAATTATTTATATGACCAAATTGAGTAAGAATTTAATACTTGATTGTTCGAGCACTAAATTGATCAATATTAATGAAAAGATTAATCCATTTTTTAGAATTAATTAATTGGTTCACTAGATCGATTAAGAGGACATTTGGTTGACCAAACTATGTACTTGATGGATCAAGCACTTGTTTAGATCGATTGAGCAGCTACTACTTTGATTTTAAAACCTATTTATAATACGAATTGGATTGACTTTTTACTATATTTTCCTTATTCTATAAAAGTTATTTAACTGATTTTATGGACAAGATGATAATTTTACTTTTAATAAATTTCTTAAAAGTATTTTATAAATATAAACCTAAGCATACAATTTCGACTAACCACACAAGAGCTTAATTGTGCTTATTCTCTCTCTTGTTTCGTAAAAAAATTTGAATAGGATTTTTCATTAAGTTAATTTATCAAACATTTATGGTTGTGTTTGATGGATTAAGAAGCCTATAATAATAATTGTGTTATCGTGCTTTTAACTGATCGTTCTAGAGTTGCTAGTTGTATTCGATTTATCTGATATATATTATTTAAATCAACTCGGATTGTTCATTATTGTATCTACTCTAGGATGCACACTTTTCCTTGTGTTTATGTGCTAACTATTTTGGTGATAATGGCACGAGTTTGATTAACTAGTGGAACTGAAGTTTATCAAAATGTTTGTTTGGATCTGAATACCTTTCTTGTAGATACTATGATGAAAGTAGTGGCTTGTAAGTAGGTTACTTAGGGCATTACATGGGTGGGTAGTTTGAATCCTAGCCTTATAACTGGATAAGTTTTTTTCATAATGGATAGTTAGGTGATCTAATAGACTGATGGTTTTCCTTTTAAGTCATTGATGTCACCTATGTTGTTTCCACCTAAAAATATTGTGTATTGATCTTTATTTTCTGCTTTATTTTATTTACACGTAATTACATGTCTGGCCATTCTATAAATTTTTAATTTTTCATAATTCCTCTTATATTTCACTAATTAAATAATTATAAACATAACTAAATAAATGAACTATTACTTGGTATCAAAGCCTTCACTAGATACACTTAGTGTGCCTAGGACCTTATTATGGATGATTTAAGAGAGAGTTTGTCTACAACCTGTACACCTTACTTTGATGGATGTAATTACCCATATTGGAAGGCTCGTATAAAAGCCTTTTGATGGTCTATAGATGAGAGTGTCTAGACTGCTAAGCATGCTTGGAATATTTTAGTTGTTGCCCATGAGTAAACCACACATGTTAAACAAACTAAATTTCGCAAGCTTGATAGTTAATTTGAAAATTTTAGGATGAAAGAAGAAACTTTCTCTGAATTTTATATTTAGATTATGTGAAAGCTACCATAGTGAGCGGAGAGGGAAACCTCATTGCTAGTATGGAAGTCATTATACTAGGTATACTAGCTTGTACATATTTCTTTAAAATAATAATAATAATAATAATAAAGGAAAGAGAAAAATACGAAAGTTTTTTCATGCATGAAAAGAAAGAGCCACAATTGGTTATACAAAAAGAAAATAAATAACCAATCTCTCACAAAAAATATTAATACAAGAAGGGAATCAGAAACAAAAAATAGATTAAATTTCTCTTTTGGTAAGTAAATTTTATTTTGTGCAAGTATGAATTTAACTGCAATTTTTTTATAATAAGTGATACTCTTTCTTTTGAATATTTCATAACTGATCATAAATGAACATATTAACATCTTATTACAATTCTAAAACATATTTTCCTTCTGGTGATTGTTGATATGTCATCATATGTGTTAGTATGTTTGTGTGTTTCATATTTTGAACAAAAATAATTTTATCATTTTTGTGAATTGTTTTAATCATGTTAAACTAAGTCTACTACCCTCAGTTCAAAATATATATACTAACTTTTATAAATTTTTGTTTTATCTTAATTTATTTAGAGGAGCCATAAAACTTAGGGGGAGTTTATTCATATTTTGGGAAACATATTATTTTTAGCTCTCTATTTTGATTAATCTGGGCTTTTTAGAATGTATAATCTTTTTTTAATCATTAAATACACTGCTTGCATGCTAAACCTGTTATAATTGCTTAATGATTATATTGTTTATCCATATAAGAAAAAGGGGGAGAAAACAGGAACATGAATTAAAAATCTACAAATAGGATAAAGCTAATTTAGGAAGAAAATTACTTTGAAAATCTCTTTTGGAGATATTAAACATAAAGGGAGTATACTTCAATTTTCTATCTGATTATTAGTCACTCTTATAAATATACTTCGTTTTTATATTGTTAAATATACAAAACTAATGAATAATGAGTCTTTTGGGATAAGTTGTTTGAGTATTTATGTTTTTGTTTTCCTGGGATAGTACCACTATATAAAAGGGGGAGATTGTAAGGTTTATATGAATGTTGGCGATATTCGTGAACAAAATATATAATTATAATTTTTGTTTTTAGGTGTATCTTAGAAGAATATTTTCAAGCTGAAGAAACTATGGAGCCTTAACAATCACATCTTATATATATCTTTGTTCCTATGCACATTAGATTGCATATTAGACACATAGGAACAATATGAAAGTAGGCTACTCTATCGATCGAGTATTGACTAGATAGATCAAGCTATATTACTTGTTGACATAATAATTAATATGACTAGATTGATTAAAGAATTGATACTCAATCAATCGAGATTAATGAATATATCGATCCAATTTTTGAGCAATAATTAATTGATTCACTAGATCAATCGATCGAATTATGAACTAGATCGATTGAGCACTTATTTAGATCAATCGAGTGGCCAATGTTTTGATTTTAAAACTTATATCTGATATAAATTGGATTAGCTTTTACTATATTATCCTGCTTCTTTAAAACTCATTTAATAGATTTTACGAACAAGATGGTAATTTTACTTTAACTTAAGTTTTTCAAAATATTATATAAATATAAACCTAACCACACAATTGAAACTAACCACACAAGGGATTAATGGTATTTATTCTATTCATCTTTTATTCTATCTCTTGTATTACTAAAAGTTTTCAAGTAGTATTTTCCATTAAGTTCAATTATCAAACATTTGTAATTGTATCTGATAGATTAACAAGCCTATAATAATAATTGTGTTATTGTACTTTTAATTGATTATTCTAGAGTTGTTAGTTGTTTTTGATTTATCTGATATATTGTTTAAATCAACTAGTTAGTGTCGTTCCTTATTGAATCTACTCTAGGAAACATACTTACACTTGTGTTTATATGCTAACATTTTAGGTGATAGCAGTGCAAGTTCAATTAACAAGTGGGACACAAGTTTGCAGAACGGTGGTTTGGATTCAAATGCCTTTTTTGTAGAGACTATAATGAAAGTAATTCTTGTAAGTAGATTGCTAGGGAGCATTATCTTTGTGGGTGGTTTGAGTCTTTGCCTTGTAATTGGATACTTATTTTTCATAGTGGATTGCTAGGTTATCTAATAGATAGGTGGTTTTACTTAGGTCATTAATTTGGCCTATGTCATTGGGAGTTGATATTTATTATTTCTATTATTATATTTATACATGATTATGTGTCTAGTCATTCTGAGTTTTTAATTTGTCATATTTTCATTCATATTTTGCTAATTAGATAATTAGATCCATAACTAAATAAACAAACTTTCACGTGGTACTCCTTTTGAATCTTTTATAATAGATTATAAATGAACAAATCAACTTTTTATTACAGCTCCAACACATATTTTACTTTTGGTGATTGTCGATATGTCATTATATATGTTAGTATTTTGTGTGTCTTACCTACATATGTCTATGTAATCAATGGATAGTCATATTTTGAACAAAATTAATTTCACCATTTATGTGCACTATTGTAGTCAAGTTAAGCTAAGTCTAATACCCTTTTATATATATATATATATATATCAATTTTTATAAAAAAAATTATTCTAATTTATTTAAAGAAGTCGTAGAATTTAGGAAGAGTTTATTTATTTTGGGAAACACATTGTTCTTAGCTCTCTATTTAGCTCTTTGTTTTGAGATTTTAAGAATGTGTACTCCTCTTTTCAATCATTAAATTAACTGCTTGATTGCTCAAACTATTATTATTGCTTCATGATTAAATTGTTTATTCTTTTGACAAAAGGGGGGAGAAAATTGGTATCCAAAATTTTGAAGTACTTTGAATTTTTAGCGGCAGATATTTATTTTTGAAGTACTTTGAATTTTTAGGATATTTAAAATAGGGTGAGTTATTTTTAATTTGTATCATTTGTTTAATCCTCTTTTGATCATTCTTTGCTTTTCTATTATTAATTACACTGAACTATTATGAACAATGATTCCTTCGAGAAAAGTTGTTTGCTTTTGAGATTCAAGTGAAGATAGTTCCACCGGATCATAGGATAGTACCACTATGTAAAAATTTAATTTCTTATGAGGATTATATAGTGAAAGAAAGGTTTTTTCACATAAATAAGCCAAAGGGTGAGATTGTAAGGTTTAGGTGACTGTTGGTGATATATTCATGAACAAAACATATAATTGTAATTTTAGTTTCTAGGTGTATCTCATAAAAATATGTTTCAAATTGAAGAAACTATCAAGCCTCAATGATCACATCTCAGGTATATCTCTACTCCTGGGCACGTTAGATTGCATGTTAGACATATAGGAACAATGTGAAAATAGGCTACTCGATTGATAGGGTATTGACTAGATCGATCGAGCTATATCACCTGTTGAATTAAACATTTATATGACTAGATCAATCGAGGAGCCAATACTTGATTGATTAAGTACTAGATCGATTGAGATTAATGATTAGATTGATCCATTATTTAGAATTAATTAATTGGTACACTAGTTCGCTCAAGAGGACATTTGATCAATTGAATTACGTACTCGGTCAATCTAATTCAGTAAAGCACTTGATTAGATCGATCTAGCGGACATGGCTTTGATTTTAAAACCTATTTCTAATACGAATTGGATTGGCTTTTTACTATATTGTCTTTTATTCTCTCTCTTATTTTACTAAATTTTTTCAAGTAGGTTTTTTCATTAAATTAATTTATCAAACATTTGTGATTATATTTGATTTACTAACAAGCCTATGATAATAATTGTGTTATTGTGCTTTTAATTGATTATTCTATAGTTGCTAGTTCTTTTTTATTTATCTGATTTATTGTTTAAATCAACTAGTTAAGTTTGTTGATTACTAAATCTACTCTAGGACATATACTTACACTTGCATTTATGTGCTAACTTTTCAAGTGACAATAGTACAAGTTTGATTAACTCTTGGGACTCAAGTTTTTTAGAATGCTAGTTTGGATCTGAATGCTTTTGTTATAAAGACTATGATGAAAGCAGTGGCTTGTAAGTAGGTTGCTTGAGAGCATTACCTATATGAGTTGTTAGATTCGTAGACTTTAATTGGATACTTATTCTTCATAGTAAATAGCTAGGTGGTTTAGTGGATTGGTGGTTGTCCACCTAGATTATTAGTGTGACCTAGGTTGTTAATCTTGTGTGTTAATCTTTATATTTCTACATTACTTTATTTACACAAGATTACATAATTGGTTATTCTGTGAATTTTTAATTTGTCATACTTTCGTTGATATTATGCTAAAAATATAATTAGATTTATAACTATATACATGAACTTTCAATACTTTCCAGAAGGACCTTGATTAAGTGTAAGGGTAGTACTCATAGGAGTCTACGAAGGAGTGGTATTTTTCAAACCAAAATTATTAACCAACTCCTTGGCATACTTAGTTTAAGATAAGAAGATCCCATCTTTCATCTATTTTAGTTGAAATCAGTAAGAGAACTTTAGTTCACCACCTAAACTTATCTCAAACTCACTTTACATAATGGTAGCAAACTTTTGAGCTAGTTTATCCTTAGTAGCCTCAAAAATGATTTCATCAACATAGACTTGGGCAACAAACACTTCACCTTGAATTCTTGAAACAAATAAAGTTTTGTCACCACCTCCTCTCACAAATCAATTATTGAAGAGAAACATGGTAAGGCACTCATACTAAGCACAATAGCTGGTTTCAATCTATAAAATCATTTCTTCAATCTCATCATATGATTTAAAAATTGAGGGTTTTCAAACCCCTTAGGTTGTTCCACATGTACTTCTTCTTTTATAAATTTATTCATAAAAACACTTTTGACATCCATCTAATATAACTTAAACTTGAAGTAACATGCAAGACTAAGGAGTAGTCTAGCATACTCAAGGCAAGAAATAGGGGTAAAGGATTCATCAAAGTCTATGCCTTCAATATAGATATAACCTTGTGTAATAAGGTGAGACTTTTTTTAGCAATAACTCGATTTTCATCTTCTTTGTTTTTGTACAACCAGCGTGTACAAATAATATGTTTGTCTGTAGGTTTTGGATTCAAGTGTCAAACATTATTTCTCTAGAATTTATTATTTTTCTCTTACATGGATTTAATCTAGTGTATGTCCCGCAGAGCTTCCTTAACATTTTTAGGAAGGATAGTGAAAATAAAGCACATGTAGTTAAAGGTCTCATGAAATTGATAACTTGTCTTAACTCTATCTTTCATGTTATCGATAATGTTGTCCATAAAATGAGCTTTCTTTACTCATTTAGGAAGGGAAGAACATTATTTTTCATTGTCTTTCTCATCTTTAGAATTCTGAAAGGGTCTATTGGAGTAATAGGGGAAGGTATCTCAACATTATCTACAGTTGTTTTAGGTATGTTTCAAAATCAAAAAAATCTTATTATCATCAGATTCAGCCAATTTAGTTGCTCTGATGCCGTCCATCACAACATTGGTGGATTTAATTATAGTGGAAGTTCTTAGGTTGTAGATACTATAAGCACGGTTGTTACTAGAGTATCCCAAAAAAAATACCAAGATCACTTTTGGCCTCAAACTTATCTAGATTATCCTTGTCAAAATATACAAGTACTACCAAAAAGTACATTAGTGCTTAACATTTGGCCTTTTTTCATGCATAAGCTAATAAGATGAATAACAAGTGTCATGCCTTAAAAAGTAACGATTCAATGTATATCAAGTAGTGTTAATAGCTTCATCTCAAAAATACTTTGCCAAATATTTACTAGTCTATATGATCCTGGCCATCACTTGGATAACTCTATTTTTCTTTTCAACTATGCTATTTTGTTAAGGGATCTTGGGCATAGAAAACTCATGTTGAATTCCTATTTTGTCACAAGAGACATTGAACTTAGAATTCTCAAATTCTTTTCCACTGTCACTCCTAATTTTGATGATTTCTCATTTTGTAGCTTAATAAGCAAGGATTTGAGCTTATCAAATGCTTCAATTTTCCTCTTAGAAATAGAACCTAGGTGTATCTAGCATAATCATCAATAATAACCAAAATATACTTTCTGCCATTAATGCTTGCAATTTTAATAGGTCCCATCAAATCCATATGAAGAAGTTGAAGTGATCTTGTGGTAAACAAGAGTTAATTCTTCTTGTTTAGGCTTTTGCTTTACTTTTCCAATTGGTAAGGACCATAAACATGTTTAAGAATGGCGGAGATTGAAGGAAGACCTTGGATGACTTTAAGGTTTGAAATTTTCTTTAACAATTTGTAGTTGATGCCATAACTCTTTAGTGCTTAAACTCAATTTGCTACACACCACTTCAAGAGGAAGCCCTACATAGTAATAGTTGTCCTTATATCTAATGCATCTGATGAGATTATTATCCATATCATGATATATGATGTATTATTTTTGAGTAAACTTGATAGTGTATTTTCTATCAACAAATTTGGCTAACATTGATAAAATTAGCCTTAAGTCCTACCACATACAGAACATCCTTGAGCTTAGAAATACTAGGATCACTGATAGATCCTCTACCATAGGTCAAAGCCTTGTTTACATCACCCAACATAACAAATATACAATTAGTGAGAGTTGAATTCGTAAAGAATGACTTATCCTCAATCATGTGTTAGGAGCATCCAATATCAAAGTACATACAACTAAAAACATGAGTCTTTAGAGCAGTGTGAACCATATTACAATTGAGATTTTTAACAACAGTAATAATACCAATAAAATAAATAAATTCATTTAAAATAACCATAGCATCATTCTATAGTGTTACAGCTTCACTAGTCAAAGTGACAGAAAGATTCAACAGCTCTTCCATAAGATTGAAGATATCTATGTCATAACTAGGAGAATATTTAAAAGGGTTAGAGGTGAAGAAGTAACCAGAATTATAGGAGATAGGAGAAAGAGAAAATATTTTTGCACTCAAAGATTCAACGGTGAAATTGTTGGAAATCTCAATAAGAAGAGCATATTTTTGAATCGTAGCAGTAGTAGAGGAGGAAGTATGAATGCCTTTAAAATTTAATAACTTATCAAAAAAAGTGTTTTCAAAGGACTACGTATTACCAAATTTATGATATTCTTAAATATTTCTCTTGAATTGTACTACTGAAGGGGAAGAGTCCCAACCATTTCATATTTTTCTATAACACTGGATTCAAGAAGTATTACTCTTTCAATAATAGCTTCAACCCGAGCATGAAGCTTCATCAATATCACAATCATCCAACGACTCAAGAATAACCTTTTCATCTTCTAACAAACAAATTTCTTTCTTAAGTTTGCAAATGAAATCTAAATTACATAAAGATGACTCTGAAACACATTAATCTTTGAGAGCATTTAAATCTTTATCATGAGTTAACTATTCAAGGTTACTTATATGAGCAAGCCATTTCTCATTATCACTGAAGACACCTAATATAGTTATCCAAATTTATCTACAAGTTGTTCATATCTTTTTTACCATCCAAGGTTAGATTGAGAAATTGATTAGAGAAGTCCAAATGATCCTTATCTTTTTATGAAGTATTACTATGGATCTTGGACATAACTTTCTTCAACTTGAGGTTATCATATACAAGCTATAAGTCATAGGATTCTTGAAGGAAAAACTTGTCATTATCACCAACATCAGTTCAATAAGAAGAACTAGAAAGGGTAGTTTATGAGTAGGAAGTGTAGAGCATTTAGGAGTGGTAGTCATCCTTTCTATAATTAAGACACTCATATGAAGAGGCCATTAATGAGACAAGACCGGAATCGAGTTGGCAATACCAATCTTGCGGATACTTTGGTTTTATATTTGTAAAACTCTCACAAGTGTACGAATCATTTTATAAAAAATGACAAGTATACTCCCAAGGTTGATCTAAGGAAGGAATATATGTGGTTTTTAATTTATTCTTCAAAATTTTAAAAACAAAATTAAATCCTAAACATCTTATCAAGATATTTTGATTTTTGTGTTTCCTAATCTAATAACAAAAATAAATAAACATAGATATGATCCAATAAAAAATTATGAAATTTTTTATCGTTCATAGCAGTGGAGTATTTATGGATATAATAATTAAGTTAATTATGCTTGATCATATTAAAGAACTCTAAAACTTAAGAAAAACTAACTAAGGAAAAACTAAAAACTAAGAAAGGAGAGAAAGAAAGAGAGAATAAGATGTGTTTTTTTGGTGTTTTTAGGTGTGAAGAGAATGGGGGTATTTATAGGTGAGGAGAGGAAGAAAAAATGGGTGAAAAAATGATTAAAAATTGTGGAAACCTGGAGTAGTGAATGATGACATCATTGCGGATGGGGCATATGTGTGTAGCGGCACGCGCGGACTGGGCGCAGATGAGCGCAGGCGTGTGCGAACTGGGTGTGGGCACGCGTGGAATGGAGAGTAGGCACGCATGGACTGAGCATTGTGTTGGCGCGGCGTGCGCGTTGCTCGGCGCGGCTGGACGTGCTACGCGCGTTGGCCGGCGCGGCTCAGCAGCTACGTGCGCAACTTTCTCCTTTTTCGACATTTTTGACATTTTTAACCCTTTTGACCCATTTTGTCCAATTTTTCCATATTTGTGGACCTTTCCTCATTTAATTGATGAATATATTTGCGATGTATTGCCTCCGGTATTTTTCTTTGAGTCTTTAAGTTACTTTTTTAAGCGAAAATACCTAAAAAACAATAAAAATACCTGTGATTCCCAAAAGACAGATTTATATAAATATATGATAAAATCATATAAATATATATATTTTTAATCAATTAATATGCATAAAATCATGGTAATTATAATTGAGGTAAAATATTAAATCATCACATGGTGAAAATTGAGTTCATAAGATCCCTAGATTAAAAAATTAACTACATATAATTGGGTTCATAAAGCTCATATTTTTCATAAATGAAGACAAAAAATTGATAAAGAAAAGAGTAGAAGAAGAAATAATATCAATCTCTTGAATTGTAGAATTAATCTCCTCATGAATCTCCACCAAAATTGTGTCCCCTTTTGAATTTTTCAATATTTTTCTCTCTTTTTAGCTCCAAAAATTGACCAAAATTATGCTAATGGAGGGCACTTGGGATTTATGGAGTGATTAGGGGCTTAAATATTACTCATGTGTGATCTAGACCGTCATATCAGCTTCAAATCAAGGGTTACGATAAAAACAAGCAAAATTGACAATGTTATCCAATCATAGGGCGACAAGTGGCAGGGGAAATTCATTGGACAAATTAGAAAGTGACGTGTGGTAGGGGAGACCAATCAGAGTCAACACTCACTGATTCAATGCCACACGGTGTGATTTGATTCGTGGAAATGGATAGCGTGGTGCACGGGTGGAAAGCGATGAGCAATCGAGTGGTGACACATGGTAGAAAAGTTTAACCTATTCCGAACTCCGATTGAAAGCTGTGTTGACACATCATGTTTTATACTCCTCACATGCGGCGTGATAACTGTATTTTATATAGTTATTTTTACCCATTTTATTAATTATAATTGCTATGTTCTTTCTATTTTTAGTTAATTTTAGTTTAATAAATTAGTATTTATTGTTTTTTATATATTTTAAGAAAATTAAATAAATTGTATCGAAAACGTACTTAATTGCAAATTTGTGTCCAAAAATATAATTTCAAATAAAAGAGTACTTAAATGCAATTAATAAAAGTTGAAAATATAATTTAAATTAAAATTGGGCTTAATTTCAATTATTAAAAGTTTAAAATTTAATTTAAATTAGGAAAAGGGCTATATTGTAATTAAGCAAAGTTTAAAATGTAATTTGAAATATATTTGTGGGTGAAAATGCAATTAGTAAAAGATATTTTTCTGCGCAGGTGAGAAGAAGCCACGCGCCCTAATCCAAGCGCGCAACGTAGACCGTCCGATCAAAGAAGAAACGGCCAGATGCACGGGTTGCAAGCGCAGGCCGGCGTGTAGGGTGGGACCCACTTGTCTGACGCCGTGCAGGCCCTGTCCCCCACCTTCGCGTGTATGTTTTCCCGTGCGGTCGATCCACGTGCGCTCGATTATTCTTTGAATCACAAGATGCCACGTGTCCCACTTTATATTGAATCCAATCAGGTTCTGACACATGGCATGTTACAATGAGCGCGAAAGCGTAGGATCATGCCCGCATCCAGCCGTTGTCCCCCACGTTTCGCACGCCCCAATCCCGTGCGACAATTTCTGCGTGCGCTCATTACCTACAACTAATGAGTTACTGCCACGTGTCCCACTATTTATTTTAGCGAATAATATCACGACACGTGGCAGAGTTCATCGAAAAGCAAAACAGAAACGGACGGCTCGCCACTCACGCGTTTTCGATTCCAGTTTTTTGTTTTCAATACATTTTGTCCCCCCACGCGTTTTAATTTATTATTTTCCCCACACTTATCTGTCCCCCGCGTATCAAAAAATATATATTTTTAAATGTATTTTTTTTAGAAATTTGATGTTATAAATAGGGGATATTATGATAGAGTTTTATAGTTTTTTTTGGGAGTTTTTGGAAAGTTTTGGAGAGTTTATATTTTTTGTGTTGTTCGGTTTTGGACTTTGGAACACGCAGAAGCCATTTTTGGCTTCTGTTGTGTTCTATGTGTGCCAAATATTAACGATACGAGATGTTTTAATTTCCTTTCTTCTTCTTCTAATTTTTCTATATTTGTTGTAATTTTATATTTAATTAATGAAGTAATTTTATTTTTCTATGGTTGCATTTGATCTAAATTTATGAAGCTTTGATTTTAATTATTTTTGATAGATTTATAAGACGTTTGATTTGTTCATTCTATTTTGTGCTTAATGCTTTTTGATTATTTACGAATTTTATCAAATTGATCCGTGGCACATAAATAAACTTGGAAGAGGCATTTGTGTGTATATTGCTCATAGATAGAATGACATGTATGATGAAGGATAGGAATATACCCTAATTGTATGTGTGGCCATTTGTGAACTTAGAACGTAATGAATCTTGGTGAATTTAATTCTCATAGAGATATAGTGAATTAATTTAACGAGGTGTGTATATACGGAGCTCGGAAGAGATGTATGGATAAAATTAGAAGTTTTCGGTTGACAAATTAAATGTACTAAAAAATATAAATCAAAAGAAAGTAACATGATTATAGTGGATTAATTTGGTGAAAAATTACAATCCTAGATTTCTTTTATTTTCTTATTACTTTTTTCTAAATCAACGATCGTTTTGGATAAAATCAGAGAGAAATAATTTTAGTAATCAACAAATTGTAGTAACAAATCTCCATGGGAACGATACTTTACTTATCAAATTTTATTACTTGTGATCGTGTATACTTGCACG
This sequence comes from Hippophae gyantsensis, assembly GCA_030763125.1. NCBI lineage: Eukaryota > Viridiplantae > Streptophyta > Magnoliopsida > Rosales > Elaeagnaceae > Hippophae > Hippophae gyantsensis. Next base: position 66,090,762 of record CM061031.1, read on the forward strand.
TTTTATGTTCTCCAAAAGAGACAACAAGTTTTTGGCGACAACACCCCCAAACTTAAGTTTTTGCTAGTCCTCGAGCAAAAGGAAGGAAATAAAACAAAGATAACTGCATTTAAAATAGTGATTTTCAAAATATTTCTTTTTAGTCTTTCGAAATTACATAACTCAAAAGAATTTTATTTAAGCATCAAAATCAATTTAAAAGTATATTACATTTTCACAATGAATTTTAGCGTGTGTGTGTGAAGTCTTTTCATATTTCATCACATGCAATCCGGATCAGTTTATACAAATATAAAATCAAACAAATTTTCATGAAATCACAAATCTCATAAGTTTATTTTTCATTTCTCTCTCCACTAATGTAGACAAACACAAAACACCAAATCAATAGGACTTTATTAAGCTTGTAATGTATGGCTTAGGTAAAGGTAGGATAAAGGATAATATTTAGCTCAAAACTTTTCCCAAGCATAACATTTTAGGATTGAAAAAAATAACTTCTATCATCACAATAATTACTTCCCAATTTGGGATTTATCATCACATACAATACTCTTTTTTTTTCTTCTTTTTCTATTCTTTTTTTTTTCAATATCCCTTTTTTTCCGATATATCTTTAAATATTTACTAACAATTGTCAAATGTTAGTGAGATAAGAACAATAGATATATCTACATATATATATATATATATATATATATATATATATATATATATATATATATATATATTTATATAGGCTTTTGAAATGAGAAAAATATATATATAAACTTTGAAGCTCAAAATGGGTGTACTATGGATAATGCATGTGAAGGTAGATAGAAAGGCTCAAACGATCCAAAGATGGCCTAAATCATTTTCTTAGTTAAATGTTATCTATAATTTCTCCTCGAGAGAAAATCAAACAAATTCTAAGAACTGTGACACCACAAAATCAATCGAATTCCATACTCACATAAACCTTCTCTAAATTATCATAACAACTCAAAAATCAAGACTAGTGCTCATGAATATTTATTCTTGTAAAAACGAAACATACGTAAAAATTATTCATCACTTAGACAATATTCAAATTTTTCAAAGAGCTATGCATCATTTAAATCGAAGAAATAAAAGTAAATCACTATTCATAGCAAAATATCTTCAATCAACCAAACAAACAAAAAACAAATTTCACAAGCAAGAACATCCAGAAAGTATTTCAATTAGGTTCAATATATTTACCACCCCCAAACTTAATATACAAATTGTCCTCAATGTGTAAAAGTTAAAGAACATATGAGATGGGTTTAAAGAAACTTCCTGGTTTGTTTGATTGGTTAAGCCAAAATAGCTTCGTAACCTCCAATTTGCACTTACGAAAGAAAAAAATAACATAACAAAATATAAAAAGTAATACATGCGAAAAATAAAAAATAAATATAAAACACATGGGTTGCCTCCAAAGAAGTGCTTGATTTATAGTCTTCAGCTTGACTTCTCAATTTGTTTTTCTTTTTGTAAGTTAAGATTTGTGTGTCAAACAAAATCTCAACTTACGAAAAAATTGAAAAATAAATTAAGCAAGAAACAAGAACCAAATTTTTTTTTTCTTTTTGTGATTTAAGATTTGTGTGTCAAACAAAATCTCAACTCACGAGAAAATAAAAAAAATAAAAACAAATAAAATAAACAACCAACAATAAGCAAATAATTTTTTTTTTGTTTTTTCTTCTTCTTCTTGTGTGTTAAGATTTGTGTGTCAAACAAAATCTCAACGCACAAGAAAATTTGTAAAATAAAATAAACCAACAATACGCAAATAATTTTTTTTTCTTTTTGTGAGTTAAGATTTGTGTGTCAAACAAAATCTCAACTCACGAGAAAGTTGAAAAATAAATTAAACACGAAACAAAATAAAACAAGAAATTTTTTTTTTTTAATTAAAATCATATTGATTGGTATTAATATCAACAATGAAAATAGTAAGCTCATATGCTTGCGTGGCGTGCCATGTGGAAACTCCTGATTGATCTTGCGTCAAAAATTCATAAAAATTTCAAAAATTATATTTTCACCTTTTTTCACTAAAATTTTATATTTCAATATTTTTAGCCTCAAAAATATTATTTATTAAATAAAACAAGTAAATATTAAGTAAAAAAGTGTGTTAATGACTTTACTTTCATATAATCATCAAACACTTCATAAACCCTCAAAAATCCCACCTTTTTTTAATAGTTTTTTAAAATCTTTCACATAATCACTTTCTTAACAATTTTTTACTCATTTCACATAGAAATTTTCATAAATCTTCAACAATTTCAAGAAACTACATATTCAAAGAAGGGTGTTCTTCATTGTTATTCAATCCACAAAAACATAAGTAAGTATTCATAAATTTTTAAAATTTAAGTCATTAAATTAAACTCTCTTAAATTTGTAGAATATTTGTGATTTTAAAGAGTTCTAAAACCCTAATTAAGATAAAGAAAGGTTAGCATTTCACAAATTTTCTCTTTATGAGGTAGAGCAAATAACTTATCGATGAAATCCTACCTTTCATCATTAAATTTGACTCTCTTCTAGCTTATTACACCAAAGAGAGAAAAAAGTTATCAAAATAAAACAAAACAGTAAAGTGACCTCAGAGGTGTAAGTTCTATTCACATGGATATCTTACCATTAGGAACAAACTCTGTGAGTGTAGTACCAAGTTCAAGACATGCAACATCATAAGCACCAATCATAATGAACATGAAAGATGCCAACCCTTGTAGGAGTAGGGGAAATCATTAATAAATCTTCAGTTGTCATAAGGCATTAGGCTGAATCATTAGCCACTCATAAAATAGAGATAGTATAGGGAATGAAACTCAACCAAGGTAAACTCCTTACCATTTTCCTTTTACATGACGTAACAAGACAAAATAATTCTCCAAAAATTAGGAGATAACTGTCCTGGAAGAGTTCTAACTCTATAAAGGAACTCATTTACCAATGGGGGGAATGAGATCCTAATACTAGTAAAGAGTTAACCAATAAAAATGGTGATTATTCTTAGTAGGGGATTAATAGGGATCACATCTTGCCCAAGTAGAATGATTCAAATGTTTTTAAGAATTTCAATCATCTCCCTATCTTATCCACTATTGGTTTATTAGTAATTATAACTATTGAATCAACTTTATATTTAGCTCTATACATAGGTTAAAATTCACTATCTTTAGAAATATATTCACTAGAAAAGAGAAAGACATATTAATAGGATCAAAAGGGTAACATCGATCAAAGAGGTGAGTTAGAATAGAGTTTGGAGTCATAACTTTCACTAGAAGCACCACTAGGGTCATTACCATCGTTGAAAAAGGAAGGACTAACCAGCTCTAAGCCAGCCACCTGGTCGGTTGGCCAACTGGCTAGATGATTAGACCTCCCAATCATTGGTCATAGAAGGGAAAGGTTCACTAGTCTTGTCCTTTCCCAATCAACTTGTAGTCCTATTCCTATTGGTTCTACTATTCCATCCTATCCTATCTTGCCTTACACGATCTAGGTCATTTTCATTTAGGTGTTTCCTAGCAGTTTCAAATTTATTTTCACTACGATTTTTCTTTTTAGATCCCTTTTTGTGGTGGTGTTTATAGGTCTTACTACTAAACATTTTTTTCCAAGAAGAAGGTTTATCAAAGCTTAAGTAGCTGGACATAAACTCATAGCTCCTAAAAAAACTCATCATAAAATTCCTAGTCTACCAATCTGGATCTATATAAAGAGAGGGAAAAAGGTTTTAAAAGTACTTGTATTCTCCAAGTTTCTATGGTTTATACAAAAAGGTATTGATCCACTTACCAAGTGTTAGGTGAAGCTAAAACAGTTCTCCAATCTTTCTCCTAATATTTCTGACCTTAATTCCTAATTTAGTGTTGTGAGTGAGGTTGATAGTAATCGTGTCTTTATATAGACTTCCAAGCTGAATCTTAACCTCTTATCAACCTACAATTCAAGAACATAGATTCAGAAAAGATAAAGCAAAATGAGGCTATAAAGATATAAGATTTGAGAAAGTCAATCCTATAAGTCCATGGTTGACTTTTCTCCCAAACTTTGACTGATCACAACTTTTCAACCGAGATTCTAACTAAAGTATGATAATATCCATTGAACAGCTTGTGACCTCATGTTCATGATGGCATAAATATATATAGGGTACTGGCTAAACAACTCAACTAAGATGCTTTAGAATCAACTATTATTATCTTACCATACCTGGGCGAGATAACTAGACTGCCTACCTTGCCCAAAGCAACTTAGGTAGCTTGGGTGACTTGTGTTGAATAGGAAAATCACCAAGTACATTTGACCTTATTTGATTAGTCCACAACAACATTGAAAACTCAAATGGGTACAATCAGTACACAATTAGGTATATCTTTTATTATTAAATTGAAAAATCAAAATTAATGACATCATCTTATTATGGAAGGTCATTAATAGTATAAATAATTATATATTAATATATTCATTATTTAAATATTAATTAATATTAGTTATTTACAATTATACCATCTATCAAAACCTTTAAATAGGTACTCACAACCTAAAAAAATGTACGCATAAGCTCATATCATAAATCCCTCAAATTCTCTCTCAGCTTTATCTTTTCTCTCCAAATTTACTAAAGCATTGGAATAGATATGATATCCCCTGGTCTCATACATTCTAATTTGGTTTTTTTAGTGATTTATAGGTCTACATGCCAAAAGAACGAGACTTAACAGAAATCCACTTCAATAGTATTTTTGATACTTCAATATGATCTTAAAAAATACACCCTACCTAGTGTTTTAAGCCCATAATTATGCTGTTCTATAAATGTGCTCACAATTTATTTTTTTTTCTCTCGGTTGTAATTCAGTCCTATTTTTTGCTAGATTATTGTTAACTTAGTTAGTAGTACAATTTATTTATTTATTTTTGCTAGGCAATTAGCAATACAACTTACTCCACGGGGTTAAAATTGTCATAAATGCTCCATCAATATTTCATTTGCTAAATGTAGATGATATTGTGATTTTTTAAGGGCATATATCTTGGAGGCCATAAATCTTCAACAAATTTTGGATCCTTATTGTCTTTGGTTTGGACAATCTATAAACTTTCCAAAATTCACTTTTCTTTTTCCAAAAATGTCTCAAATTCTCTTAAACAGTAGATTTGCATTTCTCTCCACATCTCTAAACAATTTACTCCTATTATTTACTTGGGTCATTCTCTGCCCATTTTTTTAAAAAATAAACAAGAGTTTTAAGGTCTTTTACACAAACTAAATGGTCGTTTGGATAGTTGGAAGGAAAAACTTTTATCCTAAATAAGACGCAGAACTCTCATCTAATTTTTTCTCTAAAATATTCCTATATACTCCATGATTACTTTTCATCTACCAACTGGAATTGTCACTTAGTTGATAGTATTGTGAGAAACTTTTGGCGAATGAGAACTTCAAATCATTCTCATTATTTGACTTTTGTTTCCTGGAACAAAGTTCATTTACCAAAAGATTTTAATGGACTTGATATTAGGAAATTTGAGGATTTTAACACAACAATGCTTGCAAAAGCTATCTAGGATAATTCCAAACAATCACAAAAGCTTTAGGTGCAAGCCTTTAAAGGAAAGTATCTTCAACATCAATCATTTCTAAATGTTTTAGTTAAGTCTGTGAATTCTTCTGTATGAAAATTTCTTCTCTGAGCTAGAGATGTTTTGAAAGATAGTGTTTTTTAAAAAATAGGAAATGTTTCAAATATCAATATTTAGAAAGATCATTGGATTTTCCTTTTATCGAATTAAACTTTATTGGAAAAATTCCCTCAAAATCCTCATCTTTTGGCTAATTACTTGTGTGACTTATGTCAAGGTCAATTTTATTAGATTAGAATGTAAATCTACTAATTTAAATTTTTGAATTCAACATTACTTATTAAATTCGTAAACTTCAACCATCATATATGAATGGACAAGATTCTGTAAAGGGTTATGAAATTTTTTCTATGAAAGATGCTTATATTATAGTACTTTTTAAGGTTAATCTTTTTAATCAACATGGTTTTGGAGATCATTATGGAAAGTTAAGATCCATAAGCATCACAAATTACTTATTTGGAAGGTTATTTTTGGTGCTCAGTGTATGAAAAAAATGGTTAAGTCATTTCATCAATTTTACATATTTGAGTTACCATCTTTGCCATAGAGAGATAGAAATTGAAGAACATATTTTTATCATATGTAATATTCTTAAATCTTGGTAGAAGATTTTGAATTGGGTTCTTAATTGGAGTTTTGTTAAAAAAAATTAGATATTTGTCCTTACATACAATTGATTCTCAATCCACCAAAGCATCTTTCCTCCTAACTCTTCTTATGAGCTTTTGACCCTCGTAGTTGTCATTATGATTGAAAAGCTTGGTGGATACTAAACAAGATTCTATTTAAAAGATATAATTTATCTAATCAATCTATAATTCATGATATTTTTTGACAAATTATTGAATTTAGATATTTATGGTAGAAAGTAGTCACACATCCCAAACTTTAGATACTAAGAATGTTACACCCATTCCTTCAACTTGGCAAAATCCACCTTGAGATGCTTTTAATTTCAATTTGAAATCTTCCTGCTATAATAAACTATCCATGATTAGTTTTAGCATATTTGATTATTATTGACGATTGTGCTTTGTCTAGACTAATTCGGTTTTTTCCTCTTCTGTTAAGGCAACTAAGGAGTTGACTTTTCAATTTATTATTCAGTATACTCTCAATTCAAACATTTTAACAAAAATATAATCAATGCTTTCAATAATAAATGCTTCCTAGTATAAATATAATGGACTATCCACTATTAATTTTAACATGTTTGTTAATCATTGAAGATTTTGCTTTGTTTAGACTAAAACCACTTTTCCTCTTTAGTTAAGATAGGTGAAGTATTGGCTTTTCAGTATTTAATATACTCTTAATTTGAAACATTATAATATACTCTTAATTTCAAACATTATGTCATATATATACAAAAGAAATAACAAAAATATAATCGAGTCTTTCGATAATTAATCACATCAATATAATAGTTCAAAACATTGTTTTTTTTATAATTTTTATAAGGTATATTTCATATCATAATAATAAAATAATATACATTTTAATTTATTGGTACAAAACTTATTAATTTAAGGGTATAATTAAATTAGATGAATTATTCATCAATATTCGAAAGAATTATCAAACAACGTATTAAAACTTACGTCTTCTCATTGAAAAAGAAAATCTAATCAATAAAAAAAAATCTAATTGACTTTTGCGGTTCGCATCCTTGACATTAGTATCCTTGAATTTACTAGTCAATATAAATTTGAGAAATGAGCTGTCTTTTGAAGTTTCCAGCTATCTTATAAAATTCAAAAAATTACAACACATATATACTTTTTAACAAATATTGAAAAAACAAATATTATATATTTAGAGCAAAATAAAATTTAATATTTTTTTTAATTTTTTAAATAAAAAACACACATAAAAAAAAGCAAAGAGGGAGAGTAAAACAAAATTTATTTTTAAAAATATATTTATATGATGTAAAATTTTGATTTATCAGTATTATTTATTACTAATTATTCTAAAATTAGATATTTAATTTTACAATACACAATAGTTTTATCGTTGGCAACGGATTAATAAATCATATAATAATTTTATTTTAGATATATTTTTTATTCTTATTTTTTTAAGTATTAATTTAATAATATCTATATTTAATAAAAAAATATTAATTTAATATAATTTTGTATGTTATTGAAAATTTTTAAACATATATATTTAATAAAAAATTTATAGTATTATTTTTTCTATTCTCTCCGTTGAAACATTTGTAAATAATATACAGTTATAAGTAAAAATAGAATATACAATGAATCAAAAAATTAAATTAAGAACGTAAAAATAACGAATAAAAAAACTTAATATTCAAATAGAGAGAATAGTAAAAAAAATACTATATATTGTATATATGCAAAACAAATTCAACAAAATAAAAGATATTATGATACGATTATCTTTTATTAAATATGAGTTAATAAACTAGTATTTGAAAAATAAGAATAACAAAATATATTTAAAATAAAAATTATTATATCATTAAAATAATGAACTCATGAAAATGAGTTCTCAATACTAAAAACTATTGTGGAGAGAATGATCGTATTCTCTAAAATTCATCAATTTTACTTAAAAAGAATACTTTTGATTTTTTATATTAAATAAAGTGATAATTTTACCTTTATTTTGTCATCTTTTGTCTTATAAGTTGTAAGATATTTCGATTTGTAAAACTTATTAATTAAAGATTTTCTCTTTTTTCTTTTAAATATTTTTTATTTTTATTAATTTCATGACTTTGATACCAAATAATTTAATTTTTTATGTACTCTGATTAAAATTTTGATTTAAGGTATAAATATTAAATAATTTTTTTTTATTTTTAAATATTTAACAAATAAATATTACTAGTAACAAATGATATATTGAGTTGTAATCAATTTTATCTTGTTTTAATGAATATAGATCCACCTTCATCTTATGTTTTCTCGTATATGATCTTTAGTTACCTTGTTAGAAACCTCACCTTTTAAATTAAAAGTAATGGTTTTTTGCCTTCAACCAAGGATAGAATATGTACTTCTATTTAAGATATAAGAAAGATGTTAGGTTATGGAGAAAATAAAACTTTTATTCATTAAAGGAAATAAAATTATTACAACCCTAGAATCCTTTTAATTTACTCCATAGGAATTTGCCTATATATTATCTTAAGAATAGAATGATTTTTGGTTCTATAATTAGTACTTGTTATGCCTTTATTCCTTATACAATAGAGCATCTATAGACATAACATCCATTATTTTACATACTTAGCTTAAAGACACGTGGAAAGATAAAAATTACATCTTTTCTTTATCTCTTTATCCTCCTTTTCTAAAATAAATTATTGTGGGATAAAGCTTGCAAAAGGGGATTCCAAGAATTGAAAACACGACTTATAATACTAGCAATGCTCACCATGCCAAATAGTATAGAACCTTAAATGGTCTTCATAGATGCTTCATTACAAGGCCTTGAGTGCATCTTAATGCAAAATGACTGAGTAGTTACCTATAGATCACGACAACTCAAGGTTCACGATAGAAACTACCCAACTTATGACTTAGAGCTAGCAGTAGTGGTCTTCACTTTGAAGACGTGGAGATGCTACTTTTATGGTGCCAAATTTCAAATCTTCTCATAACACAAAAGTTTCAAACAACTTTTCACTCAAAAGGATCTCAATTTGAGACAAAGAAGATAGGTAGAATGTCTTTAAGACTATGACTTCACTTTGTAATATTATCTTGGCAAGGCTAATATTGTGGAGAATGCTTTAAGTCACAAGTTAAGTTTTATTGTGAAAATGATCGATGGTGGACCCTAAGGAAACACTCAAATAGTTGAAGGTTACAAACTCAATTTGTATGGTGATGAAAGATAAGTATTTCTATATAATCTCATAACTACTTCTACCTTACTGGAAAACGTCAAGGCAACCCAATCAAATGATCTTGAAATTTGTGAAATATAGTGTAAGATGAATGAAAGAGAGATGACGAAAGGATGGACTTACAATAAAGGAGCATTTTTTTCCATGGAAAGATTGTGGTACTTGTCCATGATTATTTGAGACAAGAAATTATGGGAGAAGCATACATGTCAAAATTTAGAGTATACCCTAGGAGAACAAAAATGTTCCATGATTTGAAAAGGACCTATTGGTGTAAAGGAATGAAGAAAGACGTCGCTTAATTTTTGGTAAATTACATGATATGTCAACGAATGAGGGCAAAACACAAGAAACCTATGGGGATACTTTATCCACTTTTGGTACGATAATAGAAATGGGATAACACAACCATTGATTTTGTACAAATATTACCATAAAATTCTTAGTGAATGCTTTAAGTAAGTTATACATCTAGGGTATAGTATGATTGCATGGCCTCCCAAAATGAATCGTGACAGATCAAGATCCAAAGTTTATAGAGATCTATATAAGAGTCTTTGGGTGTAGAGTTACTAAATAGCATAGCTTATCATCCTAAAATGGATGGACAATGCGAAAAGGTTATTCAAATGTTAGAAGACATATTACGAGCCTGTGTTATGGAATTCAAGGGAAACTGGAATGAGCACTTACCATTGGTTGAATTTTCTTACAACAATAGTTATCATGCCAGCATTGGAATCTCTCCTTATCAAGTTTTGTATGAATGAACGTGTAGTTCTCCATTATGTTAGGAAAAATGTAAATATTTCAATATAATGAGAATTGATCTTATTGAAGAAAAAACTAAAAATATCTGCATCGCACAAGACAAACTTTGAACAACTCAATGTCGATATAAGAGTTATGCTGATCATGGATGACAACCATTGAACTTCAAAGTAGACAACTATGTTTTTCTTAAGGTTCAATCTCGAAAGGGAATAAATCGCTTTTAAATAAAAGGAAATTAGCACCCCGTTATGTCGAGCCATTCAGAATTATTAAGAGAGCTCGTGATGTAGCATATCAGTTGGAGTTACTCAAAGAATTGTCACAAGTTCACAATGTTTTTTAGTATTAGTCTTACGAAAATGTTAATGAAATCAGAATGCTATTCTAGATTGCACAAAATTACCATTACAAGAAGATGCATCATAAGAAGAAGTGGTGGTGATAATTAATTTTCAAATTAGGAGCTTGAGGAGAATAGCAATATCATTAGTAAAAAATCAGTGGAGACATTATGGCGTAGAAGATACAACTTGGGAGTTAGAGTCAGAAGTTCGTTTGAAGTATCCCTACTTTCTTTAAGTGAGTAATAATTTAAAACCATATAATTTTAGTATAAACACCCAAAAAGATATTATAAACCATGGTTTACAATGTAGGGATGTAACATGAATGTTTCATGTGAAAAATTGGGTACAATCTTCACCATCTCATTGTCACCTTTTTTCATACATTTTCCTTCCTTCCTTACTCCCACACTCTAGAACATATTTTCCATAAATGCATGCATTATTTTATTTAACAAAATGTCATGCATCATGTGTTATGAAATAAAAGTGAAAAATTAGATGCCATTATTTTATGAATAATGTTATAATATTATAAATATTGCTTAAATGAGATACTCGTCACACACGTTTTATTATGCATACATGAAAAACTTTTGTATAAATAAACGAGTATTAAAGTTTGATATGAAATGAGAATTGAAAATGTTACATGGCATCCGAGAGTGTAATACATTCATCATGAGTTTTTTTATATGAGGAAAGCACACTTGTATGTTATCTTATGAAGTATGGTACCTATGGGCTACTTATTAGAGAAGACTATATTTGGTATATTATAATTACACATTGCATCACATGATTCTTTAGAGAGTTATCCGTCTATATGTGACCAAATTATTATGGTTGATATATGTGACCATAGATTATTTTGGTTGCACATGGGCCTCAGAATTGGACCCCCCTTTGTGTTTTCTCTTTATTGTAGATTCGTTGACTATACATGGGCATCGGAGTTGGACCCCTCATTGTATATGGAGTCGACCTACTCATAAATAAGGACCCATATGACGTGATTTGACAGATACATATACTTAATGTATTGTGATCATACATAGAGTCAGAGATGGATCCATATGTATCTCGAAGTTGGACCGTCTATGTGCCCATGTATTTGGATGACCCCTATATATGGGATCACATTTCATGTATTGGCTTTATATCATAGCATATTTAATATTGGATGACCATGCATTGAGATACATGTATTGTACTTTCCCTTGATTTTTCTTGAAGAGAAGAGGTATAGGTATCCCTAGGAGTTTGTGATAAAAATCTCCCCACTTCGTATATTGAAAATAATTACCATTCATGAAATTTTATTAATAAAAAATATGTATCACAAATAATTATTCTTTCGAAGCATATAATAGAGTAGACTTCTACTAAGCTACTTGTAGCTTACTCTATTTCTTCCTTACATCCATATTAGATTTAACAAGTGTTTCACAACTCAAAGAAAAGAAAAAGAAGAGAACTTTAGGTTATAAATCTATATTTCATTTTGTAACCTTTATTTAGAGTAAATGTTGAGACATTATGTAAAACAAATCCTATATTTTTGTTTTATGTTTTATAATTTAAATAGTATTGTTATACTATATTTTTAAATAGATATATCTTGAATTAAATTGAAGTTTTGTTAAATAAATCTTTTGAATTTATTTTAATTTTACTTTAAAAATTTACCCACCTTTCTATCTCACATACTCATTTTTTTGAACTATGATATTGTTAACTTTTGACAAAATATTTCCTTAAACTGTTGTTGTATTTGAGACATCTTATGATAACACATTTCATAATCACATATTAAATAAACTATATAGCACATATCACATATATCTATATTTGCTAAATGTCATTTAGCCTTATTTATTTCTAATTTACTTGTTTCAGTAATATGATTTCCTTTATCTAAATACAATCTTCATGTTATAGAATCTCTTTACGTCCTAAGATGTATATCATTTAATAGATTACTATATCATACTTTGGCATTTTCAATCATTTTATGGTTTAGTAATACACTAAAGATTGATAGGCTTATATTAGTAGTTTCTTATGTATTGAATAGTACATTCATTCCACTACCCCATTCATATAATTCTTTTTCTATCTCTAATACAATCTTGGTCTACATAGTTAGTTTTATTATAACATTTGTAAAGCTTGAATTCTAGTGGTATAGATCTTCTAGTACCCTAGTATAATCCTTCTTCTATTTTTGATTGTTACCTTCTTCTATTTGGAAGATTAAGTTCTTCTAATCTTTACTATTTCTTTCATTTATGTGAGAATTAAAAGTTTATCGTCAAATTATAGAAGGCATTATTTTGTTTCTGTCCATAAAAATTTTGAGATTTTCTGATTCAAAATTTGTTTCATTAATTACTATCTTATTTCTTCTTCTTTATTAAATCATAATTTTTTTTCATAATGTTTTTTTAAATTCCTCATATGTTAATGTTAACAAACTTACTAATATTCTTATATTTTTATTTTATGGATTCATAAATTATTCTTCAGATTATTTTCTATATTCCATTATGTTGCAACTATAGATTTTTCTTTATCTTTTCTTTTTTCATTTTGGAATATCATTCCATCAAATATTTTGTGGTTCTTCCTTTAATTCTTAGAACGTCTAATTTCAATATTTTGTCATAACTATTTTATTTTATTTCTTTAAGAGCTTCTTTTTGAATTTTATTTATATTTTGTAAGTATTCTTTTTTTTTCTAAAAGAATTAAAGCTTTAATTATAACTCTTAGGTTATTTGTTATGCTTAGGGTACTATTATTTTCTAATTATATTTCTTGTAATCTATTATTTGTCATTTTAAAGAAATTTTTACTTTGTAATTTATCAATTTTTGTTATTTACCCATTACTCTATAGATAAGCTTTTTGAATTTCTTGTTTTAATTCTTTTATTTCTTATTTTTGTTTGATCATTTGTAAATTATATTCATAGTATGCTACTTTTTCTTATTGTATTTTTTTTCCTGATACCATAGGTTTTTCATTATGATGTAGGTTCCATTCTTTAGGTATTTTGAAGTCTGTTAATATTTCTGGTTTTATTATTTATCAAATTTCTTGAAAGATTTTATTTATTTTTATGAATTTATTTTATCCATATATTAAGCTATTATGGTAATTTGTTAACGAATATTCTACTACTATGTAATTTATTGAGAATTGATGGTTTTCTTTTTATATTAGATCTCATTTTTCAATTTCATATGTTAAACTTAATACTTGGTTTCATTTCTTCTAATTAATATTAATATCAAATCTTGGGTATATTGAGAATTTTAATTTCTGATATCCAAGATTTATATGGATCATTCCTAATAAATCATTTTTTATATTTATTATTATATTATCTAATAGTGTTATTTTTATTAGTGTATTAATTACTTCCTTAAAATGTTTTTTTATTAGCATTGTGTTTTTCTCCCGAGGCACATCTCATCGCTCACCTTTGGATCAAGTTGAACGGTCCAGATTTACATGCGTGGAATCAAGCTGTTGCGCACCGAGCAGCTCGCCTATACCCCCGTGCAACGCGGTTCATCGCATCAGAGTGTGCCATTGCGTTCCACCGAATAATAAGCAGCCACATGTTTCCTCAATCTTCCAGCTAATCATATGGAGACACGTGACATGTATTTGGTAAAATGAAAACACAGAAACGACGCCCACTTACCAGCTCGTCCTGCATCGCCATGTGTCAGCATTATCTATCGCGCACTTCCAGCACGCCAGGATCCTGTTGGATGCGTTCCAGCTATTCTTCATGCGCCCATTCTTCATAGCCAATGAAAGGCTGTCATATGTCTCGTTATATGTTGCATCCAATAAGATGATGACACGTGGCATACGTTTAAAGAAAAAAAAGAAGAAAACGTAGAACGGTCTTCACAAGTGGTTGTTTCTTTTAATACTTCCCATGTATTTTTTCCCCTGGTATGCATTTTGATAAAAAAAATATTAATTGTTTAGGAGGATATATTTGGACGCAAGGAAAGATTTTGGAGTTTTTTAGTTTTAGTTGTCATTTTTCCATTTTTTGTACTTCAATTTTGAGTTTCTCTTTGCGTGTTCTCTACAGCACGCAGAACCTTTCTTTTAACATTTTTTGTGTTATTTTCTTAGGAAATAGAGAGAAAGAAGACAATGAAGAAGGAAAGGGACGAAATTTATTTTTCATTGAGAAATCGTGAAAGAGTTTCTCCTAATATTTTTCTTTTAAATTTTATTTCTCTGAAATATGTGATTATTGTTGTGTTGTAGTTTTAATTTCTACTATGAACTAATTTATTTATTCTAGGGTTGCAGTGTAGCTTAAATTATGAAACTTGTATTAATTATTTTTGAATGATTTATGGAACGGTTTTAAGTTGTTTATTTTATCTGTGCTTAATGCTTTTAATTATAGGAAGATTAATTAATTGATCTGTGACACTTAAATAAACTTGAAAATGGCATTTTTGTGTGTTGCTTGTAATAAAATAACATATATATATAAGGGATATTAATATATTTTTATTGTATGTGTAACTATTTGAGAATTTAGAACTTAATAAATCTGGTTGAATTTAATTCTCATAGGAATATAGTGAATTATTTTAGCGAGATGTGTCTGTATGGAGCTTGGAAGAGATATATGGATAAATTAGAAGTTCTTGGTTAACAACTTAAAATACGAGAACATAAATCAAGAGAAAATAAAATGATTCAAGTGGATTAATTTGGTGAAACTGCAATCCTAGAAATATTTTACAAACTGTTATAAAAATTAGTTAGACAAACTGCATCAAATTATCGATTGTTTGGATAAAATCAGGTTGTAATAATTTTAGTAGTTAACGAACACTAGTAACAAATCTCCGTGGGAACAATATTTTACTTATCATATTATTACTTGTGACCGTGTATACTTGCACGATTTTATGTTTCCTAAAAGAGACAACAATAAGCATCACTAACTAGATTTTGCTCGATTTCTACCTGCATCGTAATATAGGTTCTTCAGTGTCATGGCCAAGCCTCCTCTTATTTTTGGGCCATAAATCACCCATTGTAGCATCATTTTTCACCATTGTAGCATGGTCCTCATATTATTTTTCCTCCATGAGTGTAAAGACCCTTTTTTCCTCCCCACCGCAACATGAGTTATTTTTCCTAGTTTTTGATTTTTTTTCACCTTTTTTTCTCTAGCTTTAGCAACATTGACATATTTAACACAAGTTAAATTTTTTCCTAATATTTAAACACATAATAAGGTCAATATGTGGTTCAAAAGTGGTTAAATAACTTTACTTTCATTGGTTTATCAACCTCACTGGGGGGTTGGTGAGGCCTCAACAAGGTACCCTTGGATAGCCCAAACTTTTATATAAATACTCATTCTCTTCTTGTTTCTTTAATGAGAAAACTTTAACAAGGCTCTATTAATTGAACATCTTATTTTTCTTATTCTATATTACTAGTACCTTGAGTGCTTGTTTGATATTAGTGATTCATGAATGTGTGAGAAAATTTGTGTTCTTGAGTGGTGAATACTCGAGACAATGTTTTCTAGTGGGTTTTGGATGAGGTGAATATCTGGTTCTATTACATAAATCACCTTGATTGTATTTTGGTGTTTATGTTACGCTCTTGTGAGAGTAAAAAAATGTTCTTAAGTTGTGAGTACTTATTACTATTTTACTAGTGAGCTGTGAGTAATACTATGCTCCTGAGTTTGGGTTATATTATATTTATGAGTACTCAAGACAATGATTGCTAGTGGTTATGGTTGATGAGGCTCCCATATTGATGTACACTGTTGATTTTTTTGTTACTGATTGCAATGCTATGTGTAGTGTTGTCTCAAAAGAAGAATCGAATCTATATGTCGGATCATGTTGTTGCAAAGGCATCATGCGAGGGTTGTAATAGGAAGTAAGGGTAGTGTGGTCCCATCTGATAAAGGTATTTATATTTATACTTATTGATCCTATCAAATCTATTTATTCTATTTTAGTGGATTGTTTGCAGTCAAGTGGTTTCTATAAGTAACTCAAGGATGTTACCACATTAGTAGAGGTTCTACATGGGTTTAGTCATTACATGACTATGTTTGTATGATTAGCTATTAGGTTAGTATATTCTGAGTTTCTATCGTGTATGTACGAATATACTAGATTTAGACTCTAGTTAGAAAGCTTATTTGTTTTATGTAGTTACATACTTTCTTTCCTTTCCTTGCAGCATGCCTATAGCTTTCTGATTATTGCTTCTAATAATTTAAATTAAGATGCGTGCATGTAAGTTTGATATAAGTCTCTTAGGAGCTAGTATCTCCTTATCTTAGGTATGTATCAAATGTCTGACTCTTTCTTTTGGTATGCTATGAAAGTATAATCATCATTTATCGAGTATGTTCCCACATATAAGGTCTTGAAGTTAATGGAAATCCCCTTTAGATTTTCCGTTTTGTATGTCAGATTCATATATTGTATGGTGTTTTCCATGCTAATACAAGTTGTTAGTAAAGACAGGAGCCTATGTGGCACACCATGACTAGTGTGTTTACCATATTTTCTTTTCTCTTATCTACTATTTGTTTTTTTTTGTGTTGGATTTAACATGTTATTTTGTGCTTCTGCTATGCTATATACTTAGTTAATGTTGTGAGGCTTGCTTAGCTATTTTGGAATAGAGCTCACAAAAAGATTCCATGTGTTAGCATTTTCACCCCTCATCTAGGTCATGATTGCCTATTTGGATCAAAAGAACAATTGATGTATTGATGTATGGTATTCTAATGTTTTATTTTATTTTCCTAACTTTTTCTCTCTTTGGGTGTAATATGCTAGAAGAGAGTCAAATTTAACTATAAGAGGGAAGAGTTCATTGATAAGTTATTTGCTCTACCTCTTAGAGAGAAAAGCTGTGAGAGACTGTTGTTTCTTAAGAGAATTGCATACTGGGGGTGGTAGCTTAATTTAACCATTCTTATACCTTTGACGGTCTTCCTACCAAAGGTAAGTATTCTCCGAGTCTTATTTTTTTACTTTGTTAATGACTACATATAACTTACTTGTTTTTTCTTTTTGTTTTGCATAGTATAACTCACATCACATTTCTTCTTAAGAAAGACAAACTACAAATGCCTTCAAATTCATGAGTCAATTTTTAGGAAGTAAAGGTCAAACCAGAAGTGGACACATGCTTGGCCCTAGTATCTCCTTTAGTTAAGGACTTTGAAGAGAGCTAGACAAACCTAGGAAGTTGCAGAAAAGGCTCTTGCAACTTTGGAGAAGGCTCATGATGTAGTGGAGAAAGCTCTTCAGAAATCTTATGGTCAATTTGATGCACACAAAAGTTATCTTAGTTTTAATGTCGGGTTTACCTTACAATTATACTAAAAACTTGATGTGCGAAAATTAGGTGTATAAATTTCATAAGTGCACAAATCACTTATAGAAAATGATTGGTATACTTCCAAAGTTGGTCTAAAGAGCAATCAAATGATTTTTAAATTATTCAACAAATTCTTAAAAATTAAAATAAGAACCTAAACATCCTATCATAATTGTTTTGGTTTGAGATCTAAACCAATGACATAAAAAACAAAGATAGATTCAATATACATTTAGGCAATTAAACTTTTATTATGTAGTGTAGAATTTATGAGATATATTAACTACTTAATTATGTTTTTTCTATATGAAATAGGTCATTAAAAATATGAATTAAGACTATTATTCACCTTTTTTGTAAGAAAATATCTTAAGACATGGATCATTCTCCTTATTAATAATAAATTAATTAATATCTTTAGATGAGATTAGTTAATTCATTAATTATTAAATTATATTTTTTTTCTAAAAAATTAACAAATCATTTAATTTGTCTCTTTAGGTGGGGCCTCACAATTTAACCTCTTATCAAGGTGTCTAAATTAGGTTTATCATTTCAATATCTAAAAACAATTCATATTTTAAAACTATCATGAAAGATATGTCATCAATATATCTTTCAATAATAATTCTTATAAAAATCTTTTGAAATAGAGTTCTCTAAATTAGATTAAAAATATTTCATCTAACATCTAAGAGTTGACCCTAAATCAGATTCAAATAATTAAATATTAAATCTAACTCTCTTGTTTATTATGAAAACTACTTCGTCAATATATTTTTCTTGTATAAACTTCGTTTTAATCTTGACGAAGAAATAAAACTTAATTCATTTTATAAAAATGTTTAATCTAATTTAATATTTCACAAGTATAATAATATTACTAATATCCCATTTAATTTATAGCCAGACATACATATTTTAATAAATGATTAACAAATTAAACATAGCATGTAAAATAACATATAAAGATAATCTGAAAAGAATAAGTTTAAATATATTTAAATAGAAATTCAATATTGTTTCTATTCTAGAAAACCTCCAAATAGAATTGTCATACAGTTTATCGAACTAAAACTAAAACTATTACATAAACTAGAATTTGTTCAACTCTCAATTAAGAGGAGAACTTTAAACTAAGAAAACTTAGAGAATCCAAGAAGGATTAGAAGGGATGAGGGATGAAAGGGATATCTTATACAATAGAAATAGGATAATATTTATAGGTCAAGAAAGAGGAAAATAATGGATCATGAAGGCTAGATCCACGACATAAAAAATTTTCATGCAAAAGTACACATAGGCCATACACTATTTTAGAGCTCCATCCATTTCATTTGTGCCATGGTATACAAAATTTCCATGCCATTGCCCATATCAATTATAGGATGTGTGATTTACCCATCCTTTTGTCTCGTGCAGTAGCACATAAAACTTCCATGCCATACACTATTCTAAATAAATGGATCCCTTTTCTTTGTACATGATTTTTGGAACATATATAATACTTTACATATGTTATCTTTTAAGTTTTAAAGTTGTAAAAAAGTGCTTTAAGTACAATTCTTCAAGTATTAACCAATTTTATATTTTCTTTGAAGCTAAAACTCCTAAAAAACCACAAAATATACTCGTAATTCCAAAAAGATAGATTTGTTTAAAATGATAGTAAAATTAAGTACATACGAATCAATTTAATCATTGTGTATAGAATCATGATATATTGAGTGTTTTTGAGCACTCATCATAACCTCCAACACGTTTCTTGTTAGTTTCTTAGCAAGAATGGAAAAGAATTAAAAATAGAAACTAAATATAGCTATCCTAAATCATTTACATAGATTAATACGGTTGCATTAAGTATATGCCACAACCCTCTAAATCCCTAGGTTGTTGTAATGGATGAGTTCAAGTCTCATGAGCATTTTTAGATATGATACCCACAAACATCAAAATTAAAAGAAAATAACAAAAATAGATATATAAGACATAAACAAATAAAACTTAAAACAAAGTAAAAAAGATAACAAAATTTCTATTGCTTTTTAATTTATTCTAAGATTACTGAGAATTAAGGATTTGTTATTTATTAAAGATCGTGTTGACTAGAGAGGGTTGTGAAAAGATAATCCGTGGAAGTATAACAAATTAAAAATTTTCAGAATGGGTAGACTTGCAATCTCATGAAAATAAAATAAACCAAAAATATAAAGATTGAAACAAAATATTTTTAAGTGGTAACAACCTAGGTCATACCAATGACCTAAGAGAACAAAAATAAGTCCATCGAACCACCTAACTATCCACTGTGAAAAATAAGGTCCACTTATAAGGCTAGGACTCAAACTACCCATCAAGGTAATACCACCAAATAATCCACTTACATGCCACTACTTTCATCATCGAGCCACACGATTTAATCTAACCCATTTAGTTGGTACCCTAAAAGTTAGCATAGTAACATAAGTGTAAATATGTGTCCTAGAAGAGATTCAATAATGAACAATCCTAAGTAAACGATTTAACAAATATATCAGATAAATCACCACCAACTAGAAACTCTAGAACAATTTGTGGTGGCACAAGTTCAATAAAGATAGCTGCTTTAAAGATTAATACTCAAACCAAATAATTATGATAATACACACACAATTATTTGATCAAACAATTCAAGAACAAAAATGAAGAAGAAGTTATAAGAATATTTGATTAAAATATCATAAATAAAATAGGCTTATTAATCAATTAAACACAATCTTCAATGTTTGATATATTAAATAAATAAAGAAGCCTATTGAATTATTATTAAATAGCATGAAATGAAACCATAGGAAAAAGGTTAATTACAAAACTATCCTTAAAAGTATTTAAAAGAGCTAAAACAATATAAGGAAAATATAGTAAAAAAATAATTGGCTTGAGTAAAAATTATATTAAATCTAAAAACTTAATCACTTGTTCAATCTAGACATAGCACGATCGATCAAGTATGGTTTCTCGATTGATCAAGTCAAGTTCGATCGATCGATCTAAGGAAAAACATTAATTTAGAAATAAGTCGATTGATCGAGTCATTTTTGTGTGGCAAAACCTCTCCCTCACTACATGAGGAATCCTGATAGCTCTTGTTTACACTGAAAAACAAAAAACACCAACAAACAAACAACTTGTCCCAAAGGACTTATTATTCACAATAATTCATTGTATCTAATAATAGACAAGTGAAGAATTTTCAAAAGAGGATTAAGCAAATGATAGAAATTTAAAAAAATTCCCCTATGTGAAATATGTCAAAATAATTCAAAGTAATTCAAAAAAAAATCTCCTCCTAAATTAGCTACCCCTTTTTTGATGTTTCAATTAAAGTTAAAGATTTTTTATACAAATTTTTATCTCAACCTTTTTGTTAGATGAATATACAAACACAAACTAGATAAAAATAGATAGATGAATCAAACATGAAGTAAAGATAAAAAGATTTCTTTTCAGCAAAGGGTAGTAGATTAATCCAAACATGACTACAACATCACACACATAAAAGAAAAATTAATTTTTTTTTCAAAGTGTGACTTGCCATTAACAACGTAAACATATATAAGCAATACACACAAATATGATCAAACATATAGTGACATATCCATAGTCACCACAAGTGAGTTGACTTTTAGAAAAACAATAGTGATAAATGAAAGTAGAGTAATCGGTTCAATTTTCCACAAAATATTTTATCATTTTATTCAATAGTAGTACTTTTGGGGTTAAAATTATTAAAATATTAACTTTCTAATGCAAGGGATGAAAATATATTTTTTAGGAATTGTTTTGGAATTTTTATGAAATTTTTAATGCAGCACCAATCAGAATAGGACATATGGATGCCATGTAAGCAAAAGGAGCTAATCAAAGTGAATCACATCACAACTAACCAATTTTTGGAACATGAAAGCCATGCAATCGAAGATAAACCAATTAGAGCACGTCTTGTATACTAGTTGATATAGGCATTGCCATATATTGACACGACGTTCATTCCAAGTTTTGCCACATAGTCAACGAGTATGCCATACATCATTATAAGATTCATCCAATCTTTCCACCAAGGACATCATGTAATTCAAATCAGAAAATCACAATATACCACGTGTTGTTGACTCAACATGCGTTGACCAACACTAGTCCACCCCACCACGCATCATGTATTAATTCATCCTGTTAGCCACCACTATTTAATTTTCCTTTTTTCATCTCCACCTTTGATCTGAAGCTAATATGATTGTCCAAATTACATCTGAGCCTAAATTTTCCCCTTATTTTCACCAAAAACCCTACATGGTCAAATTTTACAAATTTTTTATCAATTTTTGGTGCCAAAAAGAGAGAGAAGTTCAAAAGAATATACAATTTTGGTAGAAATTCAAAAGGAGATTAGTGCTCCAATTGAAGGGATTGATTATATTTATTCTTCTTCTCCTTTCTTATTGAAAATTATGATATATATATATATATAAACAAAATCATGTTTGGTTTATGAGCCCAATTTTTTACATGAGATGATATAATATTTTCCTATAATTATGATTTTAATTTAATTAATTAATTTAATTTAATTTTTATGCTATTAATTGTTCAGCCCCAATTGATCTATAGAGGTAATTAAATAGATCTGAGAAAATTATTTAATTATTTGTCTTGATTAAATAACATGTACAGTTTCTATGCAGAGATGTATGATTCTTATATATGTAATCCATAATTGATTAACTCAATGAGTAGTATTCAATTTAATTGACATGAGAATGTGATTAGGTTAATTACCACATAGTGTGTAGTTTACATGAGAAAGGAATAATGCTAGGTTAGATTCAATTGTCATGTAATTGATTGGAAATTATATTGGGAGATTTTAGTGATTCACATGCTTAAACAATTGGGGGATTAAGTATTCTTAGATATCTTCTCATATATCTTCTAGCTACTAATTTTGAGTTAATTAGTTACTGCTATTTACTTTTTAGTTCGTTTAATTTTGCTCTCTTAAAAGACCAATATATATATATATATATATATATATAAATCTTTACTTTTTAGTTTTAAAATTTGTGTCTAATAACATATCCTCCTTAGGAATGATTTTTTCATATCATTATATTACTTATTTACGAAACATATATTTTTGTACCCATTACACAAATCATCTCGATCAAGTTTTTAGCACCTTTGTAGGAATTATAAACATTAGAAATGAATTTTCATTTTATTTAATTTTAGTTATTTTTTTATTTATTTTTCATAATTTCATTTTAAATTTATTCATTGAGTTATTTATTTTTAATTTTTATTCAATTTTAATTTTGGCATCTCCTTTAGTACTTTTAGAAACATATTTGGCTCTATTGCAAGAGCAAACTTTATGAGGGATAAATTTTTCCTTTAGATCCCAAAATTTAGCATACTTTGAGATCAATAACAAAACAAGAAGTTGTCACCCAAATGAAACAAATGGCTCATCTATAATGAGCTAAATTTGAACAATCATATACCTTTAATGGATTATAGGGATAGTGTTGTGAATGAATATGCATTATCTATATTGGAATGATTGAATCCAAGTATTATAATGCCAAACATTCAAGGTAATCAATTAGAATTAAAGCCAATCATTCTTCAAATGCTACAAATAATTGGACAATTCAGTGGATTACCAACAAAGGATCCTCATTTACATCTCAAATTATTTATTAAAGTTGGAGATTCATTCAAATTTTGTGGTGTGACCGAGAAGGATTTTAGGCTTAGATTGTTCCATTACTCTTTGCGAGATCGTGCTAGATCTTGGTTGGAATATTTGCCACATGATTCCATTACAACTTGGAATGATTTGGTGGAGAAATTCTTGATGAAATATTTTCTACCAATAAAGATTGCAAGCTTAGGAATGATATTACCTCCTATCAATAAATTGAAGAGAAATATTTATATCAAGCATGGGAAAGATTTAAAGAAATGCTAAGGAAGTGTCCTCACCATGGTATGACTTTCTATAATGGTCTCAATACTCAAACAAGAACAATTAATGATGCATCTTCTAATGGAGTTCTACTAGCCAAATCTTATAATGAAGCTTATGATTTACTTCATAAAATAGTTATCATTAATTATCAATGGCTAGTGGACATAATGGAATTTACAAGAAGAGTATCTAGAGTGCATGAGCTAAATGATATCATGGTACTTACAGCTCAAGTTTCATCTTTTGTGAATCTTTTGAAGGCTCAAAATTCGCCAGCAAGTATAAACCAGGTCCAAGATTCAGGGGTGTCTTGTGTCTTTTGTGTTGGAACCCATTCTTTTTTATAATTGTCCAAATAATCCTTAATCGCCATGCTATATAGGTAATATGAGTTCAAATAATAATCCATACTATAACATCTATAACCTAGAATGGAGACAACATCCAAATTTCTTTTATAGTAGTAACAACAATCAAGGTGGTAATCAATTCAATCGTCAATCATTTCCACCACATGGTTTTCAACAACCACAACAAGCATAAGCTTAAGAGAAGAAGCTACCAACTGAGGAAAACACAAATACTTTAATGGTGTTGATGAAAGACTTCATATAGTTAGAAAATACAAAAGTGTCCATTCAGTAAGCTTCGATTCAAAATTTAGAGACACAAATAGGGCAACTTGCCTAAGCCATAAGTCAAAAGCCTCAAGGTAACCTTCCAAGTGACACAATTATAAACCTAAAAAGAGATTATAAGTAGCATTACAATGACATACCCTTGAAGAGTGATAAAAATTTAGAGTAGGAATATGAGACTCAAAAGGATAAGGAGGAACATGAGACTCAAAAGGATGATGAGGAATATGAAGCTCAAAATGATAGAGCACTAAATAGGAAATAATTTATTCAAAGGAAAGCAACCTCTACAAACCTACTATTTCTTTCCCTCAAAGACTACAAAAAAAGTTAGATATGCAGTTTTCAAAATTTTTGGATTTTTCATGAAATTGAAAATAAACATACCATTTGCAGATGCACTTGAACAGATGATGTCTTATCCCAAATTCATAAAGGATATACTATCAAAGAAAATAAGGTTTGGAGATCATGAAATAATAACCTTGACTAAAGGTTGTAGTGCCATCCTTAATAGAAAACTACCAAAAAAACTAAAAGATCCAACTAGTTTTGACATTCCATACACTATTGGGAACATCCATTTTGGCAAGTAATTATGTGACTTGGGTTCAAGCATTAACCTCATGCCATTATCAATTTTCAAGACATTAGGAGTTGGTAATGCCAAATCCACTTTAGCAATGTTGCAAAGGGCAGGTAGGCCAATCAAAAAACCCCAAGGAGTGGTACAAGATGTGCTTATAAAAGTAGACAAATTCATCTTTTTGACAGATTTCATTGTACTAGACATAGAGGAGGACCATGAAATTACTATCTCACTTGGTCATCCATTCTTAGCAACTATAAGAGTACTTAATGATGTACAAAAAAGTGAGCTTACAATAAGAGTGCAAGATGAACAAATAATATTTAATGTGTTCAAACCAATTAAATTTTCTAATGTTGATAATTCTAGTGATTGCATACTAAAAGATGGTATTGATGAGCTTACCACTTATGTGCTTTTTGATATATGCCTTAGTGATGCTTTACCATCTTATATTCGTTATGAATTTTTTGGTGATAACGAGATACTTCCATTCATAATCTCTGCAAGTCTAAGTATGAAGCAAGTAGAAGCACTACTAAATATGCTAAGGAACTTTAAAAGAGCTATTAGTTGGTCTATTACCGGCATCAAAGTCATAAGCCCATCCATATGCATGAAAAAAATCTTACTAAAGGAAGGAGCTAAACCTATAAAGGATGCAAAACATCTATTACACCTCATTAAGATAGAGGTGGTGAAGAAGAAATTGTCAAGTGGCTAGACATAGGCATCACTTACCCAATTTTAGACAGTGAATGGGTCAGCCTAGTTCAATGTGTACCAAGTAAAGGAGGAATCATTGTGGTGGAAAATGAGTCAAAAGATTAAGACCTACTAAGACTATCATGGGATGGAGATTATGTATGGATTTTCACAAAGTGAATAAAGCTACAAGGAAGGACCATTTACCTCTCACATTCATGGATCAAATGCTTGACAGATTAGTTGGGAATTCATTCTTTTGCCTTATAAATGGATACTTTGGCTATAACCAAATTATTTTGGAATTTGTAGACTAAGAAAAGACCACTTTCACATGTCCTTATGGAACTTTTTCTTTTAGGATAATTCCATTTGGATTATGCAATGCATCTGTGACATTTCAACACTACATGATAGCTATTTTATCAAACATGGTGGAGAAACTTATAGAAATCTTCATAGATGATTTTTTTGTCTTTAAAAACACATTTGATGAATGTCTACACTATATCTCCTTAGTGCTACAAAGATGTGAAGAAATTCCATTTTGATGAATTTCTTGGGCATGCAAGCTTTAAGATAGATTCATAAAATATTTTTCCTAAATCTTTGAACCCTTGTGCAATCTTTTGGAAAGGACACGCCTTTCAAATTTGATGATAAATGTTTAAATGCATTCCAAGTGCTTAAATAGAAAATTGTGTCAGCATCAGTTATAGTCACACCAAATTGGAGTAGAACCTTTGAGTTAATATGTGATGCAAGTGATTTTGGTATTAGAGCTATTATTGGATAGAGATGAGGCAAAATGTTCCTTGCCATATATTATGCAAGCAAGACACTAAATTAGTGTCAAATGAATTATGTTACTATAGAGAAAGAGATCCTTGCCAATGTATATGCCTTTGAGAAATTTAGATCTTATTTGTTAGTAACCAAAGTGACTATCCATATAGATCATTCTACAATAAAGTACCTCATGACAAAGAAGGATGCCGAACCAAGATTGGAAAGATGGGCTCTCCTTCTACAATAATTTGACTTAGAAATCTATCATAAAAAAAGGAATAGAAAATCAAGTGGCAAACCATCTATATATATTGGAAAGGGAAGCAAAAATGGATGAAAATATGGTGATTAGGGAATCCTTTCCAAATGAGCAACTCTTTTTAATACTTCAAGTAGAATAGTTTGATGTTTTGGAAATTGAATTTATGTTACCATTCCCTTCATCCTTTAGTAACTAATATATATTTGTAGGAGTAGATTATGTGTCAAAATTGGTAGAAGCCATAGCTAGCATTAAATG
Organism: Hippophae gyantsensis; assembly: GCA_030763125.1. NCBI lineage: Eukaryota > Viridiplantae > Streptophyta > Magnoliopsida > Rosales > Elaeagnaceae > Hippophae > Hippophae gyantsensis. Next base: position 66,118,121 of record CM061031.1, read on the forward strand.
TAATGCCAATTTTGTCCTGAAAGTTTTGAAGAAAAACATTTTCTTTAGTTTTAGAACTCTTAGAATCATTATTAGTGATAGAGGTAGTCAATTTTTCAATAAAGCCTTTAAGTCCTTATTGTCTAAGTATGGGATTGAACATAAAGTTTCTACCCCTATCATTCCTAAACAAATGAGCAAGTGAAGGTCTCCAATAGAGAAGTTAAAAGAATTTTGGAGAAAACTATGAACACTTCAGGAAGGATTAGTCATCTAAGTTTGATGATGCTTTATGAGCATATAGAATTTCATTTAAAACACCAATTAGTAGAACTCCATATAAGCTAGTTTATGGAAAGTTATAAGACTTTCCGCTAGAATTGGAACACAAAGCATATTGGGCATTGAAACAGTTGAATATGTCCATTGATGCAACTAGTAGGAAAATAACACTAAAAATAAATTAATTGGATGAACTATGGTGTAATGCTTATGGGAATCCCAAGCTTTACAAAGAAAATACAAAAAGATGGTAGGACAAGAAAATTGTGCACCACATCTTTGAACCGGGATAGAAAGTGTTACTATACAACTCAAGACTCAAAATGTTTTTGACTAAACTAAAGAGTTATTGGTCAAGTACATTCATCATTTCTAAGGTAAACAATGAGCCATTAAAATATAAAAAGCAAATAAAGAGAGGTTCATAGTTATTGGACATAGAGTGAAGCACTATCATGGAGATCAATTATCAATTGAAACATCTGTAATAACAATGTTGGATGCACCTTAGAAGTTGGTATTCTTGTCTCATCAAGGACGTTAAATGTGACATTATTTGGGAGGAAACCCAACATTATTTTACTTATATTTCTATTGTTTCTATTTTGTTGGTGAATAAATGTGGAAGGCAATGGTGAAACAAGATTGAGTATTTCAACGAAATATATGTGTCAAGACTAAGGGAATTTTCTTTCGTTCTAGTTTTTCATATTTATATGTTCACATTGGGGACAATATGAAATTTAAGTTTAGGAGAGGGAACTTCATTCTCGACTTTAGTATTTAATATGAATTTTCAGTTTTTAGGAAATTTTTTTATTTTATGATTTTAATCTAGATTTGGGTAAAATTTGAAAAATATATGGAAACTAAATGTATGCGTGCTTGATATGAAATGTATGAACCCAATGGTATATTTATGTTTATGACTATAATAAGGAATGTAACATGCTCATTAAGGTACTTACATTAATCATGTGATATGCTTGCTATTTTTAATTCGATTGATTATAATGTTAATACACTTGTTAATGATTGATTTTGGTGTTCTTATTGAGGGAAAATATGTGACGAGTTATTTGAGTTGATGAGATCTATCATGTTTTAGAATCTATTTGATCATCCCTTGAGGCAAAATCCTAAATAATATTTAGTATAGGAAATGATTTAGGCCTTATTTGGATCTATTAAGCCTTTCAAGCTAACCATTGTTAATATCTTTAGTCACCCATTTGAACCCAATTAAAAGCCTTTCATATCTTTAAGCCAAATGTTATGCCTAACCAATAAGAATTACCGTTAAATTTTCACCTTTAGCTTGTACAAAAATAAAATGTAACAATATGTTATGTTATAGAGTGAGGATAAAGGTAATGCACCCTATTAAAAAAAACTCACAACATAATTATCTTTCTAAAAAAACGAAAATAAAATTGAAAATAAGTTTAGGGGTATTTGATGAGTGCTCAAAAAGCACTAAAATAACCATGATTTTATGCACATTAATTGATTAAAAATATATATATTTATATGTTTTATCATATATTTATATAAATTTGTCTTTTTCGGAATCACAGGTGTTTTTATTGTTTTTCAGGTATTTTCACTTAAAAACGTAACTTAAAGACTCAAAGAGTAATACTGGAAGCAATACATCACAAATATATTAATAAATAAATGGGTAAAGGTTAACAAATATGGAAAAATTGGACAAAATGGGTCAAAAGGGTCAAAAATGTCAAAAAGGAGAAATTAAATATAACTAAACCTTAAAATCTAATTTTCACATTTAAGTTTGTAATGAAAAATAATATATTTCTCTCTAACATTCTTAATATAAAATCTTGAATAAAAATAAAATCAATTCATTTTAGAGATTTTTACCTATTTAATATTTCGTAAGCATAACAACGTTATTATTACATCATGTTTATAAACAGCCAGCAGAGTTAAATTTAATCACAGACAAATTAAATATAACATGTAAGAATAAAGCATAAAAATAACTGTAAAGAAAATAAAATCCTTACAGAACTTCGATGCTATTCCCGTTGCTGGAAAACCTCCAAGCGGAATTTGCACTCCCATTTATTGAATCGAAAAGCTAATAAATTACAAAAACATAACTAGTTCTTCCCAAAAAGGGAAGAACTCTAAAACTAAGAGAAATTAACTAAGAAAAGCTAAAAACTAAGAAAAACTAAGAAATGAGAGAAAGAAAGAGAAGAGAAGAATGGTTTTGAGGTGTGTTTAGAAGTGAAGAGAAGGGGGGTATTTATAGGTGAATATGGAGAGAAAAAGTGGGGGAAAAATGTTAAAAAATTATGAAAACGCGGAGTGGTAATTGCTGATGTCATACTGATGACGTCAGCATGACATGGCGCGCATAAAAATGGGGCGAAATAAGCGCGCGCGTATGACGATTAGCGCGCAGCCTTGCGCGGAGATAGGAAGATACTGCGGCAGGAATGGGCGCGTCTGCGCGTGGAACTGGGAATGGGCGCGGGCTGATGCGCGCGGACGTGGGGCGTGCGCGGGGCTCGACGCGGCGGCACGATTTTCTCCTTTTTGATATTTTTGACCCTTTTGACCCATTTTGTCCAATTTTTCCATATTTGTTGACCTTTACCCATTTATTTATTAATATATTTGTGATGTATTGCTTCCAGTATTCCTCTTTGAGTCTTTAAGTTACGTTTTTAAGTGAAAATACCTGAAAAATAATAAAAACACTCGTGATTCCAAAATAGACAAATTTATATAAATATATGATAAAACGTATAAATATATATATTTTTAATCAATTAATGTGCATAAAATCATGGTTATTTTAGTGCTTTTTGAGCACTCATCAGTATTCTAAAGTTACAAAAAGATGTGGAATAAAATAATATGAAAAGAATGATAAGATAAGGGGCACTAAAGTATAAAGTAAAAGCTCAATTGTATTTAAAAAGTGCATGATGAATAAAAAGAAAGCTAAGGTTTGGAAATGGCCTAAATGTCTTCATTTATCAACCCCTACCTCAGCCTTACATTACAAGCATGTAAAGCCCTTAATATCTTTAGCTAAATGAATATTTATATTAGTAGAAAGGGATGGGAAAAATAGACTTATAAGACTTGTTCTAAGATTGAATTGACTAGCATGCTGATATAGGTTGATTTCATGAGTGCATTGGAAGGTATCATGTGAAACACATACAAAAATAAATTTTTCAAAAGACCTTGCATATCCTTTTATTTATGGAGAGTCGATTGATGAATATGTGAAACTTCTTATCATAAATTTGTATGACTTTTGAAGAAGATAGTTTTTGCTAAATATGCATGTATTAACATATATATATTTATGAATAATTACCTATGTCATTTTATCTAGTTATACTTTCCTTTACTTGAGGGAAAGAAAAGAATTAAGTTTAAAGGTGTGATAACTCTATGAAAGTAGGCTATTAGTATAATTTTCTTATGAAAGGGGATGAAAATATATTTTTCAGAAATATTTTGGAGTTTTTTTAGAATTTTCATGAATTTTTAAATGCATGACCAATCAACACAGAACATATGGATGCCATGTAAGTAAGGGAATCCAAATCGAGTGTGTCACGTGTATAGCTAACTAGTCGATGCCACGTGAATGCCATACAAGCGAAAAGGAACCAATCAGAGCACACCATGTGTACCAGTTGATACAAATGTTGCCACATATCTACACAACATTCACTCTGACTTTTATGCAATAGGAGATTCATCTTGTGTTTCCCTTTACCACGTGTTGCAATCCCTCTAACCAATGCTATTTAATTTTTCTTTTTTCATCCCAACCTTTGATGTGAAGATGATTTGACAATCTAGTTTTCATTTGAGCATAATTTAACCCCTTCATTGCACCAAAACCCTACATGGTTGAATTTTACAAATTTTATATCAGTTTTTGGTGACAAAAAGATAGAGAAATTCAAGAGAAGATATAATTTTGGTGAAGATTCAATAAGAGATTGGTGTTACAATTCAAGAGATTGATTATATTTATTTTTCTTCTCCTTTCTTTATTAATTTGTAAATCTTTCTTATTGAAAAATATGATATTTATGATCAAAATCATTTCTAGCTAATTTATTAATCTAGGGGTTTTATAAACCTAATTTTCTACATATAATGATATAATATTTTACCCCAATTATGATTTTAATTTAATTCTATTATTTAATCTAATTTTTATGCTAGTAATTGTTTAGCTCTAATTGATCTATAGATACAATTAAATATATTTTAGTGAATTATTTAATTGTTAGTCTTGATTAGCTAACATGTATAGTTTATAGGCAGAAATGTATGATTCTTGTTTATGTGATCCATAATTGATGAACTTAATGAGTAGTATGCAATTTAATTGACACGAAAGTGCGATTAGGTTAATTACTATATGGTGTGTAGTTTACTTGAGAGAGGACTATATGTTAGGTTAAATTTAATTGATTGGTAATTCTATTGGAGGATTTTGATGATTCATATGTTTTGAAAATTGGTGAATTAAGTATTCCTAGATATTTTATCTTATATTTCTTAGCTGCTAATTTTAAGTTTATTAGTAACTAATATTCATATTTTAGTTCTTTTAATTTTACTATCTTAAAATACAAAAAAATATATATCTTTACTTTTCAATTTTAAAATTAGTTTCTAATAACATCATCTCTATGGGAACGATATTTTCTTATCATTATACGTATACTTGTATACCCATTACACACAATGTCGATCAACTAGTATGTCAATTAGTCCATTCATTATTAGTTATATAAAATTTAAAGAAAAAGTATTACCAATTATGAATGAATTGATGTTAAATTCAAGGTTTCACAAAATAAAATTTCACTAACCAAGAGATATCTTAGTATAAATATTATTTATTTATATTTGTTTGAATTCCCTCTAATTATTATTATATATATATATATATATATATATTGTTAGGGAATAGTTATTTATTTTTTGCATAACCGATTATAGCTTTTTCTTTATGTGCATGTAATTTCTTTTGTATTATGTTTCTCTTTACTTTAATAATACTATTTTTAAGGAAATATGGATAATCTAAAAACCTAGTATGATGACTTTAATACTAGATGTGAAGTAGCCCTCTCAGCTTAATGTGATAGCTTCACACATCACATTAGTTAGCCCTTTCAAAACTAGGTGTCTCTCTATAGCAGCATTTTATAAAGTGTAAGAGAGAGCTCAAACATAATTCTTGAAGTCAAGGTTATCTAAGCTACTCACATAATTAATCATAAATTTCATGCATAAAATACATATGTGTCAAGTCAGTGTGTGAATAGGATCATGTAAACATCAATCACTAGATGCATAAGATGTGTAAGTGCATAAGTCATAGTATCCAATTATTAAAGATGTAGTTAAAAGTATAATGGCAGTATGTAATGTTCATGTCAATGTTAGAGCAATCTACTTAGCTCATTTTTTATTATTTTTATCATTGTTTTAAGTAAAGAAATATCAATTAAAAAAAATAAACAAATAAACAAACTAAAGATATTCACATAGGGTCAATTAACCACACAAAAATGTACCTAAGTGAAACAATAATGAACAACGGTGAGGTGACCGAAAAGAGACAATCTTTCCTAATCCAAACTTTCTTGAATTTTGGTTTCCTTATAACTTTGTGTTGGAAATCAACTTCCTAACTAATCATTGGCATATTCTTGTACTTACCTTTAGATTTTCCTTTCATCCTTAATGAAGATGCAACATGCATGGTAGGATAATGATAATTAGTCCTAGAATTAAATACATTGAATGTCACTTACCTCTTTAATCCAACAACTTCGTGCTTTCTAGTAGGAGTTTTAAACATGTCACCATAATTTCCATTCATCCTAGAATATGATGCAACATACATAGATGGATGATGGTTATGAGTCCTACTATGTTAATCATTTAAAGTATTATTACATTTAGAAGAATTTATCAAAAATCTAAACTTGGGCTCAATATGAGCTTTCCTACTACAATAATGATAGACAGACGCGAACTTATCAGATTTTCAATCACAAATGCAACTATTCTTTATGTATAATGGATAATATAAGGAGTAGGGTTAAAAGGCCTTATCGATGTGGTTTTTGGTGTTGAAAGAGTAGAGCTCTCATCTTTATAACCAATGTCATTTGTATTATATGATGAGGATATTTTTGAAGGTTTGACAAATTTAGTTGATTTTGAAAAAGATGGCATAGTGTGCTCGTCTACATATCCTAGCTCTCTCTTGTTTCTAGTTGGCTTTCCATAATCTAAAACTTTGTTCAACCTTTAAACTCTAACTATTAACCTCCTTACTATTTCCTTTGATTGTACAAGCTCCTGCATAAGATTCTTATTTTCCTATTTAACATTTGTAAGACTTGAATTCAAAACATTAGCAAATTAAGACAATTCAATTTTTTTCTTTTTCTATAATTGAGGAATTTATTTCAAAGGATTTAAGTTTGTCACTTCGTTTAGCTTCTTTCCATTTGCATCTTACATAATCTATGAATATTTCATTAATACTTCTGACATTAAATTTGTTGAGTAGAAATTTAGCATCACTTTTCTAATCATCATAATTAATATCAGACTTACAAAATTGTCTACCTACAATTGTATTAAATTTCATATAGTTGTTATCTGATTCAACTGGATTGTCTTTATCACTTTTAGAGTTAGTAAGTGTAGTGTTGAAAGCTCTTCCAATTTTATTCTTCTTGTTTGCACCGTCAACTGCAAAGTTATCATAATCTATAAATTCAAAACATTGAAGTCCAATGATTTTAGATTTCTTACCATCACAAATCATATATTTAAGTTTTCTCATATTCTAATCCTTTTGATGAATTGATCATCCTTTATTTTTAGGAATCTTTTTGTTGAGGATTTTGTTCAATTTCCGGGTTAAGAGTACTAGTTCTTCATCGTCATTGTCATTGTCTTCAATCATAGTAGTTTTGAAAGTGATATCTTTGTTCTTTAGAGGTTTTTGAAAGCTCATATCAAAGATTTGAACTAAGTCTATGAGTTCCTCTATTTTGATGGTGTCCACATCCTTGCTTTCATCAACGATAGTGACCTTCACATAGAAGAAATCTTGAATTGAGAATTTGATTTCATCAATTTTCTCCCCAATATTGGTAGAGGTTATAGTAATATTACATAATCTAATATAAAATTTAGAGAAAGTTTTATCTTCTTTCATCCTAAGATTTTCAAATTGAATACCAAGCATGCAAATTTTAGTTTATTTAACTTGTTTGGTGCCCTTATGGGCAACCTCTAAAATATCATAAGCATGCTTGGCAATATCAACACTAGAAATATGATGAAACTCATCAGTAGACATAGTACTTTAAGTAGCATTAATAATGTTATGACTCTAGTTGCTAGTAGTTTTATCTTGATTGGTCCATTCATTCTTAGGCTTAGGATTAAATAAATTATCTTTATTAACCATAGGTGGTGACCAAACATAAATTATAGAGTTCCAGAAACTCTCACCTATAGACCATAGAAAGGCTCTCATGCAAGCCTTCCAATATGAATAGTTTGACCAATCAAGGTAAGGTTAATGGGTAGTGGAAAAACCCTCTCTTAAATAATCTATAACATGATCCTAGGCATACTAAGTGTATCCAATGACTGGCTCTGATACCAATCGAGAGAAAAACATTTTGTTCTATTACGAATCATGTTAGCTAGAGAGGCTTGTGAAAAGATAGTCAATTAAAGTATAAAAAATTAAAAATATGTAGAATGGATATACATGTAATCACGTATAAATAAAATAAATCAGAAATATAAAGATTGACACAAAAGATTTTTAGGTGAAAATAATCTAGGTTACACCAATGACCTAAGAGAAAAACTATCACTCCATCGAACCACCTAACTATCCATTATGAAACATAAGGTCTAATTGCAAGGTTAGGACTCAAACTATCCACTAAGGTAATGCCCTTAAGTAATCTACTTACAAGTTGCTACTTTCATCATACTTAAATGTTCTAATGAACTCGAGTCATACAAGTTAATCAAACCCATTTAGCTGGCACCTGAAAAGTTAGCACAATAATAAAAGTGCAAATGTGCATCCTATAGTAGATTAAATAATGAACAATCCTAACTAGATGATTTAATAAATATCTCAAATAAATCAAAACCAACTAGTAACCCAAGAATAATCATTTTAAGCAAAAGTTCAATAAAGATAGATTCTTTAATGGTCATTAATCAAAATAAATAACTATTATATGACACACAATTATTTGATCAAACAATTCATGAATGAAAATAAAGAAGAAGTTATAAGAGCATGTGATTAAAATATCATAAATCAAAAAGGCTTATTAATCAATCAAACACAACAACTAATGTTTGATAGATTAACTAAATAAAGAAACCTAAAGAATTATGATCTTATATTGTAAAAATAGAAGAGGGATTAAGATGAAGAGAATAATGCTCTTGTTTGATTTTATAAGCAAATGGTATGTTTAAATAGTATGAATTGAAAACCTAAGTCAAAGGTTAATTAAAAAACTGTCCTTAAAAGTATATAGTAGAGCTTAAAAATATAAGGATAATATAGTAAAAATACTAATTAGCTCGAGTAAAAATTAGGTTAAATTTGAAAACTTGGCCACTAATGTATCTAGACTTAGCTCGATCAATTGAGTATGGTCGCTCGATCACTCTCTTCATGCTCGATCAATCAACTATTAATATTTCGATCGATCTAGTTAAATCTCGATCAATTTAGTGAAAAAATAAATTAATTTAGAAATAAGTAGATCAATCTAATCATTAATGTTGATCGATCTAGTGCTTAATCAATCGAGATAATGTTTCGATCGATCTAATCATACTAAGAATTAATTCAACCAGTTTTAATAAAGCTCGATCGATCTAATCACCACTTCATGGATCAAATGACCCATTTGAACAATGTTCCTATATGTCTAATATGACATATAACGTGCATGGGAAAAGAGGTATACTTGAGATGTGATCATAGAGGTACGATAGTTTCTCTAGCTTGAAAATATTCTTGAAAGACACACATAGAAACTAATATTACATACAAATATTTTATGCACAAATATTGACAACACTCATGAACCTCACAATTGCAATTAAAATCCATAGCATAAGTTATTTTAGCATTCTAAACATTCATGTTTTATTATAATAAATAGAAGAAAATCACTTTCGTATTCAAATAAAAAATGTATCAATATTAAATTTATTTAATCTTAGTGTAAGGAATATGAATTCACTTCGATTACAAACTCACAAAGCATACTATCGATAACACATATCCTATTAGTAAAAGGAATATGCAAAAATAATTTATATAAAGAAATGAATTAATAATTTCACATATATTTAAGAATAAAAGGCTCAAAGTAGTGCATAATGTTGATATCATGAAAAGAATCAAAGGAAATGTTTTTATAAATAAATCACATATTATTTTCATACATCAATCAAATTTATCAAATAAAAATCTCAAGTAATATGCCTTTAGGAGATGAAAATGTAAATGACTTCTTAGGGAATTATTTCCTATATTTTTCTTTTGTATTTAACATATTCTTATAACTTTTTAGGGTATATCTAGGCCATACTATTTAGTTTATAGTATTGATTTTTCTCTCGTTTTCCTTTTTTTATTTTCCTTTCTCTCTTTTTTAGAGATTTGTTTTATATAGAGAGGACTCATGTACAGATTGTACATTTTTTGTATGATAAAGTGAATGGTTAATTTGTAGCCTTTTCTTTTATTAATTTAGGTAAATCCATATTTCTTTTTTAAAGTCATAATAATGCATGAAAGAATAGAAAGGCATGTACTTTCAATTTCTACTTAAGTCATTCCATTTAAGCAATAAAAATAAATATATAACACTTTGTTAGATGTAAAAATCCTAGTATTCAATGCAAAACCTACAGAGATCATCTATCAATTTTAATTTGATAATAAGAGTGTTTGAAATAATAGAAAAAATATTATCACTCAAAATGTAAAGATAATGGTTCAAAATATATTCTAACAAAGCAGTCTCCACTATCGATTCCTTAACACCGATTTTGGGTTTATCACAATTTCAAATTTTAATCATGAAGTACAAATTATGAAAAAACTAACTAACTATTACATTACTCCATTAAATATTTTTAAAATTAATCTAACAATGCAAAGACTTAACCATTTTCTTAAAATTAACTAAATGACATGATAATTTTGTAAAACAAAAATTTAAAATTATCCTAAAATTTCCTAAAACAATAAAATTAAATTAAAGCACACAAAAAACAAAGAAAGTAAAAATAACATTAAAAAGTGTACATGTGAACATATAAAAATTTCCTTCAAGAATAATTTTATAATGTAACTTTTCCCATCCCCAATCTAGAATTTACATTGCTCTCAATGTAACAATTGAAAATTAAAGATAAAGAGTAATTGATAAAAAGTTACCCTATTTGTTGATCCTATACAAGAGTTGGTATGGATTTGTAGGTACATCCATCAATCCAAACATTTAAATTTTACACAGATAAAAATTGTATAGTTCTCATAAATTTCAACAAACAATTATAAAATTAAAAATTTTAAATAATTCTCACATAATAAGAAACAAAATTAAAAAAATAATTAACATAAAACAAAAACAAATACAATAAAAAACTAAAGTTTCTAAAAACAAAAAAAACAAAACGACATAAATACTAATAAAATTCTAGATAAAAAATCAAAGTTCCTCATCCATGTCATCCAAACTTTGTTCTTCAGGTTGTTGTTATGATCTTTGTAAGGGTACAAAAGTTAAATCATAATGAGGATACTTTGGGTTTTTTAAGTGACTTGTATCAAACCCAAAATGACTTAATTATAACCAGTTTATTTCATATATTGACCAATTATGTTCCACCTAATCACTATGCTATTAATTCAGGAATGCAACTTGTTAGCAAAAATAGGCTTGATGGTATTCTTCCATATAACTCCTTATTTCACCAAAATTATGAAATTACTTTTTCATAAATAATCTTGATGGAGGAATGGCTCTTCTTTCTCTTGGAACGATATTCATACCAGAAGTAAGCTCATCAAAATATGTCAAGCTCAATAATTCTCAAGGTTATATAAAAAATTTACTTTTTGAGTGGGATACCCCTACTTTCTTACATAAAGTAGTGATTAATTGGGAAAAAAACCCAAATGGTGACTATTTATAGATAACTTAATCTTACGATGAATTATGTTTCCTACATCCATAGGCATCTTGGATGCAATTGTATACTGTAAAATAGCCTGTAAAATAGCCATATCTCTATCAATAGTGTTGTAATATCTTATGGGCATAAGTCTTGAACACATAAAGTATTGTCAAATACAAACAATTTTATCCAAATACTTCACTTCAAAACTCTTATGTTTATTACCAGTATAAATCAATTTAGCACGTTGTATAGTTAAGGTTTCTTAAACTATAGTATAATCCACATTATTTAAATAATGTTCATACTCACCTTCTCCAATATTCACTAAATAATAGTGAGTATTTAAATCATTAGGTCCAACTAAAACTAGTACATTGCTTACTAAAACTTAATTATCAACAACATCGGGAACATTCGCATAGAATTTCCTAACAATGGATCCAATGACATTCTTGATCTCCTCAAGTCCAAAATTAAAAACCATCTATCTCTGAGATATTAATCATTTATTCACTTATGTCACTTTTTCAAAGCAGACTATGGTCTCACAAATAGAGAATTTAGACCTATCATATTCGTCTGAAGTGAAAACCGTTTTTCTTTTCCTACTTCTTTTTGGTGCCATTTTAAAATCTTTAACAATATCTAAAAAATAAAGGTTCACAATAAATCCCAATAATAACACAGATTATACCAAAAAATTTCTAACCCTTCTTTATCCTAATTAGGGTTTTTAGAACTCTTTAAATTCACATGTATTCCACAAATTTTTGAAAACTTCATTTAAAGACTTAAATTCTAAAAATTTATGAATGCTTACTTTGTGTTGTTGTGTATTGAAGAACACATCTCTTAAATATGAATATTTCTTGACATTGTTTGATGTTTTTGAAAATTGTTTTATGGAATGAGTATAGAATTGTTAAGAAAGTGATTTTTGTGAAGAATTTTGAAATTCTACTAAGGAAAGGTAGAATTTTTGAGGGTTTTTAGAGTGTGTTATGGGACAAAAAGTTTGGTTGTGTAGAAAGTGTAAAAAAATGAGAGAGATTGCATGGGAAAATGTACATTAGCCCTGAAAATCAACGCTAGATATAGCGTAGTATTATTCATACCGTGATGCGAATATTTTAATTTCTGAACGTTTTGAAACAAGGAACCCTATGCCACAGTACAAAACAAAGCATGTCATAGTACCATTAAAATGCTTTTCTCACTTATCTTAACGTTTATTTCCCCATTTTTAATATTAATAAACACACATAATAACCACAAAAATAAAATAATCACAAAAAATATATGAAAACAAAATGACAAATAAAATTAATTGAAAGAAATAAAATAAAATTATGGTTACCTACCATCTAGGACTAATTTTTATTGCCTTTATTGAGACATTGCTTGGAGATTTTGTTTTTCTTTTTTTGTAAACAAAATATCCTCTAGCTATTGCGTTTTGTTGATTTTCTTACCTTTGCACCTATTTCTTTCCTTGCTTATACAAGTGCTAAGTTAACTGCTCCATCTATACTTCCATCTTCTTAATGAAAATCAATATAGAGTCCAACCTGTGATCAGGTCATGCTTGGTTGTCTATGCTAACCTGAATGAATGAATTCAAGTTGTCCCTCAGATTTGGCTTATTAGGAGGATTCTTGGGCATTTATTAGTGGAATTTCTGGCCCAATGGGTTTGAGCTTTGAACATATGGAGGGTTGTTCTACCTCTAGGAGAAATTGGGATCATTCTTCCACCTAGGATTGTAAGTATTAGTATTGGGGTTATACCTTGGTCTTGGTTGGTATCTGCCTAATACCTTGACCTGCATGGGTCCATAATTACATTTTTCTTGATAGGGACATGTTTCAACACCATGTCTAGTATTACTAGACATTCCATATTTTACTTTATTTGTGGTGGCATATGTTGTAAGCAATATAACCTTCTTGGTCAGTTGAGCAAGCTGCATTTGAATTTCAGTATCGGAGTCTATTTCATAAAATCCATCTCTCCTCACTCAAGATATTGGGAATTAGAACCTAATATATCAAAGAGATTATAAGTTTCCAAGGTAGGTTTTTTCTCCCATTTCTCTTCTAGCAGCATTATCAACAATGAACTAAGACTATTGTGTCAATCCATCATAGAAAAATTGGTGCTGCATCTACAGAGGATAGATGTACTAAAGGCACTAATTGGGAGAAACTTTGAACCTACCTCATGCTTCATGGAAAGGTTCTCCTGCCATTTGAGTGAAAGTTGCTATCTTTGCTCTCAACTCTGATGTTTTTTGGGTGTAGGGAAACACCACATTCTAAGCTGATCCTCAATGAGTACATCAAAGGTAGATGTTTGGACTATTGAGTAAAAGTCCCTAATGAAAAACAGTAAGTCTTCATTGAGCAGTCCATGGAAGGAAGATAACATAAAAAAGTGAATGTTTCACAATTTCTAGTTTCAAGCAACCTCACCTAGTTGGATTGGGGTATTTGTGATGCCAATTACTAGCTTCATTATGGTTTCCCTTTGTGGTCGATTTTCTCCAATAATTAAAGGTTCAGGTAAAGGGTTAAGGTCTAGTTCACATATTTATTCTACAAAAGGCTATGGGACCTCAAAGTTCAACTTTCTTGATAGAATATTAGTTCTATGTATATTATTTTCATACCGTGTGAGAGGGCATACTAAGGACATCCTATTGCGCATAAAAAATTTAAAACATAAATTAAATTTCCCTATCAAGTATAAAAATAAAAAGAAAAAAAGAAATATACAAGTTTGTAACACATTACATGTTTATACGCAAAAATACTAAACACGTAAAAATTAAAAGAATAAAATGATATAATGATATACATGTTAGTAAAATAAAATAAATTATACAAGAAATAATTTATTACAAAACCACTTAAACATAAAATAAAATAAAATAAAATAAATGAAAGTGTTAATAAAGAAAAGGAAAATAAAAAATTAAATTTTAAAATAAAAGAAAATTAAATTAAACAAAAGAAAGTTAATAATTTTTTAAAAAAGATCTTTTATTTATATTCAAAAATTATTTTTATTTTTTAAATAAATAAAAAAAGATTTGAAATTTAAAATATCTAAAATTAATTGATAACCTAGATATTCTAATATTTTAAATAACAATCATGATATTTACGACACAAGATTTTTAAGATTTCAATAATAAATATTTAAAATCGCTATCCATCCTTGGCAGTGGCATCAAAAGCTTGATGATACATAATTTAATGAGTTTTTGCTATTATCAGTTCTCTGACAACAGTACCAAAAACTTGATGCTTGCAAAGGACATCTAAGTTTTTAGTGATATTGTCACCTTTACCTTGCAATTACACCACAAACTTGATGTGCCAAAATTAGGCATACAAATTTTGTATAAGTTTATAAAATAGCTCACAAGTGCTTGAATATTTACTTATAGAAAATGATAAGTATACTTCCAAAATAAAAACCTAAACATTTTGTCACAATTGTTTGGGTTGTTTAGGTTTGAGATCTAAACTAATGACATAAAAATAAAGATAGATTCAATAAAAATTTAGGTAATTAAATATTTATAATGTAGTGAAGAATTTATGAGATATATTAACCAGTTAATTATGCTTGCTTAATGTTGTAGACTCTTAAAAATATGAATTAAGACTATTGATTATTTCTCTCTTATATGAAAATATACTAAGAGAGGGATTGTTCTTGTTGTTAATAATAAAATAATTAATATTCTTAGGTAGAGCCTACATTACTTATTAAATTTTATTTCTTTTCTAATAGATTAGCAAACCATTTAATTTGTCTCCTTAGTTGGGGCCTAACAATTTAAATTCTTATCAAGTTGTCTAAGTTAGGTTTATGATTTAAATATCTAAAAACTAATTTTTATAATTTAAAACTATTATGAATAATATGTCGTCAATATATCTTTTAATAGTAACTTTTATAAAAATCTTTGAAATATAATTCTCTAAATCAAATCTAGAATGTTTCATATAGCATCTAAAAGTTGACTCTAAATTAGATTCAAATGATTAAATCTTAACTCTACCTCACTTATTTATTATGAAAAATACTTCCTCAATATATTTTTTTCTTTTACAAAATTCATTTTAATCTTAATGAATAAATAAAACTTAATGCATTTTATAAAGATGTTTAGTTTACTTTAATATTTTACAAGCATAACAATATTACTAATATCTCATTTTATTTATAGCAAAACATGCATATTTTAATAAATGGATAATAAATTAAGCATAGCATATAAAAAATAAATAAAGATAATATGAAAATAATACATATTAATATACCTCAACAAAAATTCAGTACTGTTTCTATTTTGAAAAAACTCCAAACAGAATGATCGTACTATTTATTAAAATAAAACTAAAACTATTACATAAACTAAAATTTGTTCAACTCTCAATTAAGAGAAAACATTTAAACTAAGAAAGCTTAAAGAAGCTAAGAAGGATTGAAAGGGATGAAGGGGATATATTTTGCAATAGAAATAAGATCCTATTTTTAGGTGGAGGAAAGGAGAGAAATACGTATCATAAAGGTTGGTGCCACAACATACAAAAGTTTCACGTTGCAGTATACACGGGTTGTACATGGTTTTAGAGCTTGATCCATTTCATTCACGCAGTAGCATACATTATTTCCATTCCATGACTCTCATCAATTATGGGACATGTGATTTCTCCATCCTTTTGTCTCATGTCATGGCACAAAAAACTTTCTCGACTTGGCATTAACTACTTTGAATAAATGGATCGCTTTTATTTGCACATCGTTTTTAGGAACATATGTTATCTTTTAATTTTTAAAGTTGTAATGGAGTGCTTCAAGTATAATTCTACAATTTTTGATCAATTTTATATTTTCTTTGAAGCTAAAATTCCTTAAAAACAACAAAATATACCTATGATTTTGAAAATATAAACTTGTTTACAATGATAGTAAAACTAAGCAAATATAAATATATTTAATCATTAAACATGCATAAAATTAGGACATATTGAGTGCTTTGGAGCACTCATCATAATTCCAAGGAGAGTTATCCAGAAAGGATTCTAAAATGGTGAATCTGAGCATTGAGATACATGCATTAACCCAACAACTTGAAACTATAGTTGAGGAAGTAGTAGATGACTATCTTCATCTAGAAGACTTCAAGGCTGAAAATAAATTGGGCTCACGTCTTTGAGTCCTCAAAGAGAAGATTCAAGAAAGTCTATCTAGACTTATCTCTTTCTCCATGTAACTTGTTGGATTACACCAGTATTGTAGTTGAGTGCAATGAGTACGATGCAGCACCAATTACTATTATTTTGTCAAAGGATACCAATGAGAAAATGATGTGCAAAAATTTTATAGTCAAATGTTTTAAATTTATAAAAAGCTCACCACTTATAATAAGCTATAATTATACTCCCAAAGTTGCTCTAAAGAGAAACTACATGGTTTTAAATAATTCCTCAAACTTCTTAAAAACAAACATAAAAATAAAACCTATACATCCAATCATAATATTTAGGTTTTGAAAATTCTAACTAATAACATAAATAATAAATAATAAAATATAAAGATAGGTTCAATTCAATCACATCAAGACATATATGCAATTAACAATCAGTGACATATTTATGGGTATAATTAGCTAGTCAATCATCCTTGCTTAGAATTAATTAGATTATTTAAGAGATAAATTTAGATTATTTATTTTCCCTTTTATGTATGAAAATATCCTTAGGTGGAGATCAAATTTATTGTTAATCAAATCAATTAATATCTTTAGATGGATATCATTAACTTATATATTAAATTATACTTTATTTCTAAGGAAATTGTAAACCATTTAAAATAATTTTTTAGGTGGAAAATTAATTTAACCTTTTATTCAAGATGTCAAAATTAGATTTAGATGTCATTATTGAAACCTAACTTTCATATTTTAAATCTATTACAAAATATGTTGTCAATATATGAATCATTAACAAATTTTGTAAAAATCTTGAATAAAGAAATAACCTTAATTTATTTTATAAAAATATTTACCTAAATTAATCTTCACAAACATGCCAACAAAACTAAATTTTCATAGTTAAAATTAGCCAAATATGCTCATATTTAATAAATAGTTAGTAAATTAAAACTAGATTTCAAAACATAAAAAAAATATTAATCTACATATAAAATTAATAAATATAAATAAGATCTATAATATCAATTAAAGATATATAGATGTGTCCAACTTCATAATTGTGATCTAAAACCTCGATACATTCTTGAATATATAGATATTTTATGTATTTTTGTCTAAAAAACCTCCAAAAGTTCAACCTCTTATTATTATCTAACCTATTTGTAAAATGCTATAAACTAAGGAATAAAAATTAGCTCTGGCG
Source organism: Hippophae gyantsensis (assembly GCA_030763125.1). Lineage (NCBI taxonomy): Eukaryota > Viridiplantae > Streptophyta > Magnoliopsida > Rosales > Elaeagnaceae > Hippophae > Hippophae gyantsensis. The sequence continues at coordinate 66,136,105 of CM061031.1, forward strand.
GTTGAAAGAAAAGTGAAAAAAATTCTAACTTCTATGTAAACTATAGTTGCATTCTTAAAAACCTATAGCTAAGTTTTTATTTATAGGCTAAGGCAAGCGCTAAGGGCTTTAGGCCGAGTAAATACAAGCGCACTATGACTTAGACTTTCAATCGTCGTGACATGAGATACATTGAGCTTCACTTGATTTCAAACAGAGAAGATCACACTGTGGCCCACTTATTACACACCATGACAAAGTGTAACATGCTTAAGGAATCATCTAGAGAGGAATGCACTGTGGCATACTAAATCTTAATTAAGGATATAATTAAGGTATTAATTTTAATTTTGTTCGATTATTTAAGAATTTAATTTTATGCATCTTTGTAAATGTTATTTTTCATTTACTTATCATTTATTAAATCAAAGCATGTGTGACTGAATATTACTATGGGATATTAGTTATGCTGTTATGCTTATAAAATATTAATAAGTAAATATTTTTATAAAATAAATTAAGTTTTATTTTTTCATTCAAAATTTATACAAAGTTTATTATTGAAAAATATATCAACAATATATTTTTCAATAAAAAAACTTTATATTGATGATATATTTTTCATAATAGATTTAAAATTTGAAAGTTAGATTTTAGGATCTAATTTATAATCATGATTCTATTTCAAAAACATTACAAATATTTATTATTAAGGAATATATTGATAACATATTTCTCATAATATATTTAAAATATGAAAATTATTTTTCATATACATGAATCTAAAATCAAATTTACATAGCTTGAATAAAAGTTTAAATTATCAGCCCGACTCAAGGTGATAAGTTAAATGATTTGATAATTTCTTATAAAATAAGAATAATTTAATTAAATTAATTAATGACCCAACCGAAGGTGTTAAGAGATTTAATTAATAAAGAATAATGGATTGGCCAAATGTGTTATTTATATATATAAAAAAATCAATTATTTGGGTTTATATTTCATTAACCCAATTAATTCTACCAAACATAATCAACTAGTTAAATATATCATTAATTCTCCATGATTTATTAATTACATAAATGCCTGTAATTTATGTAAATTAATCTATCCTCTGTCTTTTTATTATTTTTATCATTTAAGATTAACATTTTTTTTTCAAAATTCAAATATTGTGACAAAATATTTAGGTTTAATTTTTGTTTTAAAGAGTTTTGTTGAATTATTTAAAACCACATAAATACTTTTTAGACTCACCTTGAAAGTATAGTTATTACTTTTTACAAAGTGATTCATGCACTTACGAGCTATTTTAAAACACAAAATTTGTACATCAAGTTTTTGGTGCCGTTGTCGGAGAGAAATGACATTTTGAATTTTTATTATCAAAAATCTTAAAAACTTTTCATTTTGTAAACATTCATGATTTCTTTTTATTTAAAAATTTTCAAACAAAATTTAAAATAAAAAATATATATCTTAGTTATTAATTGGCTAAGATATTTTCATAAAAATTAATATATCATTTATTACTTGACCTTTTTATAAAAATAATTATTTTAATTTTAATTTTTTCAAACAATTTATTTTTAGTATTTTTGTGTCCTAATTTATAATTTATTATTTTAGATTAATTTTTTTCTTTTTTATTTTCTTTTATTTGATGAATATCAACTTAGGACGAGATGTTTCCTTACACATTCAAGGATAGAGCTAAGTCTTGGTTCATGACTTTGCAACTAAGTTCATTAACTACTTGGGAGGTAGTCTAAAATAAATTTATGGGTATGTTTTATTCCCATCAAAATATTGTATACTTAAGGGCTAAAATAGAAATGTTCTTTTAAATGGATGGAAAGCCTTTTCATGATGCTTGGGATATATTTAAAGTCTTTTTTATCCAACGCCCACATCATAATTTTCCATTGCAGTTACATTATCTATTCTTTTATGATGGACTAACACAATAGCATCAGTACGTTGTTTATAATGTTATAGGTGGAACTATGGGAGAAAAGACAACGTAGTAAACTTAATGGCTATATGAGATTTTTGGTACTAGTTCCAAACAAAAGAGTGATAGAGGAAAGGGAGCAGGAGTTGATGAAGTTGGCTTAAGGAAAAAAATTTCTTTGCAACCTTTAGAATTAACTAAACAAGTGAAACTCCTCATCTCTTGCAAACTTTCAAACCACAAGGTATATAGAGTTTGTGGTACAATTGGGCATAGTGCTAATGATTATTCGATTGTAGGAGATTCTAGCATGGGTACCTTGGAGAAGCCAATTTTATGCAAAGGTACTATTCCAACACTTACAATCACTCTAACTTTTAACGGAAACCAAAATATAACCTAACATATGTCCAAAACCAAATACAAGGGCTGTATGTAAATGAACTTTATCCACCGAATCAACTATATAAGTCAACCTTAGAAGAAAACTTGAGTGTCTTTATTCAAGTTAGTAGGGATAACTAAAAGATAAATAATCAAAGGTTGAATTCCATAGAGGCTTTAGTAAAAAAAGGTAGAATCTAAAGCTAGGTATCGAGTAAAGAAAATGCAAAAGCAAGAAAAAGGAAAGCTGTCTAGTCAAGCATAACAAGCGAATGATGTTACAATTCTTCAAAGTGGTAAGGTAGTTAACAAATTTTACTTGATAATTCTAATGATTTGCTATTTGATGTAGGTAATAAAGAAAGTGAAAATATAGTCTCCCAAGAAAGTAGAGAGACAAGTGCCAATCATTATAAAATTTGTGAGGAAAGAATTAAGGAGTCAACTGACATTTCCAAAATATAAAAGACATCATAACCACATCAACCACCAATATCATTCCCACACCCTCTAAAGGAATCAAAATAAGATAAGTAATTCTGTAATCTTTTCACTATGCTTTCTAAAGTTAATATAAATTTACCTTTATTATATATGATAAGGAATATGCCCTCCTATACTAAGTTCTACAAGGAATTGAACACTAAGAATAAGAGATATAAGCCTTATGAGAGAGTTGTGGTATCAGACGTTGCTAATGTTATGCTTCAACATTAGCTACCCCTAAAGTTGAAAGACCCAAGAATTTTTGTCATTAATATCACTATGGAGAGTAGAAAGGTAGCTAAAGCAATGCTTGATTTAGGTGCTAGTATTAATTTGATGTCATATTCGATATTCTTGCACCTATGTTTGGAAGACTTAAAATCTACAACTGTGTCCCTTCAACTTATGGATAGATCTATTAAATATTCAAAGGGAATGGTTATGGATATGCTAATATAGATAGACAAATTAATAATACATATTGATTTTGTAGTTCTAGATATGCAGAAAAACCCAGCCATGGACTGATAACTGTATTTTATATAGTTATTTTTACCTATTTTATTAATCATAATTGCTATGTTCTTTCTATTTTTAGTTAATTTTAGTTTAATAAATTAGTATTTATTGTTTTTATATATTTTAAGAAAATTAAATAAATTGTATCGAAAACGTACTTAATTGCAAATTTGTGTCCAAAAATATAATTTCAAATAAAAGAGTGCTTAATTACAATTAATAAAAGTTGAAAATATAATTTAAATTAAAATCGGGCTTAATTTCAATTATTAAAAGTTTAAAATTTAATTTAAATTAGAAAAAAAAGGGCAATATTGTAATTAAGCAAAGTTTAAAATGTAATTTGAAATATATTTGTGGGTGAAAATGCAATTAATAAAAGTTAATTTCTGCGCAGGTGAGAAGAAGCCACGCGCCCTAATCCAAGCGCGCAACGTGGACCGTCCGATCAAAGAAGTAACGGTTAGGATGCGCGCGTGTTATTCATACTCGACCAAAGAGAGTGGGTGCAGAGTTTCTCTCTATTGCGTGGCTCGGTGCCCGAGTGGGGCCCACCTGTCGCGTAGGCCGGCGTGCAGAATGGGACCCACATGTCGGCTGCGCAGAATTTCCCCCGAGGCGCATCGCTCACCGTTGGATCGGTTGAACGGTCCAGATTGAAGCACGTGGAACCAAGCTGTCGCGCACCGAATCGCTTGTCTAAAAATCCTGTGCGACACGGTTCATCCAAGCGGCGTGCACCCTGGAGTTTTACAGAATAAGAAGAAGCCATGTGTCTACTTTATCTATAAGCGAATAATATTCGGACACGTGGCATGTTACAATGAGCGCGAACGCGCAGGATCACGCCCGTGTTGCAACCATTGTTTCCCGTGCGACAATCCATCGTGCGCCCGTTTCCCACAGCCAATGAAATGCTGCCACGTGTCCGCATTAAATCCTTGCAGTGAATCAGACGCTGACACGTGGCATGCACTTTGAATTTAAAAATCAGAACGGCGCCTCTCTGTCTACGCGTTATTTTAATTAACGTTTTCGATATCGAATTTCGATACACATCGATTTTATTTTCGATGGAATATTTGTTTACACATTTATGAAAAGAAAAAAAATAAATGTATTATTTTAGATGTATTTTTTTAGCTATAAATAGGTGATAAGATGATAGAGTTAAAGAGTTTTGAGTCTTGGAAAGTTTTGTAGAGGTTATAATTTTTGTGTTATTCGGTTTTGGACTTTGGAACACGTAGAAGCCATTTTTGGCTTCTGTTGTGTTCTATGTGTGCCAAATATTAATGATATAAGATGTTTTTATTTTATTTCTTCTTCATCTAATTTTTCTGTATGTGATGTAATTTTTATTTTTAATTTATGAAGTAATTTAATTTTTCTAGGGTTGCATTTGATCTAAATTTATGAAGCTTTGATTTTAATTATTTTTCATAGATTTATAAGACGTTCAATTTGTTCATTATATTTTGTGCTTAATGCTTTTTGATTATTTACAAATTTTATCAAAACGATCTGTGGCACATAAATAAACTTGGAAGAGGCATTTGTGTGTATATTGCTCGTAGATAGAGTGACATGTATGATGAAGGATAGGAATATATCCTAATTGTATGTGTGGCCATTTGAGAACTTAGAACGTAATGAATCTTGGTGAATTTAATTCTCATAGAGATATAGTGAATTAATTTAACGTGTGTTTATACGGAGCTCGGAAGAGATGTATGGATAAAATTAGAAGTTTTTGGTTGACAAATTAAATGTACTAAAAAATATAAATCAAAAGAAAGTAACATGATTTGAGTGGATTAATTTGGTGAAAAAATTGCAATCCTAGATTTCTTTTATTTTCTTATTACTTTTTTCTAAATCAACGATCGTTTTGGATAAAATCAGAGAGAAATAATTTTAGTAATCAACAAACTGTAGTAACAAATCTCCGTGGGAATGATACTTTACTTATCAAATTTTATTACTTGTGACCGTGTATACTTGCACGTTTTATGTTCTCCAAAAGAGACAACATGGACAAAGAACATACAATACTTCTTGGTATATCATTTGTGGCCACTACCAAGACTATTATTGATGTCTAAGATGGAAATTTTACAATGGAAATCTAAGGAGAGACTATTCATTTTAAATTTTTTAACTATTTACCTATTCCTTCAATATCTGCTATTGATGAATGTTTTAATGTTAATTTTATAGATAGACTTGTTCATAATACCTTCTTGCAGGATCAATTGGAAGACAAACTAGAAGTCATTCTTACAATTGAAAAGGTATAAGAGGATTTAGATGAGAAGACTGAGGGGTATATGAATTACTGGAAAATTCTAAACCAATAGAAAATCCTAGTACACTCTTAGATTTACCTAGTACTTTATATAGGGAAGAGGCTATCCCACCTAAGCTAGAATTAAAATATTTTCCGAAGCACCTAAAATATGTGTTTTCTTAGAGAAGGGGAAACTTGTCTAGCTATTCTTTCTTCCATTATGACCCAAAGACAAGAAAATGAACTTGTTAAGGTTCTTAATAAATTCAATGAAGCAATAGGATAAAGTATATTGGATATAAGAGGCATTAGTCTTATCATGTGTATGTATAAGATCAAAGTTGACGATAATGCTAAACCCATTAGAGAGCTCCAAATGAGACTAAATCCAATCATGCAAGAGGTGGTTAAAAAAGAAATTTTGAAACTCTTAGGAGCAGAAGTTATCTATCCTATTGTTGATAGTAAGTGGGGTAGTCCGGTTCAAGTGGTACCAAAGAAATTTGGAATAATAATAGTTAAAAATAATAAAAATGGATTATTTCCCACTAGTATAATCATAGGATGAAAGATGTGTATAGATTTCAGGAAACTAAATTTGTACACTAAAATGACCATTCATTGATCATATGTTAGAAAGTTTTATTGGGCATGAATTTAATTGTATTTGGATGGCCATTCATCTTATTATTAGGTACCTATTACACCAGAAGATCATGAGAAGACCATTTTCACATGTCCTTTTGCGATATTTACTTTTAGAAGGATGCAATTCAGGTTATACAATACCCTCATCACGTTTTGGAAACTCAATTGATGATTGCTTGCATAAATTAATTTTAGTTTTAGAACGATGCATTGAATGCATCCTCACATAGTTAGGAGAAAAATCATTATATGGTACAACATAGAACTATGTTAGGACAAGTAATTTCTAAAAAAGGAATTGAAGTTGATAAGGCAAATATTGAGTTGACTGCTAAAGTACCACTCCCTATATCTGTTAAGGGAATTAGTAGCTTTTTAGGACATGTAGGTTTCTACAGGTGATTTATTAAATATTTTTCTAAAATAAGTCATCACTTATGTAACATGTTATCAAAATATGTAAATATTTATTTTAATGATGATTGCCTTATAACCTTTAACACTTTGAAGTATAAATCAAAAACTTTCCCTATCATTATGGCACCTTATTGGTCTCTCCTATTTGAAATTATGTGTGATGCTTCTTATTATTATATAGGAATAATTTTGGGATAGGAGTGGATAAGCCTTTGCATGTCATATATTATGATAGTAAACCCCTCAATGATGCCAGAATTAATTATTCTACCATTGAGAAAGAAATCATAGTTGTTGTGTTTTCCTTAGACAAATTTAAATCATAACTAATAGGTTATAAAATAATTATGCACTCTAATCATGTTTCTTAATATAATCTATTAAGTAAACATAATTTTATGCCAATACTAATAAGATGGATTTTACTCTTGCAAGAATTTAACCTAGAGATCAAGGAGAAGAAAGGTAGTGAAAATTTAGTAGCTGTTCATCTATCTTGGTTAATTTTTGAATTCAATTCTCTAGAAAGATAGAGTAAAAAAGATATTGTTGAAACTTTTCTTGATGAGTAATTATTTTCAGTAGGTCCAAACCCACGGTATGCTGACATACTTAATTGTCCTGCTATTGGTGTTTTGAGACCTAACATTTCATTTCAATAAAAGAAAAATATTATACATTCTTACAGGAAATACTTATACAATGATCCTTATTTATTCAAGATTGGTCAAGATCAAGTCATCCAAATGTGTGTACCTAAAGAGAAACATAAGAGCATTTTTTCCTTTTGTCATAAGTTTCACTATAAGGGCATTTTGATTGTAAGAAAATAGTCATTGAGGTATTGTGATGAGTGCTCAAAAAGCACTAAAATTATCATGATTTTATTCACTTTAATTAATTAAAAATATATATTTATATGATTTTATCATATTTCTATATAAATCTATCTTTTCGGAATCACGAGTATTTTTATTGTTTTTCAGGTATTTCGCTTCAAAAACTTGATAGGTAGAACCGGCATCGCCGATCCTACCATCGCTTTGGTTTAATATTTATAAAACTCTCGCAAGTACACGAATCATTTCATAGAAAATGATAAGTATACTCCCAAGGTCGATCTAAGGAATGAATATATGTGGTTTTTAATTTATTATTCAAACTTTTAAAAACGAAATTAAATCCTAAACATCATGTCACGATATTTTAGGGTTTTGTGTTTTTAATCTAAAAACATAAAAATAAACATAGATACCGATTCAACAAACATTTATGCAAATTTTATCATTTATAATAGTGGAGTATTTATAGATATAATAACTAAGTTAATTATGCTTGCTCATATTATTTAGGTTATTAAAGATATAAATTGATATTTATTGATTCTCTCTTTTTTATATGAATACCACTTTTGGTGGGGTTAGATATTCTTTGTTAACTAAACAAATCAATTAACACCTATTGGTGGGGTTGATAACTAATTTGGTTAATTAAATTAATTCCTTTTTTCTAAGAGATTGAAAATGAACCATTTAAATGCCACCTTTGGTGGGATTAGACAGTTTAAACTTTATTCAAGGTGTCCAAATTAAACCTAAGAATTTAATTATCCGAGTACTAACTTTCAAGTTTTAAAGCTACTACTAAAAACATGTTGTCAATACATTTTCAGATAATAATTCTTATTAAAACTTTTGAAATAGAGTTTCACTCTAACTACCAGGCGATTGTACCATCAAATAAAAGAGCACTACTCTAAATCAGACCGGATAACTAAACCTTAAAATCTAATTTTTATATTTAAGTTTGTAATGAAAAATAATATATTTCTCTCTAACATTCTTAATATAAAATCTTGAATAAAAACAAAATCAATTCATTTTAGAGATTTTTACCTATTTAATATTTCGTAAGCATAACAACGTTATTATTATATCATGTTTACAAACAGCTAGTAATGTTAAATTTAATCACAAACAAATTAAATATAACATATAAGAATAAAACATAAAAAAATAACTATAAAGAAAATAAAATCCTTACTGTACTTTGATGCTATTTCTGTTGCTGGAAAACCTCCAAATGGAATTTGCACTTCCATTTATTGAATCAAAAAGCAAATAAATTACAAAAACATAATTAGTTCTTCTCAAAAAGAGAAGAACTTTAAAACTAAGAAAAACTAAAAACTAAGAAATGGAGAGAAAGAAAGAGAGAAGAAGATGTGTTTTTAGGTGTGGTTTGATATGAAAAGAATATGGGTATTTATAGGTGAGGAAGGAAGAAAAAGTGGGTGGAAAAATGATTAAAAATGGAGGAAACGTAAAGTAGTGAATGATGATGTCATTGTTGACATCATGGTAGGTGGGGCGCGGCGGCGTGATGTGCGTGCAGCTAGGTGCGCTGCGTGCGCGATTTTCTCCTTTTTGACATTTTTGACCCATTTTTTTCCAATTTTTCCATCTTTTTTTTACTTTTCTTTATTTACTTTATGAATATATTTGTGATGTTTTGCCTCTGGTATTTTTCTTTGAGTCTTTAAGTTACTTTTTTAAGCAAAAATACCTAAAAATAATAAAAATACCCGTGATTCCGAAAAGATGGATTTATATAGAAATATGATAAAATCATATAAATATATATTTTTAATCAATTAAAGTGAATAAAATTATGGTAATTTTGGTGCTTTTGAGCACTCATCATATTGCAATATAGATTTTACTAGCCAACTATGTTTAAGAATGCTCACATGTTTTGCATACATTGTGATAGATGTAAAAGGACATATGATATAGGAAAATATGATGAAATGCAAGATCGTCAAACAAATTGTGTATGTAATGAATATGCAAGTATACGTATTGCATAAAAATAATATAATGATAAGAAAAGATCATTCCCACGAAGATTATTTTATTAGAAACTAATTTTTAAAACTAAAAAAAATAAAAATCAATTTTTTTATATATTTTTTATTTTAAGGAAGCAAAATTAAAATAAGTAAAAGTACATAGAAATAATTAATTAAATTAGATTTGGTAACTAAAAATATATATGAGAATATATCTAGAAATACTTAATCCTCCAGTTTTCTAAACATATGAATCGCTAAAATCCCTCTAATATAATTATTAAATAATTACATGATCATTCGAATCTAACCTAGCATATATTCCTCTCCCAAGTAAACTACACACCACAAAGAAATTAATTTAATCACACTCTCATGTCAATTAAATTGCATACTACTTATTAAGTTCATCAATTGTAGATCACATACATAAGAATTGTACATCTCTGCCTAGAAACTATGCATGTTATTTAATCAAGACAAATAATTAAATAATTCTCTAAATCTATTTTATTGTCTCTATATATAAATTTTTGGTCAAACAATTAATAGCATAAAAATCAGATTAAATAATATAATCAAATTATAATTATAATTGGGACAAAATATTAGATCATCACATGATGAAAATTGGGTTCATAAGATCCCTATATTAATAAATTAACTACATATAATTGTATTCATAAAGCTCATATTTTTCATAAATAAAGACATAAAAATTAATAAAGAAAATAGTAGAAGAAAAATACAATTAATCTCTTGAATTGTAGTGCTAATCTCCTTTTGAATCTTCACCAAAATGCTAATGTTGGTTTGATAGGGTTTATAGGTTGATTAGGTACTTAAATATAGCTTAGTTGCAATCTATATTATCATATCAGCTTCAGATAAGGGTTGAGATAAAAACAAACAAAATTAGCAATGCCAGCCAATCACAGTGCAACACATGGCACATATAATTCACTAGGCGAATCAGAGCATGACGTGTGGTGGGGGAGACCGGTCCGAGTTAATGCACATTGAGTCAAAGCCACACAGCTCAATATGATTTGTGGTAACAGATGGTGTGGTACACGGGTGGAGCATGGGGAGCAATCGTGTGGCAACATGTGGTAGTGCTGTTTGACCAACTCTAAACTCAGATTGAATATCGAGCTGACACATGGCACATTGTTCATCCTCCTCACACTTGGAGATCTATGATTCATTGTCCCTACTTGTGTGGCATCCACGTGGCATGCCCAGTCAACTCCTTTGCTTGCGTGGTAGGCCACGTGGTAGCTCCTTATTGGCCCTGCGTTAAATATTCACAAAATTTCCAAAAAAAATCAAAAATTATATTTTCACCCCTTTTCACCAAAACATTTATATTTTAATATTTTTTGCCCTAAAAAATACTATTTATTGAATAAAATAAGTAAATATTAAGTAAAAAACTATGCTAATGACTCTAATTTCATAGAGTCATCACACCCAAAAACTTAACTCTTTACATGTCTTCAAGTAATGCAAATATGAGTATACAAGGTTTTTGAAAAAATTGATTCGTGTGTGTGTGCTGCACATAATATCATCCATTGCACTCATGAAAGCAACCTATATGAGTACCTAATCAATTCACTCTTAGAACAAGTCTCATAAGTCTATTTTCCACATCCTTTTTCACTAATATAAATATGAACTTAACTAAAGATCAATAAGGACTTTACATGGCTGTAATGTAAGACTTAGGTGAGAGGTAAATAAATAAAGACATTTAGGCTCTTTCCACACCTTAGCTTTCTTTTTGTTCATCATGCACTTTTTAACCACAATTAAGCTTTAACTTGATATTTTAGTGCACCTTTTTTTGTCATTCTTTTCATATTCTTTTATTACACCTTTTTTTTGTAACTTCACAACACCCCCAAACTTATTTTCAATTTTTTTTTCTTTTTCTTTAGAGGGATAATTGTATTGTGAGTTTTGCTTCTTTTTCTCTCTTTTTTTAGGGTGCATTACATTTCACCTTCCTCTATAGTGCAACACATGATTACATTTTTTTCCTTTCATACAATCTATAGGTGCAAGGATAAAGGTAATTCTTATCAGCTAGGCATAAAATATGGCTTAAAGATATGAATGATTCTTTGTTAGGCACAAATAGATGACTACAAATATTAACAATGGTTATCTTGAAAGGCTCAATCAATCCAAATAAGGCCTAAATAATTTATTTTTCTAAATATTATTTAGGATTTTGCCTCAAGGAATGATCAAATAGATTCTAAAACTTGATATATCTCATTAACCCGCATAACTCACTACAAATTTTCTCTCAATAAGAACACCAAAATCAATCATGAACATGTGCATAAAAATTTGAATCAATCCAATCAAAACTAGTAAACATATCACATGTTTAATTTAAATATCTTAACAAATATATTACATTCCTTATCTTAGTCATGACAACCAATTTTTATCATTGAGTTCATATGTTTCATATCAAGCATGCATGTATTTAGTTTTCATATATTTATTAGTTTCTAGCTAAATCATGATTAAAAAATCCTAAAAATAAAAAAACAATTCCCTAAAACAATATTCCTAAAAATTTAAAATGCATAGTAATAAAAATGTAGAGAATGAAGTTCCCTCCCCCAAAATTAAATTACACATTGTCCCCAAGGTGCACATATAAATATGTAAAGGTAAAAGAAAAGAAAACTCCCTTAATCATGGTACACCACATCTGTCACTGAAATGCTCATTCTTGTTGTGTCATTTTTCTCTACATATATTCACCTATAAAACAAAAACAATGAAAATATAAGTAAAATAATGTTGGGAAAAACTTGATCGGGTAGAACCGACATCGCCGATCCTACCGATACTTTGGTTTTATCTATTTATAAAACTCTCGCAAGTGCACGAATCATTTGCTAGAAAATGATAAGTATACTCCCAAGGTCGATCTAAGGAAGGAATGTATGTGGTTTTTAATTTATTATTCAAACTTTTAAAAACGAAATTAAATCCTAAACATCCTGTCACGATATTTTGGGTTTTGTGTTTTTAATCTAATTACATAAAAATAAACATAGATTCAATAAACATTTATGCAAATTTTATAATTTATAATGGTGGAGTATTTATGGATATAATAATTAAGTTAATTATATTTGCTCATATTATTTAGGTTATTAAAGATATGAATTGATATTTATTGATTCTCTCTTTTTTATATGAATACCACCTTTGGTGGGGTTAGATATTCTTTGTTAACTAAACAAATCAATTAACACCTATGAGTGGGGTTGATAATTAATTTAGTTAATTAAATTAATTTATTTTTCTAAGAGATTGAAAATGAACCATTTAAATGCCACCTTTGGTGGGGTTAGATAGTTTAAACTTTATTCAAGGTGTCCAAATTAAATCTAAGAATTTAATTATCCGAGTACTAACTCTCAAGTTTTAAAACCACTACTGAAAACATGTTGTCAATACATTTTCAGATAATAATTCTTATAAAAACTTTTGAAATAGAGCTTCACTCTAACTACCGGGCGATTGTACCAATAAATAAAAGAGCACTACTCTAAATTAGACCAGATAACTAAACCTTAAAATCAAATTTTCAGATTTAAGTTTGTAATGAAAAATAATATATTTCTCTCTAACATTCTTAATATAAAACCTTGAATAAAAATAAAATCAATTCATTTTAGAGATTTTTACCTATTTAATATTTCGCAAGCATAACAACGTTATTATTACATCATGTTTATAAACAGCCAGCAGAGTTAAATTTAATCACAGACAAATTAAATATAACATGTAAGAATAAAGCATAAAAAATAACTGTAAGAAAATAAAATCCTTACAGAACTTCGATGCTATTCCCGTTGCTGGAAAACCTCCAAGCGGAATTTGCACTCCCATTTATTGAATCAAAAAGCTAATAAATTACAAAAACATAACTAGTTCTTCCCAAAAAGGGAAGAACTCTAAAACTAAGAGAAATTAACTAAGAAAAGCTAAAAACTAAGAAAAACTAAAAAATCTAAGAAAAGAGAGAAAGAAAGAGAGAAGAGAATGTGTTTTGAGGTGCGATTAGAAGTGAAGAGAAGGGGGGTATTTATAGGTGAGGATGGAGAGAAAAAGTGGGTGAAAAAATGTTAAAAAATGATGGAAACACGTAGTAGGTGAAAATGACGTCAGCTGACGTCAGCGGGTAGGTGGCGTGCGCGAAATAGGGCGCAGATGGGCAGCGGCGCGCGCAGACAGCACCAGGGTCACGCAGGGGTGCGCGAGGAAGGCAGGCGTTACGCGCACGGGCTCGCGGGGGAGCAGGAGCAGCGCGCTGGGGCGCGTGCGGAACTTGAGGCAGGCGCGCGCCGGAGTGGGAAGCTACACGCGCGGTTGGGCACGGGGTGGCGCGATTTTCTCCTTTTTGACATTTTTGACCCATTTTGTCCAATTTTTCCATATTTTTTGACCTTTCCCCCTTTATTTATTAATATATTTGTGATGTATTGCTTCCAGTATTCCTTTTTGAGTCTTTAAGTTACGTTTTTAAGCCAAAATACCTGAAAAATAATAAAAATACCCGTGATTCTGAAAAAGACAAATTTATATAAATATATGATAAAACATATAAATATATATATTTTTCATCAATTAATGTGCATAAAATCATGGTAATTTTAGTGCTTTTTGAGCACTCATCATTGCCTTCCAACCAACATCATGGTTAACGTCCTTGACTAGATGGTCATATCACATCCTAAGGTATATCCCTTTGTGTCCATTTACTTTTGAGTTAGCTTGGAAATAATTTGAGCCTTGATTTGTTCAGTAATACCTTATGTTCTTGTTTGCAAACACGGTGCTCAATTCTCTTCTCATGCCATATTTTTGTGTTCCATTTGAACTTTTTGGCATTCTTATAAGCACTCCACCGTAACTCATACAATTTATGTATTTCCAACATCATTTTCACCTCTCCATTGGAATCTTTCACTTGCCTACATGCTTGGGGATGATACGGTAAAAGTGTGAGGTCTAAACTTATTTTCCCTTCAATTGATGGTTTGAGCTTAGTTCCTATCTCAAAATTTTCCATAATCGCCTTTAATACACACATGAGAAGCGTCCTCCTAAAAGTTCACACAATCCACAATATCAACCATTGATTCCATAATTTCAAAGTTAAAATTACTTTAGTTGTTTTTTGGTGAGTTTTTGTCCTTATTCATAGCATCATGTGTAAAATTTGTAAGCATGATCAACTCAACATATTCTTTTAAGTTTTCCCCATATTTAGTAAAATTTATCCATAAGCATTCATTAGCACTATCAATATCAGGGGGTTTAAGATGCTTTGAAAACTTTAAACAATACTTGTTTATCTTGCACTCTCATTGTAAGCTCACTTTTTTTACATCAATGAGTTATTTTCCGGTTGCTAAGAAAGGACGACCAAGTATGATAGGAATATCACGGTCTTCCTCCATGTCTAGCACAATGAAGTCTACTGAAAAAATGAATTTGTCAACTTTTACTAGCACATCTTCTACCACACCCCGGGGTCTTTTAACTGACATGTCTGCCATCTGTAATTTTACTGAAGTATGTTTAGCTTTACCAACCCCCAATCTCTACATGATTGATAATGGCATGAGGTTAATGCTAAACCCAAATCATATATTGCCCTTCCAAAATGGATGTTCCCAATAGTGCAAGGGATTTCAAAACAACCTGGATCTTTCAATTTTGTGGTAATTTTCTATCAAGGATGGTGCTACAACCTTCGATCAAGGCTATTGTTTCATGATTTCCAAGCCTCATTTTCTTTTATAGTATATTCTTCATGAATTTGGCATAAGATGGAATTTTTTCAAGTGCCTCTACAAATGGTATGTTTATTTGTAGCTTCTTAAAGACTTGTAGAAATTTGGAAAATTGCATATTTGACTTTTTCTTTTACAATCTTTGAGGGAAATGAATAGTTGGTTTGTAAAGGTTTTTTTCCTGTGGGTGAATTATTTCTTTTTTAGTGCTCTCTTTATCCACTAATTCCTTCTCAACCTAGTTAATTTCTTATTTCTCCTCATCCTTTTCTATCTTATGTTCGTGTTCTAAAGTTTTACCACTTTTTAAGGCTATGGCATTGCACTGATCCTTACCTTCTCTTCGTGGGTCTAAAATCATGTCACTTGGAAGGTTATCTTGAGGTCTTTGACTTATAGCCTGAGCAAGTTGCCCCATTAGCTCTCAAAATTTTGAATTGAAGCCTCTTGAGTGAACACTTTTATATTTATTGATTGGTTGAAGTCTTTCATCATCCCTATTAAATCATTTGTATTGTCCTCAATATGGGGTTTCTTCTTTTAGGCTTATGAATGATGTGGTTATTAAAAACCAGGTGGTGGAAATGATTGGTAGTTGAGTTTATTACCACTTTGACTGTTGTAATTACTCCAAGAGAAATTTGGAGGTTTTCTATATTCTGGGTTTTATGTGTTTTAGTATGGATTATTATTTTGATTCACATTACCCATATAGCATATGGATTCAATATTATTTGGACAATTGTCAAACAAATAAGCCCATAAAAAAAAACACATGACACTTCTGAATCTTGGACCTAATTTATACTCACTAGCGAGTTTTGAGCCTTCAAAATATTAACCAAAGATGAAACTTGAGCTGTAAGTGCTATGATATAATTTACCTCATGCACTCCGACTACTCTTCATATGGTTATGATTCTGTCCATTGGTCACTGATAATTATTGCTAGCCATTTTCTCAAGTAAATCATAAGCTTGATTGTAAGATTTATCTAGGAAAGCTCCATTAGCATATGCATCAATAATAGTTCTTGTTTGAGTATTGATGCCATTATAAAAAGTCTCTATTTGGATCCAAAAAGGAATATCATGATGAGGAAACTTCCTTAGAAATTCCTTGAATCTTTATCATGCTTCATATAATATTCTCCTTCGTATTGTTGGTAGGAAGTAATGTCATTCATAAGCTTGGCATTCTTTGTTGGTGGGAAGTATTTCATCAAACATTTCTCAGCCAAACCATTCCAAGTTGTAATGGAATCATATGGCAAAGAGTTTAGCCAAGCTCGAGCACAGTCTTGCAAAGAGTAAGGGAACAATCTAAGCCTAAATGTCTTCTCTTTCACAACACTAAACTTAAATGAATCAACAACTTCAATAAACAATCTGAGATGAAGATGAGGATCCTTTATTGATAATTCATTAAATTTTCCAATTTTTTGTAGCATTTGAAACATCAATGGCTTTAGGTCAAATTGGTTAGCTTGAATGTTTGGCCTTGTAATACTTGGATTCAACCCTTCCAACTTAGGTATTGCATATTCATTCATAACTTTATCTCTATCATCCATCAAAAATATTTGATTGTTCAAGTTTAGCTCATTATTGTTTATGTCTAATGGATTAGCCATTTTTTCTCTTGGGTGACAACTTGTTGTTTTCTAATCCATCTCAAAGTACGCTCAATTTAGAGATCTAAAGGTAAGATTTCTCTCTCACAAACTCTACTCATGCAATAGAATCAACTATGTTTCTACAATACTAAAGGATATGTCTAAATAAAAAATTAAAAAAATAAACAACTAAATAAATAATATGGATTTTACTCTTGCGAGAATTTAACCTAGAGATCAAAGATAAGAAAGGTAGTGAAAATTTAGTACCTGATCATCTGTCTAGGTTAATTTTTGAATTCAATTCCCTTGAAGGTGAGAGTAAAGAAGATATTGTTGAAACTTTTCCTGATGAATAATTATTTTCAGTAGGTTTAAACCCATGGTATGCTGACATACTTAATTGTCCTGCTATTGGTGTTTTGAGACCTAACATTTCTTTTCAATAAAAGAAAAATCTTTTACATTCTTGTAGGACATACTTATATGATGATCCTTATCTATTCAAGATTGATCAAGAAAAAGTCATCCAAATGTGTGTACCTAAAGAGAAACATAAGAGCATTTTGGCCTTTTGTCATGAGTTTCATTATCAGGGTCATTTTGATTGTAAGAAAATAGTTCTTAAGGTATTGCAGTCTATATTTTACTGGCCAACTCTGTTTAAGGATGCTCACATATTTTGCATACATTGTGATAGATGTAAAAGGATAGGTAATATAGGAAAATGTGATGAAATGTCACATCGTCACACAAATTGTGTGTACAATGAATACACAAGTATACATATAGTAAAAAAATAATATGATGATAAGAAAATATTGTTCCCACGGAGATTATTTTATTAGAAACTAATTTTTAAAACTAAAAAATAAAAATCAATTTTTTTTATGTTTTTATATTTTAAGGAAGCAAAATTAAAATAAGTAAAAGTAAATAGTAATAATTAATTAAATCAGATTTGGTAACTAAGAAAATATATGAGAAAATATCTACGAATACTTAATCCCCCAATTTTCTAAACATGTAAATCGATAAAATCCCTCAAATATAATTATCAATTAATTACATGATCCTTTGAATCTAACCCAGCATGTATTCCTCTCTCAAGTAAACTACACACCATATAGTAATTAATTTAATCACACTCTCATGGCAATTAAATTGCATACTATTCATTAAGTTCATCAATTGTGGATCACATATATAAGAATCATACATCTCTGCCTATAAACTATGCATGTTATTTAATCAAGACAAGCAATTAAATAATTCTCCAAATCTATTTAATTGGGAGAACTATTTAATTGTCTCTATAGATAAATTATTGACCAAATAATTAATAGCATAAAAATCAGATTAAATAATATAATCAAATCAAAATTATAATTGAGATAAAATATTAGATCATCACATGATGAAAATTAGGTTCATAAGATCCATAGATTAATAAATTAACTACACATAATTGTGCTCCTAAAGCTCATATTTTTCATAAATAAATACATAAAAATGATAAATAAAAGAGTAGAAGAAAAATACAATCAATAACTTGAATTGTAATGCTAATCTCCTCTTGAATCTCCACCAAAATTGTATTCACTTTTGAATGTTTTTTTATTTTTCTCTCTTTTTAGCTCCACAAACTGAACAAAATTATGCTTATGATGGCCCTTAGGGTTTATGAGGTGATTAAGGATTTAAATATAGCTCAGGTGCAATTTAGACCGTCAAATCAATTTCAAATAAGAGCTTAGATCAAAATAAACAAAATCAGCAATGCTAGCCAATTACAACATGACACATGACACAAAGAATTCACTGGGAAAATTAGAGTGCGACATGTGGCAAGGGAGACCAATCCAAGTCAATGCATACTGAGTTAGCACCACATGACTCAATGTGATTCACGGTAATGGATGGTATGGTTCATGAGTGGAGCACGGGAAGCAATCACGTGGCAACACTTGGTAGTATTGTTTGACCAATCTCCAAATTTGGATTGAATGTCGTGATGAAACGTGGCATGCGGTTCTTCCTCCTCACACACAGCGATCTATGATTTGTTGTCCCTATTTGAGTGGCTTGCCAAGTCATCTCATTTGCTTGCGTGGTAAGCCACATGGAAACTCTTGATTGGCCCTACATTAAAAATTCATAATAGTTACAAAAACAATTGATAATTATATTTTCACCCATTTTCACTAAAAAGTTTATATTTTAATATTTTTGGCCCAAAAAATACTATTTATTGAATTAAACAAGTAAATATAAAGTAAAAACGTGTGCTAATGACTCTACTTTCATAGAGTCATCAATGCCTTTGACATATAATTTGGTTGTTGAACTATTTGATGTATGGGGAATTGACTTTATAAATCTATTTCCTCCATTTTTTGGTAATGAATATTTTTTGGTTGTTGTTGATTATGTTTCTAAGTGGGGAAAATCTATACTCACTAAAACTAATGATGTTAATGTAGTTGTGAAAATCAAAGGGTACTAAATATAGTAAATATTATGTGTCTAAGTGGGTAGAAGCTATACCCACTAGAAGCCATTTTTTCAACAAACTATAGGGTACTAAATATATATAACATCACATGTGAAGCTCTTACTTTGTATTATCCACAAACTTTGGATCAATTAGAAGTAAGTTATAAGAAAATCAAAGGGGTTTTGGAATGCATTGCATGCCCTTCAGGGAAGGACTGAGTAATTAAGTTGAATAATGCCTTGTGGGTATACCACACAGCCTACAAAACACCCATTAGGGTGATCCCCAACTAATTAATCTTTGGGAAAGTGTGCCACCTACCCATTGAACTTGAACATAAGGCGTATTTCATAATTAAAGAGTTAAACATAGATTTAAATAAATTAGGAGAGAAGTTGTTGATCCAAATTAGTAAGCTTTATGATATTAGGGATGAAGCCTATGAAAATACAAAGTTATATAGAAAGCGCACTAAGCACTATCATGACAAAAAGCTAGTTCGTAAGTCTTTTCTTCTTAAAATGAAAGTTATGAGATTTTTTCCAGGAAAATTGCAATCAAGGTAGGGTGGACCGTTTACAATCACCCAATTGTGTCCAAATTAAGTGAATGAGTTAATGAATGCTAAGATTCAATGAAATTTCAAGGTAAATGGGCATCATGTGAAGCCGTATTTAGAAAGAGAACACAACATAGTAAAAATTGACTAAATATGGATATGTAATCCTTAGTACCATGATGATGACCACGTATTTCTAAGATGTTAAAATTGAGCTTAATGGGAGGTAACTCATCATTTTTATGGAATATTATTTCTTTTATTTTAATTAATATTTTTTTGCTTTTGAATTTTACTTTGTTTTATGTTATTTTATATTTAGTATAATTTATTTTACTTTAGTTTGTTTTAGCTTCCTCTTTATGTGAACTTTGTTCATTTTATTTAGAATTGTTAAAATTTATAACTATTTGTTAAAATGTATGAGAAGAACGCAATTTTTGTCCGTGTGGATTAAAATATTTAAAATGATGATTGCATCTTTATCTTTAATTTTCATTTGTTACATTAAGAGCAATATATATTCTAGGCTGGCGATGGAGGAAAAGTTATAGTAAACTTAGGCAATTTTTAGTTTTTTTATTAAACATGTGTTTAAATTTATTTTCTTTTAATTTAGTTTATTGGTTTAGGGATAGTTAGGTTCAAATTTTAAAATACTTCTTACAAAATTATCATACTTTTAATTTATTTTAAGCAAATTATTAAGTCTTTTCATTATTAGCTTAATATCTTAAACATATCATAAAGTAATGTGATAACTAGTTTATTTTTGTTGTAGTTTTTGTTTCTTGCTTGAATGATTAAGATTGAGATAATTGAAAAATTTGTGTGTAGAAATCAAATAGTGGAGACTACCATGTGAGAATATTTTGAGCATATTATCATTCTATTTTGAGAGATAATATTTTATAACACCTTTAAGCACTTTTCTTATTCATTCAAATTATTAGATGATATCTATAGGTTTTACATTCAATGTCAGGTTTTTTACATATGATAAAGTGTCATATACTTATTTTTATTGCTTAAATTGAAAGACTTAAGTAGAAATTAAAGTGTATGCCTTCTTTATTCATGCATGACTTCCACAAAAGAAGATATGTCTGGGGTTTTCTAAAGCCAATACAAAAGAAATCCAAAATTAGTCACTCACCAAAATCCTTCAAATGTGTACATGGGTCTATTCTCTAAAAAAAGTGATATTAAAGAAAAAGAGAAAAAAATCAATAAATAACTAAATACTATTAGCCAAAAGTCCTTCAAAGTTGTAAGAAATGGATATTATAAAAGAAAAAAGTAGGAAATAATTTCCCTTAAAGTCATTGCATTTTCATTCATTCCAAAGGTATATACTAGATGCTTGTACAAATTTTGTATGATTTATAAAATAGCTTGCAATTGCACAAATTATGTATAAAAAATGATAAATGTACTTATAAGGTCATCTAAAGAGGAATCATGTGGTTTTTAAATTATTCAAAAAATTCTTAAAACAAGAAAATAAAAACAATATCCTATCACGATTGTTTTAGTTAAGTATCTACACTATTGACAAAAAAAATAAAGATAGATTCAATAAAAATTTAAGCAATTAAATATTTATCATGTAGCGGAGAATTTGTGGGATGTATTAGTTTGTTAATCATGTTTGCTCAATATTAAGTAGGCTATTAAATATATGAATTAAGATTATTGATTCCCTTATATATATAAATAAAAGATTTATTAAGTCAACTATTTTCTTATTAATTAAAATCACTTACTGCCTTCGGTCCATCCTAGTAGTTAATTTTAATTAAATTATATTTTTTTATAATAATGAATCATTCAATTGCCTCCTTTGGTTGGGTCTAATAATTTAAACTCTTATCAATGTGTCTAAGTTAGGTTAATAATTTAAATATCTAGAAAATAACTTTCAAATTTTAAAATTATTACTAAAAATATGTCATCAATATATTTTTGTACAATAATTCTTGTAAAAATATTCAAAATAGAATTTTCCCTATTACTATATAATTGATATAGATCAAAGATTTAAAAGCCAGATAATTAAATCATAAATTTTACTCTTTTATTTTTTATGAATAATACTATGTCGATAAACTTTTCTTTAAGCTTTTTTTTAAATCTTGATAAAGAAATTAAACTTAATTCATTTTATAAAAATGTTTTACCAACTTTAATATTTCACAATCGTAACAACATTACTAATATCCCAAAATATTTATAGACAGACATGCATAGTTTAATAAATGATCAATAAATTAGATTTGTTTAACGCTCATCAGAATTCTTTAAAATTGCTTATGTTTTGAAATCTCTCAAAATATGTTTATTGAATTAAAACTAAAACTATTACATAAACTAGATTTGTTTAACACTCAATTGAAAAAAGAACTTTAAACTAATAAAATAAAATCTTAAGGCACTAAGAAATATAAAGGATTAAGAGATTATTGGATCATTTTTATAATAGAAATAGGATACTATTTATAGGGTGAGGAAAGGAGAAAAATGTGAAAAAGTTATCTTGGCACCGTAGCATACAACTTTTCCACACCGCAGCAAAAGATACACGGTTTTGGGCATGATCTGATATTTGTGCCATGTCACACAATGTTTTCACACTTCATCCCTCATCATATGATTTTTCCCTTTTATCTCGGTTATGTCATACCACACAATATATTCATGTCGTGACACACTTCAATCTGCATCACTTGGAACCCTTTTCTTTGTATTTTCTTTTTTCAATTTTTAAATCATATGTAATGCTTTACATATATTTTCCTTTTAATCCTCTAATTTGTAATAGAGTGCTTCAAGTAAATTTCTTTAAGTTGAATCTTTTTAAATACAAAAAATACCTAAAAAACAACAAAATATTCCTATGATTTTGAAAAGATATATTTGCGTAAAATGATAGTAAAACAAGAAAATACAAATCTATATAATCATTTTACATGCATAAAATCATGACATATTAAGTGTTTTTGAGCACTTATCAATACTTGATATTCTTTCTTGATGATTTTAATTGATGCATAAGAATAGTATGTGATTTCTTTATAAATTCTTTCATTTGATTACCCTCGTTAGATCAATGTAACACACTATTTTGAGCTTTTCTTCTTTAAACATATATGAACTCATTAATTCACTTCTTTACATAACTTCATATAACTTTGATTTTGTTCTTAAATCTATAGGATCAATGAAATATTGAGAGTATGACTTGTGAGGATTATAGTCGAAGAAAACTTGGATTTCTAACAATAAAATTGGGTAAGTCAATAATGATACATTTTTTATGCGGAATATGATTCTTTGAAATGTTAATTTAACTCATATTTTGGATTTTAATCATGAATTTAAAAAATACTAAAAGCATGAGAAGTTTTGTATTTTGTTTTACTTTATTATTTTTCGTTTGATTTTTTAGTTTGTTAAATTTTAGCTTTTATTTTATTATTTGTTATTTGTTTTCTTGTTACTGTTTTTGTTATGTTTTTTCTTATTTTTTTTTTGCATTTAGTTTGATGTTTATGAGTATCATCATTGAAAGACCTCAAGAGACTTAAACTCATTCACTAGGGCAACCTAAGGGTTTAAAGGCTTGTTGTATACATTAAATGCAACTGTGTCAATACAAAAATAATTTAGGATACTTTTATTTTGTTTTATTTTTGTTTTTATCACTTTCCTTGTTAGAGACTAACAAGAAGTTGGTTGGGGTTGGGATGAGTGCTTGAAAAGCACTCAATATTACGTTATTTATTTGCAATTTAATGTCAAAAATAGATTTGTATTTGCATAATTTTATCATTATTTTAACAAATCAATGTTTTTAAAATCATGGGTATGTTTCGTTGTTTTTTAGACACTTTTGGCTTTAAAAATAATTCAAATTGAAAAACACTTAAAGAATTGTACCTAAAAGCACTCAATTGCAACCAAAAGGAATAATAAAATTACATTTGTAACAACCAAATGTAAGGGGATAAAATGCAAGAAATTTTGAGACAATCAAAACAACGTGGGGCATAACAATGGAATTTGAGTGCCATTGGCAAGCTTCTCATATCAGAATTTCATTCATAATAAATCAATGCATGTCACGAGTTGGATAAAAGTGTGCCATGGTGCATGATTAAATTTCCCTCACGATCCACTATTTTCTCTCATTTTCTCAACCATTAATCACCTATAATTAGGTGCCTATTAGACCACAAACCACTGCATAATCAATGATTGCTGGAAGGTTGGATGGCTAGGCAATTTCATCCAACTTTCATGACAAAGAGTGTAGCATGCATACGAGAGGCACAAACTTACAGATGTGAACTATGTGATCGCTAGTCGGCTGGACGACTAGGTAGTTGGGCAGCCAGCCATTAGTCTAGCTCTTGACGATCACACTTTGATGCTTGAATGGTCAATTGAGTCCCGATGGTTGTGACCACGACAAGAGATTTTTGACTATCCTTTAAATTCAGGGTAGGATCCAATGAGTGGCAGTCCTATCTTGTTTGTGTTGCGATGTTTTCTAATGTGACTTACCTAAACTCTGAAATCTCAACATTTTTATACCAACTCCAACTTTTTTCAAAGTCCATTGTTTCCGAATCCACTTTCTCTAAATTTTATTTTTATAAACTCATCATTTCTTTGAATTCCCTCTTTTTTCTTGACTCTTTAAGTTCCTCAGTAGTTTTTATGATGCTCTCAAGTGTCTCAAAATTGTTTTGAAAGCGGGTGGCCTAGACTCTATCTTTTCTAGACTCTCACTTTTTCTTAGAAATCTTAAGTCCCTTGGAAAGTTTCTAATTCTCCCAAATGTTGAAAATGAGTGGTTTGGCCTCTAACATTTTTCCTAGACTTCCTAAGTTATTTGGAGGTTTTTCTGGTTCTCCCAAGTGCCTTATGAATTGTTTTGAAAATGGGTGATCTTGACTTCATCTTATCTAGCCTCCCACTTTTCTACTAGACTTCCTAAGTTCATAGGAGGTTTTTTTGGTTCTCCCAAGTGCCTTACAAAATTGTTTGAAAATGGGTGGTCTAGACACCATTTTCTATGAACTTCCACTTTTCTCCTAAACTTCCTAAATTCCTTGGAAGCTTTTCTAGTTCTCACAAGTGCCTTAGGAAGTCGTTGGGAAATATATGGGCTGAACTCCATCTTATCTAGACTACCACTTTTTCTTGGACTTCCTAAGTTCTTGGGATGTTTTTCTACTTCTCTAAAGTGTCTTAGGAAGTTATTTAGAAGTGGGTGGTATGGACTCTCACTTTTCTCTTGGACTTCCTAATTTCTTGGGAGGCTTTTCTAGTTCTCTCAAGTACCTTAGGAAATTGTTTGAAAATGGATGGTTTAGACTCCATCTTTTTTGGAATCCCTTTTCCTTTAAACTTCCTAAGTTCTTGGGAAGTTTTTTTCTTCTCCTCAGTGCCTTAGGAAATTTTTGATTATGGATGGTCTATTCTCCCACTCTCCCAACCCCTTAAATTGGCAGGCTGCTTGAGTACTGTAAATAATGACCATTCTATAGACCCCCATTTTGTGGAGGTATGGCCTGCACCTTTTCCTTAAAATTTTCTTAAAAGGTTATTGAATTTTGGAAAGGAGTTTCCTAGGTCTGAAGGAGGTTATGGCTTGCTTTGTTCCTTGGCATACCTTTTCCAATCCCTATGTTTGGATGCTGGATCAAATGGTCATTGAGCCCTATTTCCTTTCCCATAGGATATGATCTATTGAGGTGATGGAATATATTATCTTGATCTTAGATCCCAATATCTATGGGCATTAGGGACATGTTTATGGCTCCTCTATTTTCATACATTATATGACCCATTAAGATAATGGGTTGATGGTAAGTATGCTGCTACCTTGATCCTGGATTACTATCACTATGTGTATGAAATGGGCATTGGGCCCTCTTTCCTTTTCCCACATAGGAAGTAATTTATTAAGGTAATGGTTTCCACTTTCTTAATCTCGTATCCTAGTCAATGTGGGTGTGGAATGGGCAAGCCCAATTAACTTTCCTACAGGATGTGATCCATTGAGATAATGTTCTTATGTTTACTTTCCCTATATGTGTGGAATAAATGTTATGCTCTATTTCCTTTCTTGTATAGAAAGTAAACCATTAAGGTAATGGTTGTTACTGTCGTGTTCCTGGATCTGAATCGCTATAGGTGCGAAATGGATGTAAGGCCCAATTTCCTTTCCTAGAATATGTGATCTATTAAGATAGTGGTCTTGTGAAGCCAGTTTGGATACTGGACTACAATCATTGTGGGTGGAAGGGGTGTAGTTTTGTTTCGTTGTCTATATAGAACTTAATCCATTAAGACATTGGGCAAGTCCCAAAAGGCGATGGTTGCTACATGGTTTTATGAAAAGAGTGGCCCATCTGATCCATTGTAGGATAAGTTTGACTCCTAACTTTGATCGGGTATGGCTACTAGGTCCAAGGGAAGAGCTTGATCTCTACCAAGTGATAATAGCGCACAATGGTAGTCCTACCTTAGTCGAAAACTTTGGTTGCTTTGGATGAGTGGATGATTATCATTACGATGTTATAGCCTTTTTGGATGCCAAGGATGAGTTGAGTGCTCTAAAAGCTGAGTTACCGAAGTTATATGAATGCCAAGTTGGTAATATTATTTATTTATTCTTATTTTTTTTTTATGATAGTGTTGACATGGTTGTGTAGGACCTCACTTAAAAATAAGAAATATTCCTTAATTTTTTTTTTGAATTTTATCTTTCCTCTAGCCTTCGATTTCTCTGTAGACTTAAGTGTATTTTTTTTATAAAATCTATATCTAAAATTTGTGGTTGAATTTATTGTTAACTCTAGGTATATATTTACATTAAAAAAATTACAATTTAATTATGTTGTAGAGATTTAAAACAATTAAAATAATAATCTAAAAAATATGGAACACTTTAGATAGAAATATGCTAAAATCTGGAGATTAAGTACATATCCAAATCAAGGGCCACAACATCCATAACATCAAGACGTGACCTTGTTTCCAATTAAGTAAAATTTATCCTAGAGTGCTATGCCGCTATACACATACACTGATGTCGTAGTGTATCATTAATTTTGTCAATTTAATGTTTTGATTCTTTCTTGATGACATTGAGTAAAATAAGCAGACATCGTATTTTGCACACGAAAAGCCGACACATAGCAAATGGACCTCAATTCACAATTTAAAGGAGGGGGCCGGGAAAAACACAACCTGTATTATCTTGAGCAACACAAGCTCAGCAACGCTCAATGCTAAAACTGGGTGGGAACAAACTAAGAAATTCGAAAGGAAAAACGATAGCAACAAGAAGACTTTACCATGGATGTAGACTTTGAGGACAATCACACAACACACAAAATTGTCCGAAATTATTGAAAGATTGAAGTTAACTTTGAAAAATCTTATATTTCAATTATTTCAGTAATATTATTTTTCTTGTAACAAGAAGCCGAATGAATCTCACATTACTTTCATCCATCTGGCTTCGAAAAGACTTTGGCAGCTACATGTAATAAAACTAGACACTCACTTGACTTCATCTGATTATTTGTCAACTTGAAGATAATATAGCAAAACTTGTTCCGTTTAGAAAGCACATTTTATCAAAAGCGCTTTTAAGATTCAGAAAGTACATTTTACGAAGTGTGTTTCTTTATGAAAAATCTTTTGCTGAAAATCATAGTTAACAGAAACACATTTACTGAACAGAGGATTGAAGCATAACTAAAATGGATACTAACATTTATAGCCACCCAAGATCACCTAAAACGTAACGAGCAAAGGAAGATTAGTATGTAGTACAATTATAACTAATGAATATTTATTTATATTATTACAAATATATGAACTCATATTCATATTGTTTGTAATACATATAGAATATGTTATTATGAATTTTTCTTGATGAGTTGATCATTTAAACATATGTTTGTTTGAATTGAACGTATAAATGTTTTGAACAAGTATATAAATTGAACGTATATATGTTTTGAACAAATTGAACATGTGTATTTTTAGTAGATTTATTTATCTTTAAATATACAAAGAACATCAAAATTGAATTGAAGTATTCTTCGTACCAAAATTAAATATAAGTAATAACTTCAATCTTTTATAGAATTCATTCCTTTAATGTTTTATTAAATAAGTTTACATATGGTTAAAATAGTTGAAATCAATATTCACATGATCTCTATCTCAGTTACTTTTGGCGTATAAAGTAGCATTATTTAACACATTTATATTGATCTGTTTTACCATATTGTATATGCTATAACTAACATGTTGTATACTTGGAAATTTAGCAATAATGACAAAAAAATTCAAAAATGAGCCAAAATCTTCAATACGTGGGTAATTACACAATTACAATATATATATATAGTCTCGGTTTTTAACCATTATTGTAGGTCTATTACCACGGTTATAAGAACCGAAGCTTAAGTGAGAGAGACCATAGACTGTTACTTATGACTTTAATTTTTTAACTGAGGTCATAGTGTATGTCTATGGCCTCAATTATCTTAAAACCAAGACCATAGACATGCCATTTAACCATATTTTTTAATATAAATTAAAATAAATTGATAATTTGAAAAAATTAAAAATTGCTATATTAAAATTAAGAATGAAATTAAATTTGAAAGTTTTTATATGCACTAAAACATAATAAATCCTTACTATAATTATCTAATTAAAATGTTCCAAAATATGAAATACATGCAAAAAACTTGATTGCGCTAAGACAATACAGCAAAAAGACATACAGTGGAGAAGTTCCATACTAATTTGTGACGAGCTATGCTCCCAACTGCTGACCCTTATTGCCCTTGGGCGGAACTTTTTTAATATCATCAGCTCCATCATCCTATTTAAGAATAAAATATACATCAAACAAGTATAATAAATTTGGGTGTACTAGAAACACCAGTGGAATAAGAAATTTTAACATAGAAAATCATTTCCCTTTTCCATTACCTGTATATCTTAGGTCCATAGAGTAAGGTATGTTGGTGCTCTAGTATGCTAGTGTTGGTGCGTTGGTATGTTGGTACACCTAGTGTTGATGCGCTGGTGTGTTGGTACGCCTAGTGCTGATGCACTTGTGTGCTATTGTGTTGGTATGCCCAGTGCTTGGTACTGGTGTGTTAATGCCCTGGTGCCTGGTGATGTTGTGCTTGATGCCTACATTGATCTCACTGAAGAAACTAATTCACCATGAAAAAAAAACTAGAATAACATGTATGCATAGATAGCAATCAACCTTTAATAGGCCACTTGCTATTAGCATCAATGAACTTAATTATGTTAACTCAAAATTGAAGTGGTAGATAACTGTGTTTTGCATCTTACTTGAAACCCCACATCCACATATATAGACAACACAAGTAACTAATATCATTACAATTACAAATCATATACCACTGATGGAAAACTAATTAATATAAGCATATCATATTCCTATATAACTAAACAAGCTCTATATTCAACAATCAAACAAACTGCTAAAGGAACCAAATACTACTAATATCTAGCACTAAGAATGAATAATAAATACAATCACAAAGCTCCAATGAGAAGTAAAGACAAACACAAGATAATAGAGAAAACAAAGAACAAAAATGTCGCTAGAATCCAAAGGAAATAACATACACGAAAGACACAAACTATAGTTCCAAAACAAAAATAACAAAACTAAGGAAAATAGAAACACAAAAATCAGTAGGGAAAAAATAAAACACTATGGAAAACCATCACATTAGTAGTAGATACCAATCCAGGAGCACCAACAAGTAAACACCACCTCAGTTACTAGACAACCAAATATGCAATGGTTCTATTCTTATTAGTTATGTCCTCTTTTGTAGAAGGAGAACCCTTTTTTGTTGACACAAAACAAGCCCTTAAAGAAATACATATATTCAAGCTCAAAGCACAAAATGGTCAAAACATCAAGTTAGTACTTTCATCTAGCCTCTTCACTAACTTTATGAAAGGTTCTCTAAAAGAAGCAATATGTTGCTCACTAGACCTACTTCAGCTGAAAGGATAAGATGCTTTTTAACTTTTTCCAATCATGCCTCAGTAAAATGGAGATGACAATAAAAGGTTATAAAAATAGATCAAATATCAGAGAAATCATCAATTTCAAAACCCTAATTGCAGCACGCTTTCTCTTCTTTTCTCAGATCTTCATCATTCATCTCTCTAACTCAACCGCTCTCGCACTCGCAACTCTCCCTTGCGCTCTTGCTTATAGATTACCAAACCCTAGTTATGTCGCTCTAGCTTGTGGCATTGGTTGGATCTTGTAGGAAAAAAAAGGCACGTTGGGAAATAGAGAGGGGAAAGG
The DNA here is from genome assembly GCA_030763125.1 of Hippophae gyantsensis. Classification (NCBI taxonomy): domain Eukaryota; kingdom Viridiplantae; phylum Streptophyta; class Magnoliopsida; order Rosales; family Elaeagnaceae; genus Hippophae; species Hippophae gyantsensis. The sequence goes on from CM061031.1 coordinate 66,166,549, forward strand.
AAAAAAGAAAGAGAGGGTTGGGAAAAAGAAAGAGAGGGCTAGGAAAAAGAGAAGTGAAAGGGAAAAAAATAGGGGAAATTTTGAGAGAGAAAAAGAAAAAATTAAATATAGAAATTTGGTGTGTGGTGTAAAGAGAGAAAATATATGAAATTAAATTAATGAAAAAATTTAAAAATTATAAAATAATTTTTGTATTTTTTTTAAATGAATAACACACAATATATTATTGGATTTCTGTTTTAAAAATACTAAAAACTCTATTATTTTAATTAGATCACGATCATTTAATAATCATAACTATAAATAATTTTTATAGTTTAATTTATGGTTACGATTATTGATAAAATTGAGATCATAAGGTATGTCTATAGTCTCAATTTTTAAATAATCAAGATAAAAATCCTGTGACCTCGGTTTTAAAAAAAAATTGAAGCTAAATTTTCGATATTATAAAAATACTTGATTTTTTTCCTAAATAGGACAGCTATATTCCTAAGATTTCTTTGTTTTATCAATTATTTAAGAGTTACGAAAATTAATGATTTTTACTAATAAATTTAATTAATCATTTTTGATAGTTGAATTATACTTAACATGAAATTTTGAGTTACTTAATATTTTCATTAATTTTAAGATTATTAATTTATTTCAGAGTTTAAATTATATATAATCCTCGGTAGTAATTTAAATTTTCTTTTAATAGGAATACTTAAATCTTTATTATTAAATAAAAGAAATAGTATATTTAAATATGAATTTATAATAATCGGCAGTTAAGATTGGTCATGGTTCAACCAATCGATTTAATGCTAGAAGAATTCTCCGCCTTAGAAATGGGTCATGGTAATGCATTGATTTCCTCATTCTTGCAATTTAATTTCGTTTTCAAATTTCACACACATCTCAATCTCGTATGTATCAGGTCAAGTCCCTTTCTTAGTCCCCCTAAGTTATTAAACTCCTTTATTTTCCTTTCACAAAATAACTTGGCCTACATATACAGGGGCGAAACTCCTAATTTGATAAATTCTTTATATTAGTATATAATTTTTAATACTTTTATACTAAAATGATATATTTGGTTGTTCTTCTTGTAATAAAAAATTTATTATTAAATATTAGTAAATCAAAATAAAACAGTTAATTTAATATTTTACATTTTAAAAAACATATCTTATATTCATTAATTATATAAAATATAATTTTATTTATCATTAAATAATTTATAATAAAAAATTTAATTGACTCCGTTACATATAAAATAAATTCTTACTCCAAATGACTCCTGAAAAATTTGACATAGATAAGCCTTTGTACATATATATAAAACAACAATGTTAATACATGAAGCACATAAACAAGGAACAGTATATAGAGAAAGCTGTAAAGATTAGTTATAAATGAAAGAAAGGCTAATAATAACACCTAAATTAATTTATATTGTTTCATACTTGAAATTATCAAAAATAAATAAATAATTTATCAATCTTTTAAAATAATTTTATCAATTTGAGTGTAAAATAATATAAATAACTATATTGTTAACATACCTCTTAAAAATGGGGTGACCCCACTTTTACTAGTACATATATGTTCTCTCTCTCTTTCTTTGCAGTTTCCTTACATATTTCCATGAAAATTAGAAATTACACCAAAGACATCAAATTCTATATCTATATGTTTGTATCCAAAGAGGCTTGTTCGATAAGCGCCCAGAAGATAGCTTAATTGGTAGCTATAGTGATCATCATGGGAAACTGCTTTGTACGAACTGATCGCCCTGTAGTGCGCGTTAGACATATTACTCCTCCCTCCACAAAGTCTACCAGCCCAGGTATATCTTATTTTGTATTTAAAGGTTTTCTTTGTTTAATTTTCATTGTTGTTGTCATTGTTTTTTTTTTTTTTTTTTTTTTTTAAGTTTAAACAACACTCGAAACTAGCCCATATATTACATTGAAAGCCGGTCCATATATTATACGCCTGCATGTTGGAGTTCAACTTTGGCTAGTTAATTAAATTCTTTTGATTAATATTGAATTTCGGCCCGTAGATCCGTACAATGTTAAACTCTGTCAATTATAGATTACTTTTAAGGCGTTACTTTTGTTGTTATAGGGATGTTATATATATGATTTTTTTTTTTTTTTTTGGTTTGTCGAAGGAGAGAGTTTTGATTAATTGTTGGGTTTTTGCAGCTGAACAATTGAAGAAAAATGATAGCGAATTAGAAATTGAACATGTAAGAAGAGGTACTATTTGTAATAAGGTAATTACCAAAGAAGATGTTATTGGAAATGGAAACAAAGAAAGAGTTGAGAGTTATAAAGAGAGCAAAAATGATGATGATCATGAAAGTAGTACTGGGAAGATTATAACACCAAATTTGAAGATGTTTACTTTATCAGAACTAAAGAAGGCAACAAGGGATTTTAGACCAGACACAGTACTTGGAGAAGGTGGATTCGGAAGAGTTTTCAAAGGTTGGATTGATGAAAACACTTATTCTCCATCTAAGGTCGGTGTTGGTATTCCTGTTGCCGTTAAGAAGTCCAAATCTGATAGCTCTCAAGGCCTTAAAGAATGGCAGGTTATTATGATTTTGCTTTTAATTTATATATTTATTCTAAATAAATTGATCAATTATTATTGCTTCGGCCGGCTATAGCTAACTAGTAGTGAAAGAAAATGAAAATAAAAATAAAAATGATTTGTAATTAGCTCATTTAACACTTAGACGCACAGTGCTTGGTTGGAAAAAGAAGAAAACTTTCGCCTATTGCATAGAAACCAAAGTTGACTCTGGCCAGCTTATACTATACGCATTGATGGACCATAACCTTTCTTTATGTAAAAGAAGATATTTTAAATTAATATTATTTGATTAATGGAACCAAAAATTCATAAATTTGTACTAATTACAAATAAAATTATATATCACGTAACAAAATAATTATAATTAAAAAGATAAGAATTATCCTTTTTAAAAATACTATGTAACAAGATATATTATTATTATTATTATTATTTAACAATTATTTTTTATTAGAGTTTAAACTAACTACATATGATTCGAATTCATTTTTAATTACTATATTACTGAAGTGGGCTGTTGTGTGGACTTTGAGAGTTTGACTCCACGATGCAAACTTTTGTACAGGCTGAAGTGAAATTCTTGGGAAAGTTTAGTCATCCTAACCTTGTGAAGCTTCTCGGATACTGTTGGGAGGAAAATCAGTATCTCCTTGTCTATGAACACATGCAAAAGGGAAGCTTGGAAAACCACCTTTTCCGAAGTAAGCAAATTATAGATTATGCAATATTTAACTATAAGTTTTTTTTTAATACAAATTTTAATAATTTAACTTTTCAAATTTATGAATTTTTCAATGAGTTATTATAAAATAATAAGAAAAAAGATCATTATTAATGTTCCAAATTTTTTTAAATTTTAATGTTTTTGAGTATTACATCACAAGTGTTACATATTAAATGTATATTTTTATCTAATTAAAATAAAAACTCAAAATTACATAATTAAATTATAACAAGACTAAATAATATAGGTTAATATCTATACATATAGGCAAAAAAAATAAAAAAAAATTAAAAACATAAATTATAATAAGCATGTAAAAAAATTAAAGAGAAAGAAAAATAAATAAGATCAATATTATATTGTATGAATAATAATAAATATTTATATAATTATATGTGATGTAATAAAAAATGTTTAAATTGTTTGTACGACAAAAATGCATTATATTTTAAAAAAAATATTAAGAATACTAAACTAGTAAAATTTAATAAAAACAACAAAATTATATATTCAAAACTTGTAACCACAAAAATAACACCCCTTATGTACAATTCATATATTTTTACTATTAAAAAAAGTCTAATCTATCGTTTCATATTAAATGTCGTCCAATTGAACATCATTCAATTTAAACTAAGTCATTTAAACTCATTTAATATCAAACTCCATCCAATTGAACTCATTTCATATTATTAAGGTATTACTTTTGTTATTATATATAAATTTTATTAGTTATTTGATGTAATTTTCCTTAAAATATGTTAAAGATTTATTACTCTACTAGAGTTCAATTAGTAAAAATTGTATAATAATATAATAAAAGAGAAAAACACATGAAAAATGTAAATAAATACGTGGTATAACAAAAAGAAAGAAAGAAAATAATATTCAAATAATAAATTTAAAAATGTATATTGCTATGTATTTTTATAAAATAAAGAAGTATATAAAAGATTTTATTTAGTTAAGGATCAGATTAACTAGAGGACGGGTGAATATATGATCAGTTGAAGTATAACAGATTAAAATTTTGTCAAATGATCAGACATACAATCCTGGAAATATAAAAATTAACACAAGAGATTTTTAGGTGAAAACAACCTAGACCATACCAATGACTTAAGAGGAAAATCATCAATTATCGAACCACCAATCTATCGAATCACCTAACTATCCTCTACGAAATAAAGTCCAATTACAAGGCTATCACTCAAATTACTCACCAAGGTAATGCCTCAATTAATCACTTACAAGTCATTTCTTTCATCATAGTCTCTACAAGAAAGGTGTTCGAATCCATACCAATGTTCCAACAACCTGAGTCACATAAGAAATCGAATCTGTACAACTGGCACATGAAAAGTTAGCATAATAACAAAAGTGTAAATATATGTCCTAGTACGTATTTAATAATAAATAAAACTCACTAGATGATTTAATAAATATATTAGATAAATCAAAATCAACTAGCAACATTTCAAGCATAAGCTCAATAAAGATAAATTCTTTAAAAAATAATAATCAAACTAAATAATTATGATATGATACACACAATTATTTAATCCAACCAAAAAAATAGAAAAGAAGCTATAAGAACATGTAATCAAAATATCATAAACCAATTAGGTTTATTAGTCAATCAAACACAACCATAATGTTTGATAAATTAAGTAAATGAAAAAGCTTAAAAAATTATGATCTAATATATGCAAAGCAAGAGAGACATTAAGATGAAGAGAATGATACTCCTGTGTGGTTAACAAAATTGTGAGTCAATAGTATAATTAAATAACATGAGTAGAAACCTTAGGTCAAAGGTTAATAAAATTTTTCTTAAAAGCATTTAGACGAGCTTAAAAACACAAGGAAAATATAGTAAAAATAGTAATTAACTCGAGTAAAAATTAAATTAAATTTAAAAACTTGACCGTTCGATCGATCTAAAACTAGCTTAGTCGATCGAGTATGGCAGTTTGATCGATCGATTATGAATAGTGAGATTGATCTAGTTAAATTTCAATCGATCTAGGAAAAAAATTAATTAATTTAGAAATATGTTGATCGATCCAGTCATTAATCTCAATCGATCTAGTGTTCGATTGATCGAGTAAACCTATTTCAACAATGTTTCTATGTGTCTAATATGAAATATAACGTGCATGAAAATACAAATATATTTGAGATGTGATTATTAAGACTTGATGGTTTCTTTGGCTTAAAAATAATCTTGAAAGATACACCTAAAAACTAATATTATAAACAAATATTTTGTTCATAAATATCATCAATTTTCACAAATCTTACAATATATTTATAAATAAAACAAAGAAAAAATATTTATTAAAAAATTGAGATAGAATATGTACCCTTCTCACCGAGGTGAGGTTCCATCTATGTGTATTAGTAAAAATTTTAAAAATGTATTTTTTACATTTAAATAAATTAATTGTTTTTTAAGTTATATATATGTAGAATGTATAAAGAAGTGTTGTTAGTATTCATAGTAATTAGATATAGATATGTGACAAGATTAATAATCCAAATTTTTTACACAATGTTTTATACTTTTTTTCCCTTAATGATTAATATTTATTAAAAAGAATGAAAAGAGAAAATTATTCTATAAGTGTAAAGATAAATGACTGTATAAAATTATGTAATATTTTGTAATTATTGTTCATATATATATATATATATATATATATTAATGGTTGAGATATAAAACAAAATAAACATAGAAAATTGATCTTATAAATCTCTATCAACAATAAAAATGAGTATAAAAAGTTATATAATATTTTATAATTATTATCAATTTTTTTTCATTTTTTTTATAAATTTTAACCATTGTAATATAAGAGCTTAAAAAATGAGTAAAATGAGTGTTTGTGTTTAAATGTTGTTACATAAATTTTATAAATAAGATAATGATTCATTTGTCATCGGTTGAATATTTTATAAAAGGTAGAATGATTTTTTTTTTTAAGATTATTTATAGTGCTTGAAATTCTAACCAATCTATTATTAGGATACAATATCATTAGACCAAAGAAGTATAAGTAGGTAGAATGATGTGTTTGATTTGCTATTATCTTATAATAGGTAAAGTTAAAAATAAAGCGAAAAGAAAATATATTTTTTGTATTCAGTCAATTATGTTATACGACTTATACTATTTTTTTTTTCCAGAAATATATCACCAAACTAAATTGTTAGGTCAAGCCAGTCATTGGTTAACATGTGTAAGCACTAATATCTTCATAGCAAACTTCACTATTCCCCTTATAACTAAGTGAGAAGGTCAATGACTTGATCATCTCATCTAACACTTAATGTATTGATTGCACATGTACTACGTTCAAATTTGTTTTTTATTTTAAAAATATAAAAATTGATATGTATCATATCATTTAAAGTAATAAATTTTATAAATTGATATTTAATTTAAATAAATTACATATTGATATCTTAATTATATATATATATATATATCATATATATTTATAATTATTTAATTTTAATTAAATTTTTATCTCATTTAAAAAGGTGAAACAACTTATATTATTTTTTTATGTTTATTTTTTTAAAAATGTTTAATATAAGTAATACAAATTCTAAATTATTTTTTATTTTCAACAATTTACTTATTTTTAAAAGTATTTTTTCTACTTGAAAATTGATATACAAGTATAATTAAATATTAAAATATAATTATTTTTAATTAAATAATAAATTTTATTTATTAATTTAACATTATTATAAATATAAAATTATTTAAATTCATTTTAAAAATTAATAGATCTAAATGCAAATTGAATATATCAAATTGATATATATAGGTTGATCAAATGTTCTCCAATCTACGTTTTATAAGTGTTTTGATTTTTGTTTTAATAAATCAATATATCTCAATTTAGTTAACATTTTAAGTCAAAATTCACCGAAATCAAATCACCACCTCTACTTCTAACTAAGAATCAAACATTTGTTACTAATAAAATGAAAATAAATTTTTATGTGTCCGGTGAATTCTCAACAATATACTTGTAAATACAATGCATACAATATGATAGAAGGGATTTTAAATTTTAACTTTATAAATCTTATGTTGTTTAAGACTTTTTACATTTTTTTTAATATAATTGATTAATAATTTAATTATTAATTAATTTAAATTTTAAACAATCTAGAATTATTACTTTTAAATTTAATTTATTTATTATATTATAATTTTAAAAAATAATTAAATTTAACAAGATTAAATCTGTTGATAATTAATATTTAACCTAAATATTCTAAATTTAAATCTTATGTTTGAGTATTTATAAGGGTGAAATTAGGTTTCTAAGTTCATAATAAATTGGAACCGTTGGATGAATGAAAGTATACATAGATTAACTATCTTACGTGCCTAAAGAAAAAAGTAGGTAAACATATTCCTGGTCAAAATACGAAAACCACGCGAGAAGAGGGCGATGTATGCCACGCATGTGACGTGGTATTAGGTGAATGGACGATAAGGAACACGCACGGATAGGTGAGTCATATAGGAGCTGGGATGAACGGGTGAATAGCGAGGTACCATGAGTGAGAGTAGGTTGACTGGCATGTGGCATGCAAGGCAAAGAGTATGGATTGGGTGGGCTGTCTAAGTTGATCAAGCCGTTCTAATTTAAACCACCTAATATCCAAAAATAATTAAAATAATCCATAAAAATTCAAGAAAAACTCTAAAAAATTTAATTTTTTTATATTTTTTTAATTAATATGAAATAAATAATTTTAACGTATGAGAACAATAAAATATGTATAAATATAAATAAATTAATATCTAAATATATATATAAAATAATAATTATCAAGTAATGCTTATCTAGAAAAACTTTTGATTAGGGTTGGAATGCAATTGAATGAGAAGAGGAACGGAAATAAGTTGCGTAAAAAAATTAAGCTGGAATTCAAACGAAACATCATTATGGTTTGCAAAAATGTTTGATCGGATAGCTTAAATTGTCAAAATATTTTGAAAAAAAGAAGATAAAAATACCCTAGTGTCATATAGTTATTTTTTATTATTCTTTGTATTTTAAAAAAGTTACGGCATCATGATAATGATAAATTCTTTAATTTTTTTTAAATAAAGATGATTATAAATTAAATAAATTATAATTTAAAGAATTAAAAAAAATAAAGAACAAAATAAATAAATAGTTACTTGTCCAGTCATTTTTTCCTAAATATTAATACAATACATAAATATTCATTTTAAAATAAATATAAATAAAGGGCAAGTTTTTGAACCTGTTTTTTGTAAACTTGTTATTTTTTCGCATGAGTTTTATAAAAAGAGTGCAAACCCAAATATATAAACAAACACAAAAAAAAAAAAAAAGTACGCAGCGAACTTAAATATAAGTTTTGAAACAGGATAATATTGTAGTCGTGGTCTTAATACTAGCTAGTTCTAGAACCTTAGTTATAGATGAATAAGCCAGTTGTCCCAATCTTGAATGCCAAAGAGAATAATTAACTGAAAGAGCAAATTCTGATTGTGTAGTTCCAGGGCATGAACTCTCATGATTGACCTTGTAGAAGAACTTTCATGGCTTCGTCCTTAACAAAGAACTTAAAAGGGTGAAATTCAACATATGCATTTTTGTCGTTGCATATATAACTTGTGTAGAGATGCAGAATACAATTTGGGAACCCAAATTAGATGAATTTCTTGAGAGATAAAAAACCATTAATTACCATTTTGCACTCCACCTAAAAGAGGCCTAAGTGAGACATTAGTCATCTGATTGAAGTCAGATGATGTGTACGTAGCTTAAGAATCCAAAACTCATTAAGACTGAGAATATCGTTTAATATGAAGAGGAAACGTATATGAAGAAGCAAAGGGAGCAATACCACCTGGAAAGCAACTGCAAACATAGCACATAAAACAAAGTCAGTTATAGACATTCCACCTTGTTTAAGAGCTTACAACTGCATTTTCAAATCCATAATTCAAACAATAAGATAATTTAAATTTATTACGACAAAATAATACCGTAATAAAAACATTTAATTAAATATCATTTAATATTAAATAGATATAAATAATGATAGTTTAAAATAGACGATTTTAAATACAAAATAAATTCATCAATTAAAATTAATAAAAAAAATGTTTATTTCTAGTAAATAAACAAATGGTGTTATAAAAAATAAATATAACTAATGATATTAAAAACAAAATCAATTAAATAATTATATCAGTACCCTCGTTGTTATATTCTGATAACATAATTAGTTAGATAAAGTCATTGAATGGTTGACACGTGTAAGCATTAATATCTACGTATATAACAAACTTCACAAAAAATATGTGGTGGTAATTAAACTGAAAGAATAAAAATTAACTAATAAGTTTTCTTGATAATTATGCGAGTAATGTAAAGAAGGTGCAGAACCACTTTCATGGGACACGAGGCTTAACATAGCGATAGGAGCTGCTAAAGGACTTGCTTTCCTCCACAATTCTGAAAATTCAGTTATCTACCGCGACTTTAAGGCAGCCAATATTTTGCTTGATAATGTAAGTTACATCGTTCATCGTAAATAAGTATAAAATAAATTATAAATTAGATTAGTGCATTCATTTGTATAATGTTTATTAAAAAAATAAAAAAATAAAAAATTGGTTTAGCTAGCTTAAAATTATCTTAATTATATTTCATTTTATTTGTGTATAATAAGCTATAGATTCATTTTTGATGACAATTAATTTCATATATTTCTTATTGTAGGATTACAATGCAAAGCTTTCAGATTTTGGGTTAGCAAAGTTTGGACCAGTAAATGGTCAATCTCATGTGACCACACAAATCATTGGTACTTATGGTTATGCAGCTCCAGAATATATTGCAACAGGTAACTCTCTCCCCAATATGGTAAGAATTGGGTTTTCATTGAAATATTTACGACTATGAGTCTGCGCATTTGTTTTGGTCTCTTTCTTTATTTTCCTTTTTTAAATAAGGTTAAATTCTAAAAAAAAAAAAAACAATTCCTTTTTTACAGCCTTACGCATCCAATTTCAATTTATTTTTGCATTCAATTAGTTTTTAAAATATCAAATATATCCTGACATCACTCGTTGTTCGGTAGGATCATACCGAGCCGACCTTCTTCACGAGGTTCGGTAGGTCTTAGTGAACCTTAATGAATAGATTTGGTAGTTCATTATCGAACTTGTAATTCTCAAAGTTTTTTACATGATTTCGGTAAAAGCTTGCCAAACATTCAAATGTACAAATATTTAATATTTAATATCTATTACTATTAAATTAAAAATAGAAATGGATGTATAAGGTAAAAAATTGATTTTTTTATTATTTTCCTTTAAATAACTGACAAAATAAATCCAATTGAACAGGTCATTTATACGTAAAGAGTGACGTGTATGGTTTTGGCGTTGTGCTATTGGAGTTATTAACGGGCCTACGGGCCCTTGACCAAAATAGGCCCAATGGAGAGCACAATTTAATAGAATGGGCCAAGCCTTCCCTATCTAAGAAAAAGAAGCTGAAGAAAATAATGGACCCAGGAATAGTTGATCAATGTCCTATAAAAGGAGCAATGAAATCTTCTGAGCTTATAATAAAGTGTCTTGAATCTGATCCTAAAAGTAGACCATCTATGGATGAGGTTTTAGAAACCTTAGAAAATATCAAAACCATAAAAGAAAAAAACAAAGGAGACCAAGAAATTTATAATATAAGATCTCCTATTCACCAAAAGATGGGTGCCAAGAATCCCACTAGTTATCGACTATAGTATCTAAACTTCAAGGATCCTTAAACACGATTCAATGTTGTCACATTTTTTCAAAAATGTCAATGTTGTATAATTTCTTTCTACATTCACCTCTTGTCTTTTTGATTAGTCAAACTGCTTGTTGAAAATTAGTAAAGGATATTGCTATTTATTTTGCTTGAAGAAAGCCCAATCCCAAAAACATCTAAGGCTCAACTATCTTCTTGTATACTGGAGTCGATTTTAATTCGTGTGTAAGTGCGTTGGTGTTGATATCAGTTAGAATCAATGTTCATCATCGGAGAATATTTTTCTATTTTAATTTTACAAAAGATTTGACAATTTTTTTATTTGGTACAACGTTGGAAAAAAATGGATTTGTTTAAACAATTAGAAATTATAAATGGAACTCTATAATCATATATTTTTATTGGTAATTACAAGTCTTATTGTTTTTGTGTTGGTATTATTGTGTATAAAACACTGATTATGTATTTTTTTACTTAATATATTGTCATCTTTTATGTAAGATCAAATAATGTCGATTTAGTATTGCACACAATCACATAGTATTTATACTTTGCATTTTTCATGTTACATATACCACCAAGGGGACGTCAGTATATAGGTTGCATGTTTAGATTGTGTATGTACATCTGATTCATTTTTATGTTTATTAGTATTTGTGAAAAATTACTTAAGAAAATTTCAAATAAATTGCCTTTTTTTGGAGCTCGTAGAGGGCTCTAAAAGATGCTCGACGATTGGTTGACAAGATAGTCATTGAGGAGGTCAACGAGACCTTATAGCCATTATCATCGTTATGATAGTTATTATCCCCTTTGAGGTGGTCAACGAGGTGCTTGATGAGGCCGCACTAGCTCATGGATTTTCTATAAATACTCTCATTTGTATTGTTTTAAAAAATTATAAAATGCGTGAAAACTCTAGTAGTTTACAAACTCGAGTTTTAAGTGAAAATTGTTTTCTAATTTCCATATCAACAATACATTGAGTGTGATTCTGTATTATTGATACGTAGAGTGATTTGTAAAACTTGTTTTTCTAGGTGAGTGAATTAAAATCTGGTTAATAATAAGACATAGTTGACATCTAGGTACATGAGCATGAGATTACCCTTATCTTAGGTTGCATTAATAATGAGCTATAGGTGACTGTATCACATCACGTAGTGATGGAGATTCAAAAGAGAGCCAAATTCGCATTTGGATTGTAGTTGTTGTGGAGTCACCATATGAGGCAACTTAGGGAAAGTTGAGCATGGTGCTCAAACTGGTAGAGGTATTAACATATACTATCTTAGGTTTTGAACTATAGATTTACTTTTATTAGTAAATTACTTACTATCGAGTGATTTTCTTGAGCAACCTGTGGATATTACCATATAGACATAGATCATTTGGGTTTATCATGTTGTATTACCTTGTTTGTATGATCACATGTTGTGTTAGTATAATTAGGATTAAATCTAAATATGTTTCTGTATAGGAGGATTTGAGTATAATTAGGAAACCTTTCTTGTTCTTACTTCTTTCCTTTTTATTACATAATGTTTATGCCTTGATGTGTGCTTTTTTTTTATCATAGATGCCTTCTAATGTTTTATAAAAATGCTATTTATTTGTTTCTTATTACTTGCCTATTTATTTTCCCGTGTTGTTTATATCATCTGTGTGCGAGCGTTGGGTGAGTCCTAAGGTATTTCTATCACCTTCCCTTAGTTATACACCAGGTCGTAAACTCTTTCAATAATGCATCATTTATCATGATTTACTAAGTAAAATAAAGTATTATAAGGTTATTGTGGTTTGTGTTGGTATTCCTATGGGGAAAATACAAAGTCTATATTTTTCTTGGTGTTTCTATCGGTCCCTATGTAAGGTTGATCACTGATGATTCGTTATCATACACATACTTAGGACACATATAATTTTTTTACATGATAAACACACTCACTTTTGGGTTTGCAATTGTATACATGTGTAGGATGTGTGTTTACATTAAATGATTGACAAAGTATTTGATATGGACAAAGGAGAACCGTTAAAAGACCCATTAGGTTTTTTTATTGGACCAATAACAAGGGCAAGGGCTAGGGCTAAAAGGTTCAAAGAATCACTTAATAGGTTGATTCATGGAATTCATTAGGATTGTAAGAACGTGCAACTCAAAATAGGTCCTAAGGAAGATCATGGCCTAGTCAATGTCATTAAAGCAATTGATTGGGTAGTGGAACTTAGGCATAGGGTGTGGATCTTGCTTAGGAGTGGAACATATGTACTTCCAAATAAAATAAAGGGTAGATTACTTGCCTTTTTTTCTTTTTTATAAAACATTTATTTGTCTCTCTTGTAAGGAATATTTTCCTTTTTTTTCTATAGGCCCATAAGGTTTAGTGTTTAGGATTTAATTTAATTATTTTTGAGTAGGAATAATTACATAATTCGGTTATATAAGCCAATGTAACCCTAACGGAAAGGAGAATTTCGATTGAAATTTTAATGAGAGTATTCTCTTTAGTTCTTCATTGAACTCTTATGAACTTATCAAGATTCTTCTTGTGGCATTCAAATTAGACTTATGGGTAACAACCCTTCTCACCTTTCTTTACTGTTGTGGTGTCTACCTTCTTGACACCTTTGGTTCTTATATCTTTATATATAATAGGTCAAGGTTCTTGTTTGTGTTCATTGTGAATCTGAATTAAAATGATCTTATAATCATCTCAATATTGATCTTGGTGCCTCACTTTTCTTTTTGAGATTCATATAATTTAGTATAAGAGTATGATTCTAAATTAGGTTTAATCTATCTAATTTTAAAATTGAAAAGTAAAGATAATATTTTTCTCTTTTTTGTGTTTTAAGAAAGAAAATTAAAAAAATTAAAAATAAATAACAGTAATTAATTAACTCAAAATTAGTAGACAAGAAGATATATGAGAAAATATCTAAGAATACTTAATCTCTCAATTTTTTAAACATGTGAATTACTAAAGTCCCCACAATGTAATTACCAATCAATTACGTGATCAATTGAATCTAACCTCACATATATTTCTCTCTCAAGTAAACTACATATCATATAGTAATTAACCTAATCACACTCCTATGTCAATTAATATGCATACTACTCATTAAGTTCATCAATTATGGATCACATACATAAGAATCATATATATTTGCTTAGAAACTATGTATATGATTTAATCAAGACAAAAAATTAAATAATTTTCACAAATCTATTTAATTGCCTCTATAAATCAATTGTTGTCAAACAATTAATAGCATCAAAATTAGATTAAATAATATAATTAAATTGAAATTATAATAGAAGTAAAATATTAGATTATCACATATAGGAAATTAGATTCATAAGACCCTTAGATTAATAAATTAGCTATACATGTTTTTGTTCATAAAGCTAAGATTTTTCATAAAGAAATACATAAAAATTGATAAAGAAAGGAGAAGAATAAATACTATCAATCTCTTGAACTGTTGCATCAATCTCCTCTTAAATCTCCACTAAAATTGTATCTCTTTTTGAACTTTTTCTATATATTTCTCTCTTGGCACCAAAAATTGATAAAAAAAATTGGTTAATTTGGCTCGTAGGATGTTTAGGGTAATTAGGGGTTGAATTATGCTCAGCTAGAATTCAAACCATCATACCAACTCCCGATCAAGGGTTTAGATGAAAAAAGGAAAATTAAACACTACTGGCTAATGGAATCATGATACATGGCATAGGAGAAACATTGGACGAATTAGCATGTAACATGTGGTGGGATGGACTGGTTAAGATCAACACTTATTGAGTTAAAGACAAAAGACACATTGTGATTTGTTGATACAAATTGCATGGCACCCCAATGGAATGAACGGATGAATCCTGTGATGATGCGTGGCATCCAAGTTGACCTCGCAGTGAGACTTGGATTGAATGCCATGTCAACACGTGGTAATGCCTACATCTGTGACACAAGTGGCGCACTTCGATTAACTCCCCTTTTTTTACATGGTGTCCATATGGTAACAACTAGTCAATTGTATAGGCAGCGTGCTTCGAATGGCTCCTCTTGCTTGCATGACGTCCACGTGCCATGTTCTAATTGGTCCTATATTAAAAAATTCATAAAAAATCCAAAAAATTCCCAAAAAAATATATTTTCCTCTCTTTACACTAGAAATTTCATATTTTAATATTTTTAGCCTCAAAAGTACTACTTATTGAATAAAAGAAACAAATATTAAGAAAAAAATGTACTGGTGATTCTACTTTCATAGAGCTATCACATCCCTAAACGTAAGTCTTTGCTTGCCCTCAAGTAAAGCCAAGTCTAACTAGATAAAATGACATGGGTAGTATATAATATATATATATATTAATACATACATATTTAGCGAAAACTATCCTCCTTAATAATCGTACAATTCTAACATATGAAGGTTCATATATCCATCAATCAATGTTCCATCAATACAAGGATATGCAAGGTTTTTTGATTAATTGATTCATGTGTGTGTTACACATGATATCATCCAATGAACTCATAAAATAAACATATATGAGCATACTAATCTATTCAATTTAGAACAAATTTTATAAGTATATTTTTCTTATCCCTCTTCACTAATATAAATATGCACTTAGTTGGAGATCAATAAGGGCTTTATACGCTTGTTATGTAAGGCTTAGGTGAGGGTCAATAAATTAATACATTTAGGCTCTTTCCATACCTTAGCTTTCATTTTATTTGTCATGCACTTTTTGACTATAATTGAGTTTTTACTTGATATTTTAGTGCCCCTATCTTATCATTCTTTTCATATTCTTTTATTCTACATATTTTTGTAACTTCACAAAATCCTAAACTTATTTTCAATTTTATTTTCTTTTTCTTTAGAAGGATAATTGTGTTGTGATTTTTTCTTTTTCTTTTTTAAAAAATAGAGTTCATTACATTTATCCTCACTCTGTAGCATAACACACTATTGCATTTTTTTCTATAAACTAAAGGTGTAAAAGTAACAATAATTTTATTGATTAGGCATAAAATGTGGCTTAAAGATATGAAAGGTTCTTAATTGGGCTCAAATGGGCGACTAAAGATATTAACAATGGTTAACTTGAAGGCTTAATCAATCCAAATAAGGCCTAAATCATCTCTCTTGCTAAATACTATTAGAATTTTGCCTCAAGGGATGATCAAATAGATTCTAAAACATGGTAGATCTCATCAACTCATATAACTCACCACAAATTTTCTCTCAATAAGAACACCAAAACCAATCATAAACATGTGCATAAAATTTGAATAAATCCAATCAAAACTAGTAAGCATATCACATGATTAATGTATCTTAAAGAGTATGTTACATTCTTTATCCTAGTCATGACAACAATAATTTATCATTGGGTTCATACCTTTCATATCAAGCATGCATGCATTTAGTTTTCATATATTTATCAATTTTTACCAAAATCATGATTAAAAACATAATAAAAATAAAAAATAAAAATAATTCCTAAAATTTGAAAATGCATACTAAATACTAAAGTAGAGAATGAAGCTTCCTCCTCTAAACATAAATTGTACATTATCCCTAATATGAACATACAAATAGAAAAAAGTAAAAGGAAAGAAAAGTCCCTTAGTCTTAGCACACTACATCTATCATTGAAACTGCTCAATCTTGTTGCTCTACACATTTAGTAACCTACAAAACAAAGATAATAAAAATATAAGTAAAATAACATAGAGTTTCCTTCCAACCAACGTCACGTTTAACGTCTTTGACTAGAAGGGATATTAACTTCTAGGGTGCATCCACCATGGTTATCACAGATGTTTCATTTGATAATTGATCTCCATGATTCACTCTATGTGCATTAATCACAAATCTATCTTTATTTTTGTGTTCTAATTCAATGGCTCTATGGTTGATTACTTTAGTGATGGTGAATGGTCCTGACCATCTACTCTTTAGTTTGCCAAAAAATAATTTGAGTCTAGAGTTACACAGTAACACTTTTTGTCCTGGTTCAAAGATACGGTACATAATTTTCTTATCATGCCATATTTTTGTCTTTTCTTTGTAAAACTTGGCATTATCATAAGCATTCTATCGTAATTAATCCAATTCATTTATTTGTAGCATTCTTTTCTCAAAAACTACATCTACGGACATATTCAACTATTTTAATGGCCATATATGCTTTGTGTTCCAATTCTAGTGGTAAGTGGCATGCCTTTTCATAAAACTAGTTTATGTGGGGTGGTACCAATTGGTTTTTTAAGTGCAGTTTTGTATGCCCATAAAGCATTATCCAACTTAGATGACCAATCAGTCTTAGAGATATTCACATTTTTCTCCAAAATTCTTTTCACTTCTCTATTGGATACTTTTGCTTGCCCACTTGTTTGGGGATGGTAGGGAGTAGACACTTTATGCTTAATCCCACACTTAGACAATAAGGACTTAGAAGATTTATTGCAAAAGTAACTATTCCATCAATAATAATGATCCTTGGAGTTCCAAACCTAGTGAAAATGTTTTTCTTCAAAACATTTAGGACAATATTGGCATCACATTTAATGCTAGCTATAGCTTCTACCCATTTTGACACATAATCCATTCCTACAAGTATATATTGGTTACCAAAAGATGAAGGGAATAGTCTCATAAAGTCAATGACCTAAACATCAAATAGTTCCATTTGAAGTATACTATTTAGAGGCATCTCATTTCTTTTTAAAATATTACCTATATTTTGGCATTTTTCAAACGTCTTTACATAAATATAAGCATCTTTAAATAGTGTGGGCCAAAAATAACCGAATTGAAGTACCCTACCTACTATTTTTGTGCTCCAAAATTGACCTATATAGTCTGAGCTGTGGCTATGATAAAGAATACTTCCAAATTTATCATAAAGGACACACCTTCTTAAAATACCATTATCACATTATTTATACAGGTAAGGGACATCCCAAAAATACTGTAGAATGTCATGGAAGAATTTTTTATTTTAATGCCATGTGAGGTCTAATGGAAGAATGTTATCAACTAGAAAATTTGTAATGTCTGCATACCATGGTATTTCTATTTGAGCTACTAAAAAAGGGTTACACATCTAGAAAGGATTCCCTAATCACTATATTATCATCCATTTTTGCTTTCCTTTTTAGTCGAGACAGATGGCCTATATCCTAATTTTGTATTCCCTTTTTATCATGGATTTTCAAGTCAAATTCTTGTAGAATGAGAACTCATTTTATCAATCATGGTTTGGCATCCTTCTTTGTCATGAGGTACTTTATTGTCGAATGATCCGTGTAGACA
This sequence comes from Hippophae gyantsensis, assembly GCA_030763125.1. NCBI lineage: Eukaryota > Viridiplantae > Streptophyta > Magnoliopsida > Rosales > Elaeagnaceae > Hippophae > Hippophae gyantsensis. Next base: position 66,185,038 of record CM061031.1, read on the forward strand.
GTTACTTTGGTTCCAACCAAATAAGATCTGAATTTCTCAAAGGCATACAAAATAGAAAAGAGCTCTTTCACTATAGTAGCATAATCCATTTGAGTCTCATTCAATGTCTTGCATGTATAATATATGGAAAGGAACATTTTTTTCTCTTTGATGTCCAAGAATAGCTCCAATTGAAAATTCACTTGCATCATACATCAACTCAAAGGGCTTCCACCAATCTAGTGTGACTATAACTAGCACTGACACTAGTTTCTCTTTAAGCACTTGAAATTCCTTTTAACATTTATCATCAAATTTTAAAGATATGTCATTTTCAAAAAGATTGCACAAGGGTTTGAAAATTTAGGAAAAATCTTTTATGAATTTACAATAAAGGCTAGCATACCTAAGAAAACTCCTTACTCCTCATACATTGGTAGGTGGTGGTAGTTTCTCAATCATTTCTATCTTAGCTCTATCCACTTGAATACCATTAGCTTAGATTTTATGACCCAAGATTATACCTTCATATACTATTAAATGACACTTTTCCAAATTTAAAACCAAATATTTTTATTCACATCTTTGTAGCACTAAGAAGAGATAGTGTAAACATTCATCAAATTTGATTCCAAAGATCAACAAATAATCCATGAAGATTTATGGTTGCTTCTCGACCATGTCTAAGAAAATAGCCATCTTTGCATAATCTAAACAAGATTCTCCTAAAAGCAAAAAATCCATGAGGATATATGAAGGTAGTCATTTCTTGGCCTTCAGGTGCCACGGAAATTTGGTTATAAATGGAGTATCCATCTAGAAGGCAAAAGAAAGAATAAGAATGCCCAACCAACCCGTCAAGCATTTGATCCATGAATGGGAGAATGAAATCATCCTTCCTTATAGCTTTATTCACTTCACAAAAAATTTTAATGGCATGAAGTTAATGCTTGAACCCAAGTCACATTGTGCCTTGCCAAAGAGGATGTTCTCAATAGTGCAAGGGATGTCAAAACTACCTAAGTATTTTAGTTTTTGTGGTAATTTTCTATCAAGGATAACAGTACAACCTTCAATAAAGGTTATTGTTTTATGATCTCCAAGTCTCATTTTCTTTGATGGCATATCCTTCATGAATTTTGCATAAGAAGGCATCTGTTTAAGTGCATTAGCAAATGGTATGTTAAGATTTCCAAGAATTTTGAAAACTACATGCTAACTTTTACTTTTATATTCTTTGAGGAAAAGGAATAGTGGGTTTTTAGAGGTTGCACTTCTTTGGCTGAATTATTTGCTTTTCAATGCTCTATTTATCCACTAGTTCCTCCTTATCCTTGTCAATTTTTTGTTTCACCTCATCCTTTTTAGCTTCCTATTCCTCCTCATCCTTTTTAGCTTCTTGTTCCTCCTCATCCTTTTGAGTCTCATATTCTGCTCTAATGTTATACCATTCCTCGAGCCTATGGCTTTACATTACTCCTTACCTTATGTTCTTAGTTTTATAAGTGTGTCACTTGCATGATCACCTTTAGGCCTTTGACTTATGGCCTGGGAAAGTTGCTCCATTTAGGTTTCTAAATTTTGAATTGAAGCCTCTTGAGTGGACACTTTTCTATTTACTACCTGGATGAAGTCTTTCGTCATTCCCATCAAAGCATTTGTATTGTCCTTATTAGGGGGCTTCTTCTCTTAGGCTTGTAAATGTTATGGTTGTCAAAAACTAGGGGTGAAAATGATTGACAATTGAATTGATTACCACCTAAATTTTTATAAATGGTCAAGTATGGATTATTTTTTCTATTTACATTACCCACATAGCATGCTAATTTAGGATTATTTTAAAAATTATCAAAAAAATGAGCTCTACCACAAAAGACATAAGACACCCCTAAAAATTGGATTTGGTTTATACTCGTTAATGAGTTTTAAGCCTTCAATAAATTCATCACCAAAGATGATTCTTGAGTTGTAAGTGCCATGATATCATTTACCTCATGCACTACGACTACTGTTCTTATGGCTACCATTCTATCCATTGGTTGTTGATAATTATTGCTAGTCATGGTGTGGACACTTCCTTAGCAATTCTTTGAATATTTCCCATGCTTCATATAAAGATTCTCCTTTAATTTGTTGGTAGGAGGTAATGTCATCTTTAAGCTTGGCATTCTTGTTGGTGGGAAATATTTTATCAAGAATTTCTCTACCAAATAATTCCAAGTTATAATGGAATCAAGTGGTAAAGAGTTTATCCAAGCTTGAGCACAGTCTCACAAAGAGCAAGGGAATAATGTGAGTGTAAATGCCTCCTTGGTCATACCACTAAATTTGAATGAATCTCCAACTTCAATCAACAATATAAGATGTAAATGAGGATCCTCTATTGGTAACCCACTAAATTGTCCAACTATTTATAGCATTTGAAACATCATTAGCTTTAGTTCAAACTGATTAGCTTGAATGTTTGTTCTTGTAATACTTGGATTCACCTCTTTCAATATAGGTAATGCATATTCATTCATAACTCTATCCATATTATCCATTATAGGTATCTCGTTGTTCAAATTTTGTTCATTATTGTTTAATTCTAATAGATTAGTCATTTCTTTCACTTGGGTGACAACTTGTTATTTTTTTATTGATCTCAAAGTATGCTCAATTTCAGGATCTAAAGACAAAATATCTCCCTTACGTACTCTGCATATGCAATAGAGTCAAATATATTTCTAACAGCGACAATGGAGATGTATAAATTAAAAATAAATAACTAAATAAATTAAGAAATATAAATAAAGAAGAATAACTCAAATAAAATAAAATAAAAATTAATTTCTAATATTTATGATACCCAATAGCAGCACCAAAAATTTGATCGACATGAAATGTGGACAATGGGTACGCAAGTATACGTATCACAAAAAAGTTATATAATGATAAGAAAATATTGTTCCCATGGAGATTATGTTATTTGAAACTAATTTTAAAACTGTAAAGTAAAGATCAATTTTTTTTTTGTATTTTAAGAAAGTAAAATTAAAAGAATCAAAAATAAATATTAGTAATTAATTAACACCAAACTAATAGCTAAGAATATATATGAGAAAATATATAGGAATACTTAATCTCTCAATGTTACGAACATGTGAATCATTAAAATCCCCCCTCCAATACAATTACCAATCAATTATATGATTAATTGAATCTAACCTTGCATGTATTCCTTTCTCAAGTAAACTACACAACATATAGTAATTAACCTAATTATACTCTCATGTCAATTAAATTTCATAATTCTCATTAAGTTCATCAATTGTGAATCATATAAATAAGAATCATATATCTCTGCCTATAAACTATACATGTTATTTAATTAAGATAAACAATTAAATAATTCTTTAAAATCTATTTAGTTGTCCATATAGATAAATTTTTGGCCAAATAATTAATAGCGTAAAAATCACATTAAATAATATAATGAAATTGAAATCATAATAGAAGTAAAATATTAGATCATCACATATAGAAAATTAAGTTCATAAGACCCCTAGATTAATAAATTAGCTAGACATGATTTTGTTCATAAAGTTCAATTTTTTTCTCAAGAAAAATATAAAAATTGATAAAGAAAGGAAAATAAGAATAAATACTATCAATCTCTTGAATTGTAGCACCAATCTTCATCAAAATTGTATCTCCTTTTGAACTTTTTCTATATTTTTCTCTCTTTTTGGCACCAAAAACCAATAAAAAAATTGGTACATTTGGCTCAAAAAGGTTTTGCGTGCAATTAGGAGTTAAATTAGGCTCAAATAGAATCTAGACCTTCAAATCAAGGACTGAGGTGAAAAAATAAAAATTAAATAGTGTTGGCCAATGGGATCGCAACACGTGGAAGGCAAGAATCACTAAAGAATCAAAGAATGGTGCGTGATGGGGTAGACTGGTCATGGTCAATGCATGTTGAGTTAGCACTACATGACGTTCTGTGATTCGCTAATATAGATTGGCTCCCCTTGCTTGCGTGACATCCACGTGTCCTATTTCCATTGGTCTTGCATTAAAAAATTCGTAAAATCAAAAATAAATTCCAAAAAATTCTAAAAAAATATATTTTCATCCCTTTTTACCAGAAAGTTCATATGTTAATATTATTAACTCCAAAAGTAATGCTTATTGAATAAAACTTATAAATATTAAGTAAAAAAGTGTACTGATGACTCTACTTTCATAGACTTATCAACCATTTAGCAACAAATCATTCACTAATCAATAAAATAGTTACAACTCTAAAAGAAATAAAACCACAATTACCTCTATCAATTGCGACTTTTCAAGATGCTTATTTCTGGTCTTGCTTACTGCTTCAACAACAACTTGGTTTGACACATGAACCCATCTTTCCTCCACAGCCAATACCACTCAAAGTGGTGTGATCAGTAGTCACAGATTAGTACAATGAAATATTTATAAAATAAGAAACTTTGAGGATCACTCTCAATCTCAAGGTACCAAAGGACACAATATCCTTCACATAACTCAAATCGTGTATGGGAGACAACCAGTCAAACCAGGTATGCATACAGACTATGATTTGATAACTAAACTCAATAAATGACCCACACTCAAATGTAAACACTCCAAAGTGATTTTGAAAATAAAAATAAATCTTAGTGTGAATTTTGTTAGACTTTTGGTACTTAAAACATGGGTAAAGAGTTGAGAGAGGTGAGAGGTATTTAGAGTGTCTCGGATGGCCACCTCGCCAAAGGTGGTAGTGAGGTGGTGGAAAGCTTGGTGGCGAGGAGCTAAAAAACATGTGTATGTATTACTAATTTGCAGTAACTAACCTTACACAGAGGAAGATAGATACACTAAGTAAAATAAATAGACACCATATTTTGCACACAGGAAACCAATACACAAATGCAAAGAACAATGAGACTTACACTCTCCCCGTTAGGCTTTTCTTGTCAAAACACTACATAATTAAATACATATTCACATCTATCATGGGATGATCACGAAGATGAACTAAGGATGTTTGTTCCCATGAACAAGACTTTGATGCATACCCAAACTTAAAAGATACACCTAACCAAGTGCATCCATCTTGTTCGAACCATCCATCTTCATGTAACAACTTATCAACTTTGTCACTCTAAAACATAAGGGTCTCAATACATTGCACATCTGAAACTCGAGACTTCAATCTACACCTATAACCTACACATATTAACAAACACACCCCATGAACATGTCATGCAAAAACAACATGTAGTTTATCCACATGCTATTATGTTACCCCTACACAAGTACACAACGATAGTTATAAACATAAGCATAAACGTATAACTCCCTCTAACTTCACACAACAATCCTTCTACTCTCACAATCCATACAACATACATAATAGCAACAAACACCAAGTTGTGCACACTCTTCTACCCCATTTTGACATGGAAATTCAAAGCATGCACACAGTATACAACATACCAAAACTTTATATGAGGGTGAGAAGGAATACAAAAATGCAGTAATCCTAACATACATGCAACACTTCAGATAAGATTAGAGCAAACACAATAAGAAGAAACCCATGCAATCATGTGAAAACGACAGAATAAAACCGAGACAATAACAAGGTAAAAGTATGCAATATAAGAAATAAGCAATAACTCACTACAGTAGGGAAATAGGTAAACATATAGGTGGATATGTGAAACAAGAGATTTCATACAATGCATGAAAATTTCATACTAACAATCATATTTATGCATCGCTTATACAAAGTGATGTCAAAGAGAAGGAAGCACCACATGAACATGACAAAAATAATAAATAAAAATAGGACAAGCAACTGGAAGTAAAATATAAACACACCATCTTCCTTGAAAAAAATACAATTGACGTGCACCTCTCCCTTCAAAAGTATGTATGAGGCAATAAAAATGTTGTGTATTCTACTATCAAAACTCCCCCAAATTAGAAGTATCTACACATAATAGAAAAAGTAATACAGAAAGAGGGAAACAAACTAAGCATGTTCAAAGAACTAGAGAATCCTTAGAGATTAACCAATACATTTAATGAAAATGTCCAAATGTCCATCAATCCATGATGTATTCATATAAGGGTATGACTAAATTTTTGATGACATGCCCTATGTATGATATGCTAAACTTGTTTACTCTATATGTCATTAAAATATACTTATGTGAATCAAGCAAATAGAAATATAGATTCAAGTATAACCAAACTTTATATGTCCACATTTAGCCTATCTTTCCACTAATGTAGGCACCAACCTAGGTGAAATCAATAGGTCTTTCAATGCTAGTAATGATATGATAAGGTTTGGGTAGGGAAGAGGTGACATTTAGGCTCAAACACACCTTTGTCAATCCAATTCAAACAAATAAGTTCATTTGTGTGACATATACCCTCAAACAAGATTTCATTTTTCTTTACTTCTTAAATTTCAACCAATGATGTTGTGAGAATAGTACACAAAATTCAGTAATTTATGTACTACTTCCTTTTCATACTCATCATTTTACTTTTCTTTTCTTTTCTTTATTCCTTCCTTTTGTCTCTAAAATAAATAATTCTTAACACTTCATTTTCTTTTTCTTTTCTCCATCTTTCTTCCAATTTTGTTTTTTTTTTGTTTTTTAATATTCATCAATCCATTTTCAACTTTCTCTTATTTTTTATAGAAACCAAGAGGGTAAAATAGAAAATCTTAGAACAAACATGCTCGATAAATTGTGCATAAGGTAAGTGGGAATAGAAATTTGGGCTAGTCAGTATTTAGGTGCAAAGAAATGAAGGGATAACTTAATGGCCCAAATGGGGTAACTAAGAACATGTAAGCATTGGTGGCTTGAAGAGTTTAAATGATCCAAAAAAAGGCCTAGTTAAATCCTTTCTCTATCTAAGTGGCACCTAGAATGTTGCCTCAAGAGACACTAAAGAGGATTCTAGTGCTTGTTAGAGACATACAATAGTCAAAGTAAGAGATCCATACAAGCATCTTAAAATAACCATACAAATTCACAAAGTTATGGCATATGAAAAAGAAAAAGTTCATTTCAGGTAAAATGAACAAGAAAAATTTAGCCATATATACTCTTAAGAAATACACATGTAAAAATATTCATATTTCAATTTAAGACAAATGCATACCAACCATATATCAACATGATCCCTCTAAAATTCATTTTATATGCAATAAGATAGCAAAGAGTAAAGTCGTCAGTCTCATGAAGCACAATAATAATAACTAACAAGAGAGATGAAAATTTTGGTCTCAAAGTAGATCAAAGTTCAAGAAGAAGGGGAAACAAACGAGATCAACAACAATACTCACATTATTGCTAGTTAAGAGAAAGAAGGACACAAGTAACACCCCTAAAAGAAGGAAGACACATGGGATGCTATTAAAACCACTAAGCAACTGAGAAAGGCATATGCTACACCACATAAATGCTTAGATAAGGTCAACATCCCAAGCACCATGAGTGTAAACAAAACACATATGTTTAGTTACAACAATGCAAATAAGTCAACAATTCTAAAGACAAGTAAGTAATCTATATGACATACATATGCATATGGAAAATCAGAATATGTATAGAATATAGAATTACTCATGAATACAAGATTGTAATGACACCTTAAATAACTTCAAGGAAAAAACTAAAGCACATTAGAAGGATAAGCAGTCAAAAGGTAGACAGAAACAAAAAGAAACAAACATAGAAGAAACACAAAATATACTGGGTACATGAATGGACAACCTAGTAAAATCGATAAGATGCATTCTATATGACATCTCATAAGTATGATAGAATAGTAGAAAGAAAATCCTAATACTTTGACACTATATGATGAAAACAAGTGTTGTGATGCTTATGCAAATAACCACAGAAAAAAGCACATAGTAGCTAGGGTAGAAAACTAGTAATGGGTTGAATACTCAGGCATAGTAGCAAGTAATATAATTAACATACTATGCAAGACAAAGAAACAAACAGAAAGAGATAGATATAAATGAAAAGGAAAATAAAGAACATACAGATAACAAACAAAATAACATAAATTTATATATAGAAGAACTACATTCAAAGAGGGGAAGGAAAAAAACAACTCAACCCCAACAGATTACTCAAAAATAGTGATTAAATAACATCCTTCAATTTAAAGAATTTGTGAGGACTACTAAGCTAGGAGATAGTCTTTGAGTCATATGATCACGAGTAGAATACGAAACATGCAATTTGTTTTATTTAAAATTTTTAGAAAATCCAATTAAGTCATCAATATAAACAAGACGTGGTAGAGATTTTGGGGAAAATTTATTTATTTTCGCACTATGCCTTAGGTACATAATTCATCTTACTTGAACATTCTCAAATGATCCACAATAGCTACATCTAGTCAATGAAGATAAGGGAAAATGAGATGGAGGCTGCCGAGAAGTATTCCTTACATACATAGGATGCTGCCTAGCAATGTCACACAAATAACAAACAAGAACATTGGGGGTGAGAGAATCTAGGTCTTTAACTACAAGGAGTAGAACGTGAAAGGGAAGAAGAAGAAGCATTCATATTGACTTTCATATGAGGATGAGAAGTCAATTTCCCACATTTTCATTTCAAATGTCCAAGTTCGCCACAATGGTCACACATAAGAGTAAGAATATGTAAAGGCAATAGACCACCACTAGAGAAAAGGGAAGAACTAGCCTTAGGTGAAGTGTTCACCTTGCTAGAGGAAATTGGCTGAAATAACACAACCAACTTACCTTTTTGGATGGTGGTAGTTGTCTTCAACTTTGGATCTTTAGCGATTGATTTAAAAAAATTAGGAGTAGTACTAGAAGATGTAGAAAATCCTTCATTATAGCAATGCTAAATTTGTCATAAAACATTGTGCTGATAAGTATTTAGTTCAAATTTTTAGAGCCAATCATCATCTTGTTAATAGTAGAAGCAGAATGAGCCATTCCTTTTCACTAACACTAAGTTTTTATTTTAATGCTCTAATCAGATCTTCCTTTTTCTTAAGAAACGATTCAAGATATACTATAGAATTATTAAGAATCCCAACTTTCTTACGAAGTTATTTAACCTTAGTTTCTTTTTTTGGATGCGAGTAAGCTAGATACTCCTTTTTGCTATCAAGGATAATAATATGCTTTTTCAACAATTCAATTTTAACTTTTGATTAGGAGTGGATTTAGCATTGAATAACTGAGTAATTTGACCTAGAGTATGAACCTTTGACTATTCCTCATACTTCTTTAATTTCTCATTATTTGCATTAAACTTTTCAAGAAAATTAGAATATCTCTTTTGGATGACCTCAAATCTATTGGTGAGGTACTGTTGTTGGCCGTTAATTGATCACTTCTTTTCCTCTAGTGCTTTCTTCAACCTGTTTATCTCAAGCTCTTTTTATATGGTCTTTCCAAATCCTTTTTCTTAACCTTTTCTGACTTGATGTGTTCCAATAGAAGGTCATTATAAGAATCAAGCAACTCATCTTTCTCATCGTCATCATCTTCAGCTATAACCTTTTGAACATTTGAGATATCAGTTTAAGGATTAATGACATTATTTGAACCAACAAAAGCAAGAAAATTAGTGTCATTCTCATCATCACTACTAGTATTTTTCGAAACAATAACCTCAGCCTTCATCGCATACTTATTCTTGCATTTTGTTTCTAAAAAAATCTACTTAATGTGACCAAGATTTCCATATTTGAAGCATCTAATCTTGTTTAAGTGCCCTTTTATTCATTTCTTAAATTCATTAACCGAGTCATCATTAACTTTCACAGATTTCGAGCCTTTAGAGCCCAAACTACCCTTTCTAATAATACCCCTAAATGAGGGTTTCTTCTTTTTGAAAAATCTTATGAATCTCTAAGCAAGTAAAGCCATTTCTTCCTCATAATGGTCAAATTCATCACAAACATTAGTGACTTTATCTTCTTCATTGGAACCATTTCCCTTAGTGGTCTTGAGAGCTAAGCTCTTTCCCTTCTCAACAATAATTAGATCTTGTCTGGGTAACAGGTGATGAAGTTTGAAGACTTGTTGATCACCAACTCATACATTAACAGAAAGCTCACCAGTCTTGTACATGGACTCACACATGGTATGTTTGGCATGAAAATGATAGAGTAGGCTAGTGATGATTTTCTCAATCTGCTTTTATTTTCTAATAGGTCTTTACCCAAGTTGCAGGAATAGTTGATAGTGTTGGAAAAACGTGCATAAAATTTTTCAAAGGTTTCATCCTCTTGCATGATATAGAGTTCAAAATCTCTATTCAACTTCAGAATTCTAGATCTTTTCACAACAAAAGTACCTTCATGGGTGGTCTCCAGAATGTTCCATGCATGTTTTAAAAAGTACAACTTTGAATTCTTTGATATTCATCTAACATAACAACCTTTATGATTGCATGAAGTCTCTTCCTATTCCATTCAAATTCCTTTCTTTCATATTTAGTCCACTTAAACATGGGTTTAGGAATCACAGTATTATCAGGGAGCATTTTGGTTGGATACATGTAGCCATTTTCAACAAGAAACCAAACAAGTCTCTAAAGGACCACAAGAAGGCCCTCATTTAGGATTTCCAATAAGCATAATGTAGCCTATTTAATGACTACCTACATTACCTCCTTATCTCCAATCCATCAAAGAGAGAAGTACATGTGTGAAAAGTGAGTTGAACATATCAAAACCAAAGCTACTAAGCCCTAAAAGTGTGCATCAACTTTGATACCAATTGAAAGAGTCTACAACCTGGTACAATACTAGGGTAAGGAGATACAGACTCCTTGATGACTCAACCCTAACTCACACAAATAAAAAAACACTTAAAGTAGATAATGGAGTAGAAGCACAGATAAAATATTATCAAATAAGTAGATAAATTTTCACAATATATATTAAATAATTATCTAAAATCAAGAAAATAGTTAACATTTTCTAATCAGAGTTTAAACTAGAGTATTTGTTATATCACTCTTTAAACTCTGATTGTACTAACACAATAGAGGATCATGCATAACAAGTGAATTAAAGAGATAAATTCACATAGAGATGATATCTATGTGGTAATGTCCTCGGGTTACTTAAGGCAACCACTCAACAACACAAAATTCACTAATCAATAAAATAGTTATAACACTAAAAGAAATAAAATCACTATTACCTCTATCAACTGGGATCTCTATCCAAACTGCCTATTTCTACTCTTGCTTGTTGCTTTTATAATGACCTGGTTCAACACATGAACTTGGTTCTCTTCCACTGCCAGCACCACTCAAAGTGGTGTGATTAGTAGTCATAGATTAGTTACGTGAAATATTTATAGAATAAGAAATCTTATGGATCACTCTAAATCTCAAGGAACCAAAGGAAAAATGTACTCTATAAAACTCAAATAGTGTATGGGAGATACCTAGTCAAACCACGGATGCATATAGACTTCGATTTGATAAATAAACTCAATGAATGACCCATACTCAAATGTAAGCTCTCCAAAATGATTTTAAAAATATATATAAATCTTAGTGTGAGTTTAGGCAAAGTTGCAGTACTAAAAACATGGGTAAAGAGTTGAGAGAGGTAGAGTGTTTATTGAGTCTCAGACAGCCATCTTACCCACTACCTTGCCAGTCACCGCGCCAACCACCTCATCCAAGGTGGTGGCGAGGTGTTAAAAAATATATTTTTTGTTTACAAAAATGTTGAGTAAATTTAAAAAATACCTACAAGCAAAAAAAACCAAAAATATGAGCGATAATGTACGCCCACTTTCACGCTCACTAATTGCCACAACTCTCAACCTAGCATGCACACTATAACAACTAACCCCTTAGTGTATGTAAACATGCTCGCATGCAAAGTGTACTTAACTATATGCGTGTGTGTATTATTTATTTATAGTAACCAACTTTACACAAAAGAAGATAGAGAAACTAAGTATGATAAATAGACATCATGTTTTGCATACAGAAAGCTATCACACAGTTACATAGCACAACAGGACTTACAAATAATAATAATAATAATAATAATAATAATAATAATAATAATAATAATAATAATAATAATAATAATAATAATAATAAAGGGATAAGCTGAAAAGAAATATAAAAATGGGTTTTGTATTGAAAAAGATTGGGGAAAAATAAAAGAAAAGAAGCCAATAATGATGTTTAGGTCCAAAATAATTAAATATGACATTGTTTTGTTAATGTGTTTCATTTTAGAATACCATTCTTTATAGGTGATCTCTTTCTCTTACTCCATGGACTCATGAACTTTTATTTTTCCATTTTTCTTTTCATTTCATTGAACTAATAAGCCTAACCACATTACAAACAAATGAAAAACCTTTTGAGTTTAGAGAATACGTTTGGTTAGTAGAGGTACAATTTTTTGGAAAATCATATTGTGTCCAATTCAACTCTAAAAAAATAGTGATGTTTTATATGAAGGAATAATGTTGTAAATTGTTTAAGTTGCATGGTTTAAGTATTGCTAATGGATGCTAGATAAAAAACACACTTTGAGCTTGGTTATTGTACAATAGCTAAAGCAAAAATTCAGAAGATGATTAGAAGCAATTTCTAACATTCATTAGAATTACAGACCATAATATTGTCTAGGCTCAGAGATAAAATGTCTAAAAACTTATCCTCTCAACTATGGGATTTGACTTTGCTCGATGACTTGCAAAAAGTAGATGTGAGAGAGTTTGATAAGTGATATTTTATACAAATTTTTAGGTATCAATTTCTTTACATTTTTAGATATGATGAAAAAACTTAGAATGACCCGTGGATCCACTTAAATAGCCCAACCTAGTTTGCACACTCTACCTCACTTGCCACATGTCAACCATACCAATATGACACATGGCACCCCATTAGTGCCTATCCTACATGACTCATGCTTATCACATGTGTACCTCACCTCCTAGCCATCGCATGGGCACATCTGGTACATTGCATTTTGACAATGTTGATGCACTTTTCTCTCTCTATGACACATAGACACATGAATTCGTATCTATGTTTTTCCATCTAATAGTCTCAATTTAATCTTAGCCTAAAATATAATCTTTCCCATTTAAATACCCAAATAACACCATTAAATGAGGGGAGTAGCCAAAACTCATGATGAGAAAATTTGAGAAAAAATCCATTTTGTCCCTATATTGAAGATTCTTGAAGGAATATTGATGACATTGAAGATTCACGTTTTTGGTTCCTTTGACTCCAATAATTCATCAAAATTAAATTCTTTTCTCTACTCTTTCTTTATTAACTATGGGATATTTAGTTTGTTTATTATATTTTGTGAATTCCATGGCTAGCTAAATATTTCATGTGGTTGCGTGCAATTTTTAAGCCCTAGATTAAGATTTAATTAATTTAATATCATGAATTATTTTAGTTTCATTTCTTGAATTCTTGATGTGTTTAATTCTAAGTTTGAATGTCAAAACTATACATATATGAATTATAGTGATCAACTAGTTTAATGCATGGATATGCTTTTGCTAGTTTAAGATATAAGTTTTTAATTACTAATGTTCTTATTCAATGTATCACCTTGTGGTTTTTGTTCACTACTACAAAAAGAGGTATTTAAGTCAATATGTAAAGTTGGTTTTTGGAAAAAACTGACTTATAATGAATTCAAAGTCGGTTCGGTATAGAACCGACGCTTTCCACGTAGGACGTAGTATCAGTTGATTTGTCGAACCGACACTACACATAGAACATAGTGTCGGTTGACATGGTGAACCGACGCTACACACGTGTGTATATTTAATGTTCTTATTTAATTTTGTGTATTTGTTTGGATATTATTTTAAAATTATTATTTTTTCCTTTTATACTACATATATATATATATATTCAAATTAAATTTTAAAGAGTTCAAATAAAATAATAATTGACCAAAAAAAATTCATTTTTAAACTACGTAGATAGCGTCGATTGACGGGGCGAACCGATGCTACACACGTGGCTAGCGTCGGTTCGCCACTTTATTAATCATTTGTCTATAAATATGAAGTTATCTGGAATCTCTTATGGTATTTTTAATGCTATAATGAGCTCTAAATATGAAGTCAAGTGTAACTCCTATTTTGTTACTTGACTTGTATGAGTTTTGGTGCCCATAAACGTATTACAAAATTGTTCCATATGTTTAAGGGCACCAAAACTCATAAAAGCCAAGTAACAAATCGGAGTTACACTTAATTTCATATTTAGAGCTCATTATAGCATTAAAAATACCAGCAGAGATTCCAGATAACTTCATATTTATAGACAAATGATTAATAAAGTGCTAATATGAGTTCGAAGGGATAAGGTTATTATTATATCACTCGGATGTCGCTGTGGTAATCTCTTTTTGATGGTCATATTTATAATGATTTAATATCTCCATTTGTATGTCTCTAAAGTTTAGACTGCTTGTTTGATAGATGTTTATGTGCTTATGTATGTAGGGGAATGAATTGTTATATGAATCAACTGTTTTTTGCCCAATTTTCTTGTCACAATGCTGGTGATTCTAAGCCAACCAAGCCTGCTCGCACAATCCAATTACACTTTGATGACATTATTTTATTTGTAATTTAAGTTAACTATATATATATATATATGTATTGTATATACATTATTTATTTTTGTAATAAATTTAATTATCAAGTAATTAATTATATTTAAATTTTCAATTATTTGTATTATTATTTATATTTTGGTTTTTTTATGCTATATTGAATACAGGTTAGTGGAGTGAAAAATGAGAATAAAAAAAATCATTACGTATAAAGTCGATTGACCACGTGAACCGACTTTACATTTTAAGTCACTCAATTTAAAGTCGATTCGGCGAACCGACTTTAAAGACCGTTTTTGTAGTAGTGGTTACAATTAGGATTAAATATTTAGGTTAAAAATATTAACAAATTTAATCTTGCCTAATTTAGTTATTACCTTATAAGATAGATCGTAATGCAATGAATAAATTAAATCTTATGAGTGTAATTCTAGGTTATTCAAGTTTTAGGTTGGCTAATAATTGAATTATTAATCAATTACACTATAAGAAGAGATAGAAAGGTCTTAAATGTAACTAGATTTTTAAAACTAAAATTAAGAATTCATGAAGGGTTTTAAATTATAAAATTAATATAGAAATTAAAAAATTGATTTCGACACATGGCATGTTTAATTAAATATTAGGCTAGTGGTGATGATAGTCCTATAATCACATATCTCTCAATATATTTTCCCGAAAATTATGCTTTCACTATTTTCTTTAATTTTATTTTATTTTTGTAATTTTCACAATCAACCAAAAATCCTTCTTTTTTAGTTTAAATTAACTCACTAAAAGACTAGTAATTAGAAGTAGAATTGTTTTCAATACTATGCATATTCGACCCTTACTTCAACTATATTAGTACTCACAAAATAATTATTTAAGAGAATAGAGAAATTAGCGTTTGACTTACCCTTTTAAGTGGAAAACTTACTTTGTAAACTTTTAAACAAAATGACTACATTTTGGAGATTGTTGAGGTGCCTCGCCAGGTGGTCGGTGAGAAATCAAAGAAGTGGTTGACGAGGAATTTTGGCCATTATCCTCGTCGTGATAGTTATTATCCTCGCCAAGGTGTTCAACAAGAGCTTCCCAAGGTTCTTAATGAAGTCTCTCTAAGGTACTCAACAAGAGCTCATCGAGGTGCTCGATGAGGTCTTGTTAAGGGCTTATCAAGGTGCTCGACGAGGACTCACCAAAGCGCTCAAAAATGGATCACCGAGGTGGTCGATAAAAACCATATAAGCTCAAGAGTTTCCTATAAATACCACCTTTATGTAATTTTAATTTATTTAGGAAACACGGGGAAACTCCTCCCATTGAGGGTGCTTTCATACTTTTTATATGTTATTGATTTGTGAAAAAAATTGGGTGGTTTTAATTAAAAATGAATTAAAAACTAGGACATAGTTGTATCTTGATACATGTGCATGGGATTGCATTTACCAAAGGTTTTTTCACCATAATGAGTTGTAAGTGATTGTACCACATCACATGGTGGTGGGGCTTTGAAGGAGAACCATATTCACTTGGATCACAATTTGTGAATTATTGACTTTCTTATTAGTGAACTGCTTATTGTTGAGTGATTCCCTAAGTAACCGTATAGATATGGATCCTTTATAGTTATACCACAATATATTATTGGGTTTGAATAATCACATGTTATGTTAATACAAACATAACTATATCTGAATATGATCCAACTAAGATTGAAAAGCTTTTTTTCAACGTGTGGAAAGTTTTTTTCTTTTCTACAACTATAATTTAAATTGGTTGTTTCTTTCCTAGCATGACTATTGCTTGTTTAATTACTTGTGTTGTTTACTTTGTGCGAGAGCTAGATGAGTAGTAAGATGTCAATATCACCATCCTTTAATTATGCACTGAGCGACTAACTTTTCAGTATATATTATCTCACAACATATGCTCTCAATTAGGCATTCAATTTTTCACAAAAAAATTCAAGGCAAAACGTGAGTGGCCCTACTTAGTTGGGTATTTATAGCATGCTAGCTACTAGGTTAAATGGGATTCCCTTTCTCATTAGGAATAGGTTAAAACTTGGACCAAATCCAACTTTAGCCAAAAAAAAAAAAAAAGGGAAACAACGTTTCTTATACAACGAGTGTCACGCCAAAGGAGAATTATTTCTTAGAAAAGCCCATTCTTAACCCTTAGATCATATTTGATTTACAATAAAATATTAATTGAAAAATTTAATTATTAATTTTAAATAAAATAAAATTCACCAATAACAAAAAAATTCATTCTTCTCATATCAGACATAAATACGTAAGAAGTTAGAATGTTTTTGTTTTATCATATAATTTTATTATTTATTATTATTTTCTCAATTTCCTCAAAATAAAATATTTTATGATTTTAATTCATTTATAAATTTATAAATTTTATTTTTAATTTTATCCTTATTTTGATTACACTATTCAAACAAACATAATAATAATAATAATAATAATAATAATAATAATAATAATAATTGATTTGAATTTAATACTTATTACCATTACCATTAACATTACATTTCCATCCTAAAAATCAAATAATACCTTAAAGAATTTCCTTATACATATTATTTAATTTAAATTCTAAATTCAAATTAAGTTATATTTAATTAAAATTAAAATCAAATCTTATTTGACCTGAATAAAATTCCTTTGTTTGTCCAACAAAGACTACACCCCTATATTAGTGTATTTTTAGTATTTTATTTTTTTTACTAATTAGTTGCATAATTGTTTAGTCACACTAAATAATATACAATTAAATTAATCAATTAAAATTAAATATAATTAATAAATTTCTTAAATACCATTGCATATATATTTGACATAAATGACCATCATAAAATGTCTATAAATAAATATTAATTTTGATTGAATAATTAAATCATAATTAATTATTTATATTCTTTAAAATGCAACTTCATTGAATTTCATTATTTTTTGGGTTGTTGAAAAATGCTTGACTTTATAAGGGTCACAAAGAGGAGAAAACTTGTTGACTCAAGAAAGCATTATTCTTCGACCTTTGCAAACAAAGAGTTTGGTTGAATTTTCATTGTAATGAGTGCAATTTAGGACTGATGAAACTATAAGTTAAAGCTTTAATAGAACTTGACAGTTATTTAACACTATAATTTATCATCAACTTTATTAATTAGAGAGTTACTTCTGGAACTGAAATTGTAAATTATAAGAATTGTTTGTCTAATTAAATCACTTGAATAATTCATTGATAATTATTACATATCTCTATATACTCTACATCCATTTCATAATAAGGCTAGGTCAAAAGGTATGCTTTGCCTCTTTGATTATATCTTATCCTAAAATGTCCAAAATTCTATTAAACAACTATTCATGACCATATCATGAATTGTGTATATTTTCCCAAATCTCAAATTGTTAAACAAGAGAACTCTTATCTAACATTTGAAATAGATAGAGTTGATTTCATATCATATGAAATAACCTCTCAACCAATAATAACGATATGCCACCAAGATACAAGGAATCTAACCCAATAACTATTCATGTTGAGTAAATCAAAAGCCATTGTTATAGAGACAAGTAAGCTATATCGTTGATAATTAAGATCATTCCACAAATGATCATCAAGAATGACATGATTGGAGCTTCTTTGTGAACCACTATTACATAGTGTTTATAATTTCTTGTCCAATCTTGTATAATCAACTATGATACATAATACTTCCAACTAGATGTTTGTCTCTACATTAGCCACTCTCTTTAGGGTTACTCCATTCCTAATGGATATTGTACAATCCTTGTTGTTCATGATGGAATTCTTGTGAAAAAAATATAAAGTATCAATTTTTTGGATCTAATTATCAGTCCCTTGATAAGGTTAACCATTGCTAGCTTTGTATCACAGACACTTAGGATGCATTATATTTTCATGTTACACACACTCACCTTTTTTAAGATTTCATATAGTTTGCATGTTAAGGTGATATACTTGCAATAAATACTTGGGATTAATTTTTGAAAAAATATTTAGCATCTTTTGTTTGAAAAAAATGCTTGTTTGATGGAGCTCGTTGACCCAACTAATGTGCATCATAGGGGTTGGTTGAGGTTACCTCAACGTGGTCCATGTATGGCTATGGACCTTGCCAAGTGGTTAGCGAAGCCCTATTGAGCAATCAGTGAGGGAGGTAAATGAGGTGTTCGAGAGATTGAGATCTTTCTATAAATACCCTCCCTTATTTGTTATTTGGTAATTTAAAAATTGTGGGAAAACTCTTGTAAATTGAAAAATCGATTTTCATCTTTCAAAAGTGCTTTTTCTAATTCAGTGGAATCAATGATTGATCGAACACGAATTGTGTTCAATGAATACGCAAGTATACGTATCGCAACAAGTAATATAATGATAATAAAAAATCGTTCCCATAAAGATTATGTTATTATAAACTAATTTTCAAAACAAAAAAAAATAAAAATCAATTTTTTGGGTTTTTTTTATATTTTAAGGAAGCAAAATTAAAAGAACTAAAAATAAATAGCAATAATTAATTACTTCATATTTGGAAACTAAGAAGTTGAGAAAATATCTAGGAATACTTATTCTCTCAATTTTCTAAACATGTGAATCAATAAAATCTTCCAAATATAATTATCAATTAATTACATGATCAATTGAATCTAATGTAACATTTATTCTTCTCTCAAGTAAACTACACACAATATAATAATTAACTTAATCACACTTTCATGTCAATAAAATTGCATACTACTCATTAAGTTCATCAATTATAGATCACATACATAAGAATCATATATCTTTACCTAGGAACTATGCATGTTATTTAATCAAAACAAACAATTAAATAATTATCTCAAATCTATTTAATTGCCTCTATAGATCAATTACTGGCCAAATTATTAATAGCATAAAAATTAGATTAAATAATATAGTTAAATTAAAATCATAATTGGGATAAAATATTAGATTATCACATGTTAAAATTTTGGTTCATAAGATCCCTAGATTAATAAATTAAATAGATATAATTTTATTCATAAAGCTCATATTTTTCATAAAGAAAGACATAACAATTGACAAAGAAAAGAGATAAAGAAGAAATACAATCAATCTCTTGAATTGTAATACCAATCTCTTCTTAAGTATCCACCAAAATTGTATCTCCATTTGAATTTTTATATGTTTTTTTCTCTACTTGGGTCCCAAAAATGATTAAAAATATATTAATCTTGATTCATTAGGGTTTATGGGGCAATTAGGGGGTTAAATTAAGCTCAGGTAAAATTTGGACCGTCAGATCAGCTTCAAATCAAGGGCAGAGGTGGCACATGAGGATTGGTCTAGTCAGCATATGCTAATTCAATGCCACATGGTGTAACATGATTTGCAATTATAGATGGTGTGGCATAATGTTGGAAGGAATGGGTGAATCGCTTTACGACACTTGGCAAGATTTTTGACAACGCAACTAACTTAGAATGAATATTGTGTTGACACGTGGCATAGCACCACATCATTGGGAACACACAACTTTGCATGATTTTCTATCTCTGCTTGCGTGGTGTCCACATGGGTTGCCATCACACACTTTTTAATTGCAATTGAGCTTTAACTTGGTATTTTAGTGCACTCTCTCTTATCATTATTTTCATATCTTTTATTCCATATCTTATTTTTTTGTAACTTCATAACACCCCTAAACATATTTTAAATTTTATTCTCTTTTTTCTTTAGAGAGATAATTGTGTTGTGAGTTTTTTTTATATAGGGAGCATTACATTTCACCTCATTCTATAATGTACACATGATTGCATTTTCTTCTTTTCATACAAGCTAAAGGTGCAAGGGTAAAGGTAATGCTTATTGGTTAGGCATAAAATGTGGCTTAATGATATAAAATGTTCTTTGTTGGGCTCAAATGAGTGACTAAAGATATTAACAATGGTTAGATTGAAAGGCTCAATCAGTCAAAATAAGGCCTAAATAATTTCTTTTGCTAAATACTATTTAGGATTTCGCCTCAATGGATGATCAAATAGATTTTAAAATATGGTAGATCTTATCAACTCGCATAACTCATTATACATTTTCTATCAATAAGAACACCAAAATCAATCATGAACCTATGCATAAAAATTTGAATCAATTTAATCAAAACTAGTAAGCATATCAAATGATTAATATAAGTATCTTAACGAGCATGTTACATTCCTTATCCTACTTATGAGAACCAAAATATATCGGAGTTTATATGTTTCATATCAAGCATACATGCTTTTAGTTTCCATATATTTATCAATTTGTACCCAAATCATGATTAAAAACATCCTAAAAATAAAAACAATTCTTAAAAATTGAAAATGCATACTAAATACTAAAGTAGAGAATGAAGTTTCCTCCCCGGCAACGGTGCAAAAAAACTTAATCAGACACGAATTGTGTTCAATGAATACACAAGTATACATATCGCAACAAGTAATATAATCATAAGAAAAAATCGTTTCCATGGAGATTATGTTATTAGAACCTCACTTTCAAAAAAATAATAAGAATGAATGTTTTCTTTGTGCTTTTATATTTTAAGGAAGCAAAATTAAAAGAACTAAAAATAAATAACAATAAGTAATTAAATCATATTTCGTAACTAGGAAGATATATGAGAAAATATTTAGGAATAATTAATCCCCCAATTTTCTAAACATATGAATCACTAAAATCCTCCCAATATAATTATCAATTAATTACATTATCAATTTAATCTAACCTAGCATGTATTCCTTTCTCAAGTAAACTACACACTATATTGTAATTAACTTAATCACACTCTCACATCAATTAAATTACATACTACTCATTAAGTTAATAAATTATGGATCATATACATAATAATCATACATCTCTTCCTAAAAACTATGCATGTTATTTAATCAAGACAAACAATTAAATAATTCTCTTAAATCTATTTAATTGTCTCTATAGATCAATTGTTGGTCAAACAATTAATAACATAACAATCAAATTAAATAATATATTTAAATTAAAATCAAAATTGGGATAAAATATTAGATTATCACATGTTGAAAATTAGATTCATAAGATTCTTAGATTAATAAATTAACTAGACAAAACTTTATTCATAAAGCTTATATTTTTCATAACAAAAGGACATGAAAATTGATAATAAAAAAAGGAGAAGGAGAAGAAATACAATCAATCTTTTGAATTGCAATATCAATATCCTCTTGAATCTCCACCAAAATTATATCTTCTTTTGAATTGTTCTGTGTTTTTCTCTCTTCTTAGCTCCAAAAATTGATCAAAAATATGTTAATTTTGGCTCCTTATGATTTATAGGAAAATTAGGGGTTAAATTAAGCTCAGGTGGAATATGGATCGTTAGATCATCTTCAGATCAAGGGCTGAGAATAAAAAAATGAAAAATTAATAGTGCCATCCAATAAGAGCGTGACACGTAGCACTTGATTTTGATTGGGAAAATCAGCGCACAACTCGTGGCATGGAAGGACTAGTCTGTTCAACGTATACTGAGTAGCATCACGTACAATGACATTATTCACAGTTACAAATGATGTGACACAATGTTGGAAGGAACAGACAAATCGCTTTATGACAAGTGGTAAGAATTTTGACAGCAAGACCAATTCAAAATGAACATCGTGTTGACACGTGACATGGCACTACATCATTGAGAACATGTAGCATTGCATGATTTGCGATCTCTGCTTGTGTGGTGTCCACGTTTACACTATATTGAGCCGTTGGTGATAGATCATAGCATGTGGTGGATAAGCTTTAAGACAAGTTAAATCTACTTGGATTAGATTGATTTTTTGACAACTTAGCAAAAATTAGGCGTAATTGAGTAGGTGCTCCAACTGATAGAGTATATTTTTTTATATTTTTGAGTTGTAGAAATGGGTTATTCATTTGAGTTTCTTTCCATCGATGGTTGTTGTGTAACTTGTGAATGTTTCCACATAGTTGAGGAGCCTATGGGTTTTAACATGATATATTATTATGTTGTGATTGTTTGCATGTTGAGTTAATAGAATCATTTTAATACCAAATATGTTTTACACATATGAGGTTTTGAGATGATTAGAACTTGTTTACTGCTTTCCTTACTTATTTCCTTGGGAGATATTTCTAAAGTGTGTAGTCTTTTTTGTTTTTTTTCCTTTAGTGACTCTTTAAGGTGGTGACCTATTCTTGTCCCTCTAGATCAATTGTACCTAGTGCATACCTTCATATATGTATCATACTATTTAGGTTACCAATTAAAAATCCCAATTTTAATTATTTTTGATGAACTCTTTTGATTATTAAACTTAATTTTAATCATCTTACATATATTTGTATATATATGAAGTTTAAGCTAACATAAATAATCAAGGAATTTTAATAATTTATTTAAACAATTAAATAACATAATTAAATTAATTAAATATATTTTTATTTTATTCAGGTTACATCAATTTAAATACAATTATATTTTCATTTAATGGCTCATTTCTTAACAATTTCTCACTATATAGAAACAAAATGGGACATGTCTCAACCTTAACCTTTAGGTGACCCATAAAACATTTTTCATATAGTGTCATGGTGAATGGTTTAACAAGGACGTAAAGCGAATCTATCTTCATGACTTCTATATTTTCTTAATGCACCATCTCTCGAATCAAATTATGTTTGTATTCTATATGTTTCTCCTCTTGTGACTTCTAGGTTCCTTGATATTAGTCATTGCCCCATTATTATCACAATAAACTATGAGTACGATTGATCTATATTTGGAACAACTTTTAAATCTTTCAAGAACTTTTGCAGCCACACACCTTCCTTTATGCTTTACAAGAGGCAAGATACCCAACCTCCATGGTAGATTCAACTATATATACTTTATACTTCTGAACACTAGCTCAAATTCCAAGAATGAATATTGATCCATACTGATTTTCAAGAATCGTTATCTTACTGAAATTAGAATTTGTGTATCATAGATAACTTCACCACCATAACATACTAGTAAATAGTTTATTATTCTTTGAAGATACTTAATTATGCACTTAATTGCAACCTATTGATCCATTCATGGGTTAGAGTGATATAAATTGAAAATGCCAACATCATAGCATATGTCAAGCCTAGAACACAACATGATGTACATCAAAGTGTCTATTTAATACTTATGGCACATTCTCATGTCTTCTTTTTTTGAAGGTGTCTTAGTAGGAATACTTTTTTTTTTATTTTGAATCACAAGTTGTATCAAAACCTTGTCGATGTACAATGCTTCAAATAGAGCTAATAGCTTTTTTTATGTGATAACGAATTATTTATACTCCCAAAACATAGCTTGTCTCTCCCACATCCTTAATTTGGAATTGGTTAGCTAACCATTACTTTATGTTTGATAATAATTCTACATTATTCTCAAGAAGTAGAATGTCATCCACATAAAGCATTAAAAAGACTTTTGTTTTCCATGATGAGTATACACAAAGCTCATCGACATTTTCATTAAAACCATAAGATGATGGTTTCATCAAACCACATGTTCCATGATATTAATTCTCATTTAATCTAAAAACAACAGAAAAATAAATGGAGGTTTTAGTTTCTTTTGAAAATAGAAAATAACATTAACTAAAATAATGATAAAAATCACATATCAAAATCAATGAGAGGCAAGCTTGCGATTAAGGGACGATCTTCACCCTAAATTTCAATACAAATGATTAAACTATAATTTAACTATTTTCATATTCTTTATTACGTTACATAATTTAGAACCTCTTGTATTGATAACTTTAGCTTGAAAAGCCTTATATAGCCTAAGAATTCTTACTCTCTCTTCCAGTTTAGTTAGCTATGATACGATCAATAATCAACTCTAATTGTTAAACAATTCGATGAAATAATCAATAGATTCAATTTAATAGCTTTAAGTTCTAAAAGAATAATAACTACACCAAACAAAATTGATATCCTTGACAATTTTTAACCTAGGTTGTTGATTTTACTTACGATTAATAAAGTACAAGTTGCTACTTTAGGATTACAATAATTAGCAATTCTAAACTAAAATCATAATCTCGTAATTCTAGACTAAAATCATAATCTAACAATAAACACTAATAGATAAACAATTAGTTGGTCTCCTAATCATTCAAGAGACATATTTTGACATTCATATATAAAACCAATCATATCACCAATTCAATATACTTTTTATAATTAAATCATAACATAAACTTGAATTGAGTCATTATCTAAGGCTCAAAAAATGCCCTAAATCACATATAAGTAAATTAGCTATCCATAGACATGGTAGAAACTAATGGACAATTCACAAAAATAATCTAGAAAGAAAGAAGAAGCTCAAGATAGTGATAAATGATCGTGAATCTTCAATCTTTATCTTCAACTTCTCTCTTCAGAACAATATAGATCTCTTGCTTCTTGTTGATCTTGTATGGGTCCCCTCAACTTATTGTGAATCTAATTATGATTATATATTTTGAGTCAATCTTGCATGCTAATCGATTCCCTATAATTCAATGGTTGTGATATAGAATTTGTTGTTGATAAATAAAGTTTTTTTGTAATTTTTAGGGATCTTGATAAATCGAGTACGTTAAACACATATATCTGATCAAAGCTCGATCAATTGAGTCTCTTAAACATATATACCCAATCAAAGCTTGATTGATCGAGTGATAGCTCAATCGATCGATCTATGACAAGAGTAGTTTTCATTTTTTGATCTGATTGTCCCTAATCCATTTCAATAGAATACCTTTGATTGTACTCCAAATACATATTTTTTTCATTTCATTCTCCAAATATCTTTAAAACAAAATAAATAAATATAATATTATGGAAACATAAAATAAATATAAATGTAAATTCTACGTAAAATATGTATAAATTAGCACATTGAGTGTTCTCAAAAACGTCTAATTGGTAAACGAATGAACTCTAATGTTGAATTTTAATCTCCTTATCTTGTTAAAAAAAATTTAAGTTTTTTTATTAGAAGAGTATTCGCTATCCCATAACTTTTATAACATCAACGCTTTAGAAATTCAAAGAGTTCGGCAATGAATCGTTTGTGTGAAAGGTAATACGCAAAAGAAAAAGTAAATGTGATATAGTATCGATTTACAATATAACCCTTTAAAATAACATCAAATTATAAATTATCAAAATCATTCACCTTTATCACAAATTTTTGATATACTATTGTCAAACGACATTTTTTTATCTATGATTAATTTATCACCGATAGGAATGCTATAACAAAATATTGCACCCATACTATTATATTATCTAAAAAATTGAATTATTTTTTTAATTTTCAAAACAATTATGATGAATATAAAAATTATGGATAATAACTAGGTAGTATTAGCACTCTTATCACAAATACAATAACAATTAAGACGACCTCGTTGGGTGCTAGCAAAGATATCTTCAATTGAATAATCAGTAACTCAAGCTATTAAACCAAAACTAGCATATATTACTGGCATTTATTCGTTCGATGACATCGATCAAAGAGCAGTTCTAAACTTCAATACAATATGACATATCACAACACGAATTAACCATTTTAACATTTGATATATGCTTCACATGACAATAATGCTATTACCTTTATCATCTACTTACATTCAGATGCTTGGCCTAACGTTCAGACGAGTTGCTAGCTTCTGACCAAGAGACTTGTCTGCCTGTATTTCCCAAAATCAATCAAGAGTAATTAATGTCAACACAATTCTGCAATATTTCTAGATAGCCCGAATTCTTTTATTACAGATTCATAAACGTTCTAGCATTGAACAATGGCTCACCTGAGACCAATATGAGATCCAGATGCTACGGATCTCATGCGTGACACGTGGGTCAGACAATGCTTCAACCCATCGGCAGATAAACCGCTCTTGCCTGAAACCAATAAAGTTATAAAAGAAAATCCATATTAAATTGCAAAACTACACGTCTGGTGAGTACTTCTCAGTAACATAATGACAAGAAATACCTGTCTGGTGACCATGATCTGTATCTCTCACCAGGCTGCTTGAAGTTGTTCTCCTTCTCAATAATGCACTGCACCAGAAGGGACCAGTGATTCAGCAGCGGTTAATTTTATGTCCCCTAAATCGAGAAATCTAAGCAAAGTGTATTGTTATCTTCCTTTTAGCTTGTATGGTAATTTTTCTCAAATTTAAAAACAATAATGGTAATTTTACTTTATAGTACCCACTCGCTAACAACACTATAAGCAATAAGGCAAAAATATGCTAATCAGTGCATGCATTTTACAAAAAGACGACCCATCAACATCATATATATCCCGTAGACAAAATGTATTAGAAACTTAAATGGTCGTATGAACTCCATTCCATGTCCAAATTCAACTCAGATGTTTGAGACATGCACCCATGGAAACTGACCTTTTCACGCCTTCCTGTGCAGATAGCAGGGGGAATTGGGAACTTCTCAGCATGACGCACAGGATCATATCTTGAAGGGAAGTAATTGACCTGATAGCAGCATTTTAGAATACATCAGTACAAATTTAACTAAACAAACAAGAATAAAATGGGACATTCCCCTAAGCATCACAAGCCAATAATGCATACTTGCACCTAGTGAAGTGAACCAAGAATATATTAACCATGCATTTCTACAAAAGAACAGATAAATAAAAGATGCATACCTCCTCATCTCTATGCATGAAATTCATGAAACCCTCATGGTGATTGTTATGATGAGCACACTTGGGAGCATTAGCAGGGAGTTGGAGATAGTTTGGTCCAAGACGGTGCCGTTGAGTATCAGCATAGGAGAAGATACGGGTCTGAAGCAACTTATCATCTGAATAGTAAACACCGGGAACCACAATGGCAGGGCAAAATGCAAGTTGTTCATTCTCTGCAAAGAAGTTGTCAATGTTCCTATTCAAGACCAAGCGGCCAACTGGCTGCAGAGGCAAAATGTCCTCAGGCCAAGTCTTTGTTACATCAAGTGGGTCGAAGTCAAATCGATCCTCATGATCAGGGTCAATAGTCTGGATGTAAAGTTTCCATTCAGGGTAGTTCCCAGCAGTAATTGAGTCATAAAGATCCTGAGTAGCATGGCTGTGGTTGGATCCTCCAACTTTTATAGCCTCATCCTCCAACAAGCACTTAACTCCACAAGTGGGTTTCCAATGAAATTTCACATAGTGTGCCTTCCCGGCCTTGTTGATCAGGGTGTAGGTGTTAACACCAGAGCCTTCCATGTGCCTGTAATCTTGTGGTACACCCAAATCATCAAATAGGAAAGAGAACATATGCAGACTCTCTGGGTGGTGGGAGAAAAAGTCAAGGATCCTCCAATTCTCCTGGATGTGAGACTTAGGGTTGGGTTTGAGAGCATGGACCATGTCTGGGAATTTTATGCCATCACGGATGAAAAAGACAGGGAAGTTGTTCCCCACAAGATCAAAATTTCCCTGCGAAGATATTTTTAATGAGATCACAGGCAACATAAGAAAGCAATATTTTGGTAAACTTGATGAAGAGAGAGATCAATTTAGGCATATGCAGATGAACCGGATAGGTTGAGTAGCAAGATAAGCCTTACCTCTGAAATACACCCTTATAAATAGAAAACATCTGCACCTTATTGTGTTTCAAATAGAAAATAATGTATACTGTTTTCAAAAGTCCATGTTACCACTAGAAACACCATACATTCCTCCAACAAAGATCAATACTTGATAAAGCTATCCAATGATTTTGAAAACAAACATTATTTGACATGAAATTTTCATAACTCAGATGAACCACTCAAGTTGACATAACAAACACCTCCATAAATATTTATCATCCCACCATTACATAGAACAGTCATCAGCATCACACTGAATTTCAAATATTCTTCTAACATTCAAGCTATCTATTGAAGTACAATTAAGTTCCTCACCTCTCTGGTGTAAAATTTCACTGCAAAACCTCGAGGATCCCTCAGGGTTTCAGGGCTTCCACGCTCGTGAATAACAGTGGAGAATCGAACAATGACAGGTGTTTGAACTCCTGGAGCTCGAAGAAAATCAGCACAACTAAGGTGAGAAATATCATGAGTAACCTCAAAGAACCCTTTCGCACTGGCTCCCCTAGCATGCACAACACGTTCTGGTATCCTCTCTCTATCAAAATTGGCAAGTTTCTCAACCAAGTGATAATCCTCAAGGAGAATTGGACCTGGAAAGAAAAAAATATATATATTCATATCTTCTATTGTAGAGAGGTTCATGTACACTACATGGTTAAGCAATGTGTAAATGACTCACACAAGAAAAATACAAATGGGATGGATGGTGCCATCCTTAAAATCAACCAAAAATAGTATAAACTAGAAGGCACAACTCTGGTCAAGGGACCATAAGTATGCCATACAAAAATTTCTAACTATAGTGTATTGTCAAAGCCTTAAAATGATAAATAATAAAAGGGGGTTAAAAATCAAAAGTTCAAAAAGAAGATAGAACAAGTTCGTTTGCACCATTCATGTTTGGTCAAGCTTCAACTTACCAATCCCGTACCATGTCAGCTTTAATATAGCAAGTTAGCTAACAAAAGCAGGGGTACAGATTTTGACAACTACAACAATGAAATAATAATAAGAAGAAAAGAACTATTCATAGCATAAATTATGGTGATTATAATGTCACATTACAGTGGTCTAAAATTCAGAAGGTCGTTGGACAAGTTTTCCATTATAAGCATCAATATAACCATATTTCTAAAACAGAGTCAAATTCAAAAGGTTTTATTCACTTATGGTGACAAAAAAATGAAATCACATCAAAAATAGAAGCTGACGAATAAGTACCTCTAGATCCAACAGTCAGTGATGAGTTGTTATTCCAAACAGGAGCACCCGAATTGGTAGTCCAGAAGGGGGAATTGTAGGAACTTGAAGGGCGGTACTGATCAAATTAAAACGAATATACAAGGTTAAGCAAGAAAATCAAAACGTTAATTAGTAGCTACCTAAAAGACCAATCCGATATTACAACATGAAGACTCAGCTTGGCCACAGAAAAAAAATGAAAAGCAAAATTTCCTCCTTTTCTCAATCAAGAAAATACTAGAAGTGTGGGAAGCCTCCGATCTCTTCATAATTCCTCTTTTCTTATTATATTGTGATTTCTTAGCAACAAAACTGAAGAATAATTTATTAACAAAGCCAAAAACCACTTAGACAAAGAAATAAAGTAGAGTAAAACACAAATATCAACTAACAATCCGAATTCTACCAATGATTAGCCAAAAAAATCGGAGTTCTAACAATTGAACAACAAGCTGAAACGACATCGAAAAAGTCAACGAACTATCAAATTCAACAGAAAAATTTACATGAGGGATTAGAAAGGAGTACCTTATAGGGATCCATGGGAGAGCTAGATAAGGGCAAGAAAGAGAGAAAGAGAGTCTCAAAGAACGCGAAACAACGGCAAAAGTTCTCCCTGAATTCTCTTTATATATGGCAATATTTAAACGCTCAATTCCTTTTTTCCAGAATTAGGAAATTTTTAAAACAATCGGGGTTTGTTCGTGCTTTTCTGATTCTTTTTTCATTCTTATTTTCCAATCATTATCTGTATGAACATATTATTTATGGAATAATAATAATATACACATATTCTATTAATTTTATAAATTTATTTAATCTTATCTTATTTATTTGTATTGAGTTATGATGATAATAAAATTAATATATTATTTACTTTTAATAAAAATAAATAATAAATAAAATTATTAAAATAATAAAATATATTTATCTATATTAATAATTATTATTTATAATAATTATAAATTTATTATAAATAAATTTAAATCTAATAAATAAGATATAATAATATTTAAATAAAATAAAATAACTATCACATATAAATTCATAAAAGATATTAAATTAAACATTAGGTATTATCTTTTCAATTTTTTTAATAAATTTTTTTTAAATCCAATTTTTTAAAATAAATATTAATTAGTAATTAATTTTATTTTTAAATTTAAAATTTGAAACTCAATTTTATTTTTTAGATGCTTTTTTTATTTTCAAAACTTAAAAAAAATCGAAAACATATTCAAGTTCAATTTTCATATAATAAATTAATTTTATTTTTTTGTCGTGATTTTAAAGGAAATAGAAAATAATAAAATATAATTTTTCGTTAATTCAATTTTTTAAAATAAACGATAAATACAAAATTAGTTTTAAAAAAAATTAAAAATTCTAACGTATTACAAAAATGATCTCTTAACACTTTCCTTGTTTCCTGGTTGTGAAATAAACGAGTAAAAAAAAGAAAAATATAAATTAATTTTCATTGAGACTATAATTATATTATATTATATTTAATATATGTAATATTTGATGAAAAGTTATATAGTTTAATCAATAAAATTAATTATAAATATTTTAATAAAAATAACTTATATTTAAAATAATTTTGTTATAAATTTTATTTTATATTTTTATTATATTTTAAAATAAAAATATTATTTTTAATTTAAAATTAAAAAATCAAGATACATAATTTTATAATTAAAAATTTAGATATATTAAATTAAGTGCTCAATATAGTTTAAAAACACATTCTTTGATTGTAATAAATTTTTACATAATTGTATTATTTTTACAAATATGAAAATATGCTATTTGAATTTTGAAGCTATTTTTAATTTGTGCATGTATCATTTTTAATAAGTTCCAAAAACAAATGTAATGATAAGATGTATATCAAATCAAACTGTTTAATATTATAAAAAAATTATTTAATGTGTATAACTTAAAATATTTTTAACATTTAAAATAAAATAAGATATATCATTATTTTAAAATAAACTTTTAATGGTACATATAATATTATTTTAAATATAATTCAAACTTTTTTATATAATATAGATGTTTTTTTTAAGTAATAGTAATATATATTATAGATAAACTAATAAATGTATTAATATAAATCTACTATAAGATGTTACAAATCTATTACTAAATTCTTATAATTGTTACAAATATATTACTTTCGACGTAAATTTATCACAATTTTTTTTATAAATGCTACAAATATATTACTACCATTATATATATATATATATATATTGATCATAGATTTATACAAATAATAAAATAATAAGTTTAGTTATAGATTTGTCACAAAAATGATAGAGTTTTACTCTTATAAAAATTTAATGGTAGATTTATTACGACTTAAAATTAAGTAATAGATTTTTTACAAAATAACATAAATTTAATAATTTTCTCTATATAATATAGATATCTCTTTCACACACACACACACATATATATATATATATATATATATATATATTATAATCATAATTATTGTGAAAATATACGATAATGACTTATATTTCATCACATTCTTACCTACGTTGTTTTTTTATTTTATTGGAATACATATCAAGGCTAAACTAATTATTAAACTTTTGATGAAGTTTATGCTTGTTTCTTAATTTTATGGCTAAAATATGTTATATATATGTAAGGATTATAAACGTTGGTTATTTTCGTGGATAAAATATTTACATGTAAACTTATTTTTAAGTTTACTATCAAGTTTATCAAGTAAAGTTGAAGAAACTTTAAAATTTCAAATAGTCGTACTTCAGGTATATCTATTATAACTATAATATATAGGATTACACTCATATATTTAATAGCATAAATTCATAAATTTGAAATTATTTTTGGTGCTAAAATATAGAATAAGATATATGCTAAAATATTAAATAAGATATACCTTAAATCTTAGCTTAAAAGATAACATAAAATATACTTTTAAAATAATTCTTTTTTAAATATAAGTCTTCGTGTTTAATGAGTCTACTTTAAAAGAACTATTCTTTAAATATGAGTCTACTTTAAAAGAATTATTCTTTAAATATGAGTCTTATTAATTAGTGAGTATTATTAATCCTATTTATAATAGAAAATATATTTATCAATTATATAAGAGTTTTCTCGATTAGTAAACATTACTAATCTTATTTATAATAGAAAAGATATTTATCAATTAGATAGGTTTTAGGATTTTAATTTTTTCTATAAATAAAACTCATTGCTCATTGTTTCAATCAACCACACAAGAACATTATTCTATTCTTTTTAATTTTTTTCTCTTATTTTACAAATATAAGATCATAATTTTTTAAGCTTATTTATTTAGTTAATCTATCAAATATTGGTGGTTATGTTTAATTGATTAATAAACTTAATTAGTTTATGATGTTTTGATAATATTTTTTATGGCTTCTTCTTTATTATTGTTCTTAAATTGTTAGGACAAATAATTATTTTTGTCATATCATAGTTATTTGATTTGATTATTAATATTTAAAGAAGCTATTTTTATTGAACTTGTACTTGATCTTTTTACTCTAGGATTTACTAGTTGATTTGATTAAAGTGACATATGTTTTGAATCATTTGGTTAGGATTATTCATTATTAAATCTGTTTTAGAACACACACGGGCACTTGTGTTCTTGTGTTAACCATTTTGCAATTAATTCGGAAACATGTCTGATTGGTGGGAAGCTTATTAGAACGTTAGTATGAAAATCGCTCATATTAATATTGGAAAATATGAAAATAAAGCAAGAGCTCGAAAGTAAGGTATATTGGGACAGTATCCTAGAGAGGGTACCCTGTATAAGACCGAGTTTATACTTAAATATTTGTTTTTCATAATGGAAAGTTAGGTGATCCGGTACACTAGTGATTTTCCTCTTAGGTCATGATTGTGACCTATGTTAATTCTATCTAAAAATATCATGTGTTATTCTTTTATTTTCACACTTTATTTTTACACACGATTACATGTCTGATCGCTTTGTTTAGGTTATTAAATTATAAATCGATAAAAATTAAAAATAACTTATTCATTCTCTTTAGGTTAATTCAAGATATATCATATTATTTATTTTATAAAATTTTAAAATTTCATGTATAATTTTTAAAATTTTAAATTATAAGTATGTATTTTAATAGTTAAAGCTATAATTTATGTAAAATTTTAAAAATTTGATAATTAAATTATATTATTTAAAAAATTAAAAATTAAGCGTGAAGTTTTCAAATTTAAAAATGAAATAATATATTTTAAAAATTTATAAATATACAAGGAAAATTTGTTAAAGT
This sequence comes from Hippophae gyantsensis, assembly GCA_030763125.1. NCBI lineage: Eukaryota > Viridiplantae > Streptophyta > Magnoliopsida > Rosales > Elaeagnaceae > Hippophae > Hippophae gyantsensis. The sequence goes on from CM061031.1 coordinate 66,218,949, forward strand.
TTAAAAACTAAAAAAATAATTAATTTTTTATAATTTAATTTATTTGTTTCCTAAAATTTATCTTTTATCTTTGTTAGGAATTTATAAGTAGACTTCTTGTAGATATAAATATACCACGACCACTAAAATGTTGTAAACCTTACGTTAAATTTCCGTCAATAGCTTTTAAAAAACGTTAATAAAAAGTATTAAAACAGGGGGAAAAATCATGTGGGTTTAATGAACCACTCCCATAATGTATTTATATATGCTCGTTATTTGGATTCAAGTAAAAATGATATTAAGTTTGTGTCGGGTTAATCATAAGTAACACTTAAAAATAACTATATGTTCTCTTTTTTTATATTTATAATATATTATATTTCTTTTAGACAAATATATTCTACAATACAATTTATATTAATTTAATAAATAAAACTAATTGTATATAAAAAAATAAAGGATTAAATATGAAGAAAATAAAATTTAGAATGAATGAGATTGATCCACTGCTGATATTTTATGTTTAATACATTAAAAAATAAAAAAAAATCAAATTATAATGCATCATTATAATACGTTGCATCATTATGGAGCATACGTTAATGCAATATCAAAAAGGTTAAATATAGTTGTGTTAAATAGAATTTTATTAAATTATATTACTGAAAAAGCCTAGATTTAAGAAATGTATATATTGTAAAATAATATATATTATTTTATATAATTTTCAAATATATTAAAGTAATTTTATAATTTAAATAAATTATTTATTTATTTTTATATTTATATTTTAAAAAGTAGAAAAATTTATTTTTAATTTAAATAAAAAAATTAAGACATATAATTTTTAAATTATAAATTTTTATATTCTAGCATATTAAGTTAAAGTATCTAATAAATTAAACCCATACTCTTAATGAAACAAATTTTATATAAAATAATATAATTTTTATTCTACCAAATATAATTTTACTTATCATAACTAAGCACATTCTATAAAATATATATATATAATTAGCATATTTATGATATAACAAAACTGCCGAAAAACAATTAATTTTTTATAGTTACTGGAAAAGAGGAAAAACCTAATATTTTACGGTGAATGCAAAGAAATAAGGAAGGATAAGCCTCAGGCATACTTTCTCTCAATAATTTAAATGTTTTTTGAGATTTCTTAAAATAATTTGAATATTTGAGAACGTCACAGAGTCAGGGTTTCTTATCCTGTTTTTGGAGGTTTGCTTGAAAATACTCAGAACCACTTAAGGCAGTAGGTGATATGATCCATCATTAAATTGCCACGTTGCAACTTGCACAAAAGTCTTGAGACGTGTGCCGCTACACGATTACTTATTATTTCATAAAAATACATTTTATCTTAACTTAAAATATTCATCAATTTATTTAACATTTTTATTATTATTATTAATAAATAATTATATAATTATTTTATTATTTAATATTTCAATTTTAAATTTATTCAATAAGCAATACGTAATAAACCTTATTCATTACTTCACAATATATTTTTAACTAATTAGATAATTTTATTTATTATTTTCTACTGCTTATTTATTTATTTTTTTAAATTAATTAATTTTAAATTTTATTAAATTAAAATATCACCTTATTATATATTTTAAAAATAATAAATAATTTTTTCTTGATATTTATAATAATTTAATATATAAAATATTATTTATTATATTTATGGTGGATTTGTCACGTTATTTTTTTCTTGTCATGTTCACATAATATTTGATTATCGATAAAAAATTAGTTTTTTTATATATTTTTTTATATAAATTTAATTATTTTTAATAATAGTGTTGATATTTTTAAAATTTAATTTAAATGTGAGTAATAAAAATTGGTGTGGAACCCACCTTATACTTATCCGAAGGACAAAGATCTTCCAGGCCGTTTTTGCTGACAATTACTAAGAGAGTATGAACGCCGCAAAATGCTAAAATGACGATAAGGTTAATGGGCTGAGATCAAATAAGCCAGAAAGCCTGTTTGGGCCCACACTTATTTTGTATCTTAATTTCATCGTAAATAATTATGACCAAATAAAACCTAATATATTAATTTGTTTTATGATAAAGTGAAGTGTGAAAATAATAATATTTTTTTATATATTATTATTTCATTACCTAATATAAATCGAAATACGTGTTGAAGGTGTCTAGTATCAAAACTCGATTATTTTTATGGCGTTTATTATTGATGCACTTTAACATAAAAGGTAAGTAAATAATTTAATTAATTCACTTAAATTAAAAAAATTTGAACTGATCTGTTAGATTTGGATTTGATTTAATTCATAAATTTTATAATTGGATCAGATTCGAATTAAAAATTATAAAATTTGTTTAGATTCAGATCAAATTCGAATTAATAGATTTTATAATCCGTTATATTCGATCTGAATCGAATTATTATTAAATTATAAATAAATATATAGTTTATTTTTATAATATATTATATTTAAATATTATACATACCATAATTATATTATATTATTATTTTAACTTAAAAATAAATATAGATGTTTATAATAATTTAATAATTGTACAAAATACTTCTTATTCTTTTGATTTTATAGGTTATAAATAATAATATTTGTTACAAAAATATCATTTGAAAATTTAAATTTGTGTATATCGTATTTTATATATGACAACAATTCATAAATAAATTGCAATATCAATCTAAACTTATCCGATGTAAAAAATCTAATTTATTCGGATGCAGATTGGTTATGATTGATTATATAATCGGATTGATGACTCTATAAAATAGAGTCATTATTAGCACACATTTTTACTTAATATTTACTTGTTTTATTCAATAAATAGTATTTTTATGGCCAAAAAAATTTAAATATAAACTTTTTTAGTGAAAAAGGGTGAAAATATAATTTTTGGGATTTTTCTAGAATTTTTATAGCAGGACCAATCAGAATCTGCCACATGGCATGCCATGCAAGCAGAGGAGTTGACTGGGTAAGCATGAAGACCGAATCATGTCGCGTGTGAGAAGGACGAAACATATGCCATGTATTAGCATAGCATTCAATCCGAGTTTTGAAATCGGTCAACGCGTCATGTCATGTGTCGCTACTCCATTGCTCCGTGCATTCCACACGTGCGCCATGCCATTTGTTCCCGCAAATCACGTCACGCCACATGTTGCTGACTCAACGAGCGTTGACTTTGATCGATCTCTCCTGCCACGCGTCACTCCTTGATTCATCCAATGAATTTCCCCTGCCACGTGTTGCGTTGTGATTGGCTGAAAGAGTCAGTTTTGCTTGTTTTGATCTGAAGCTGATCTGACGGTCCATATCGCACCTGAGTTTTATTTAAGCCCCTAATCACTCCCCATAAACCCTAATTTGCCTCAATTAGCATAATTTTGGTCATTTTTTGGAGCTAAAAAGAGAGAAAAATACAGAAAAATTCAAGAAAATACACAATTTTGGTAGAGATTCAAAAGGAAATTAATACTACAATTCAAGAGATTGATTGTATTTTTTTCTACTCTTTTTTTTATCAATTTTATGTATTTCTTTATGAAAAATATGAGCTTTATGAACCCAATTATATGTAATTAATTTATTAATTTAGGGATTTTACGAACCCAATTTTCACCATGTGATGATTTAATATTTTACCCAAATTATAATTATAATTTAATTATATTATTTAATCTGATTTGTATGCTATTAATTGTTTAGCCAACAATTTATCTATAGAGGCAATTAAATAGATTTGAGAGAATTATTTAATTGTTTGTCTTGATTAAATAACATGCATAGTTTCTAGGTAGAGATGTATGATTATTATGTATGTGATCCATAATTGATGAACTTAATGAGTAGTATGCAATTTAATTGGCATGAGAGTGTGATTGAATTAATTACTATATGGTGTGTAGTTTACTTGAGAGAGAAATACATGCTAGGTTAGATTCAATTGATCATGTAATTAATTGATAATTATATTGAGGGGATTTTAGCGATTCACATGTTTAGAAAATTGGGAGATTAAGTATTCCTAGATATTTTCTCATATATCTTTTTAATCACAAAATCTGATTCAATTAATTATTGTTATTTACTTTTAGTTATCTTAATTTTACTTCCTTAATATATAAAAACACAAAAAAAATTGATTTTTATTTTTTTGTTTTAAAAATTAGTTTTTAATAAAATAATCTCTATGAGAACGATCTTTTCTTATCATTATATTACTTGTTGCGATACGTATACTTACATATTCATTGCACACATAATTTGTGTGATAATAATGAATTTAGATTTGATCGAATTTGGATTGGTGAAAAATAGGCAATTTCGATCCGTTGCTCACCCCTACTTCAAAGTGTATCACAAAATCACTTTTAAAGTGTATCACTAATGCACATCATAAAAATAATCTAATTTTAAATTTGTAGTAACTTCTCCCATTTTTTAAATTACCTAAATAAAAAAATTGTGAGGTATTTATAGAAAATTCTTCAACTTTTGGTATGCTCTTTAACTACCCTTTTTGACCGCTTGGTGAGGATAATAGCCACCAAATCTAATCGATGGTTAACACTTACCATACCATTGGCCTCAAAGATTCCACCTTGGTATGCCACATGTTAAATCACATCAAGCTTAGCAAGCTTAGCGAGGTTGGTTGACTCTTTAATGAGACCTCGACAAGCGTTAAAAACATGAAGTTATGTATTTTAAAAATGTTGAGTAATTTTCCATAAATACTTAAAAAACAATGCAAAACACAACCTATACATTCTAACTACATGTCAAACCCCAAGTGATGTGTATATTATGCAAACATATGAAGTGTAATCTATGTGAGTGTATGAAATACTTAACCATGAGTGATCAACCATGCACAAAAGATGGTAAATACACTAAGTGAAATACAGATTTTGTATTTCACACATGGGAATTCCAACACTAAGGCAATAGAACTTACAATCTCCCCCTTTGACTTTCCATAGCAAAATACTAAACAATCTAAACAAAGACATGACATTGATACACAATAAACTTATGCAAGATGTACATAAAGAGTTCATTCCAATGAACAAACTTGAGCACAAAAACCAGACACCCTTAACATACCTATAACCAAGGCATCAATCTTCTCATGCTTCATCCATCTTATTGATCAATACTTTTAGAAGTTTTGTTATATTTCAAGTTGGTATTCCCCTGTGCAAAATATGAAGTCCGCGTTATTTTACTTAGTGTATTATCTTTCTCTATATAATGTCAATTACTAACTGTTTAGTATTACACATACTCATTTTGAATTAACATTTTATATGTTTACATGATATGCACACAACCATAGGGTTGTGAGTATATAGTTGGCACATTTAGATTTATGTATGTGTATTGAGTTCATTTTTTTTATTTGTGGGTATTTGTGAAAAACTTGGTAAATTTTCAAACAAAATGGCTATTTTTGGGAGCTTGTAAAGGTTCTTGTTGAATGGTCAGTGATTTAATCAGCAAGGAAGTTAAGAAATTATGGCCATCCATGATGATTATTGTTCTTATTGAGGTGGTCATCAGGGTTGGCGATGAGGGACATAGAAACTCAAGGGTTTTCTATAAATACCTCCATTTGTATTAATTGAATTAATTGAAAAATGTGGGGAAGCTCTGATAGTTTGTAAACTTGAATTTTTATTGAAAATTATTTTCTAACTTCAGTATTAGCAATATGTTGAGTGTGTTTTTGTATTGTTGATGTTTGAACCTAGGTTTGCATATTTTAAGGATATCTACATAGGTCCCCCGTCCGAGGTATTATGGTTCCACCTGGTTGTTATACACAGGAGACCAACCTTAGAAAAGGTAATGCATTTCTTTCACTTTCCCCAACTCTTGAACCTAGTCTTGACCATTTAAGACCTTAATAGGAAGCGAGTTGGTACCATTTCCAGAGAGAGATTAGAGAGAAGTTAAGACAATTGGTTGAATGTGTGGATCTTCATGAGGGGTCCATCTATTTATAGAATATTTAGGGATACAGGTGTTAGTTATATAATGTGTACACATATTTACATGTCAGAGGGACATAATTGGCCTAAAGTACAACATGTCAAGGGTAAAGGTCGAGTTAAGCTCATGCTGTCGTGTGAGCTTGGGTTGTCATTGAGCTCGGGCTATCGTACGGGTAGTACATCTGAGGTGCTTTACCTTCTATCTCAGGCTGGTGACTTGGTTTAGATGGTTTGTGAGGGTCGGGCTTCGGGCCGGTCCGGATGTCCAAACATCAAGTCACTTTACTCTTTTAGCTCTAGCTCCGATCTAAGGTGGAAGAGTAAATACCAGGCATAGGATATAAACTGTTCAGCTCCCCTAATAAATGCGTGTCAGTTGATTGGAGAGAGAAACTAAGTGCCTCTATATAAAGAGATGATTGGGTTGGGACTTATCATTGTTACCTACAAAATTGAGAAACATGGAAGAAAAACACTCTTTTATTTCACCTCAAGCTTGTAAAATATTTTCAATTCGGTAGTAAGAGTCCAGCTCGGGTTATAATTTTCTCTATTCTAGTTTTTTAGAATTCAAGCGTTGAGAACCTAACGATTTTCAACTTTCTTCTTAGGTTAGTTTTTAAGGAACGATTTATTTTATTTTCAACTCGTCCCCAAGTAATCTCTTCTTTTTGTACCTTACCACCTATTATTTTTTTCTTTATGTTTTTGTAGCTTTTCATAGAATGCAAAGAGAGGCGACCTCAGCTTCTGGCTCAGGCTCATGGGAGAGCCCCTAATAGTCTAGTGCTAGTGATAACTTGGGGTGTTTTGGCTTAGGCTCTTCTAGTGAGGCGAGTCGATCTTCCCCTCAACTCTCTACCTCTACGCCTCACCCTCAAACCATTCCCACTATGATATTAAGTGTGCCTCAAACTTAAATCTCAGTGGCTAGGACGTGGAGGAAAAACTGAGGAATATAGGTTATGGGGAACCAACAGGTCACATTAGGGGTTGGTCGGATGTACCTAAGACTTATGGGTTGCTTCCCTAGGATGAAGATAGATTAATAAGAACCTACAACATCCCTTTCTAGGTTCAAATAATGATTCCTCTGGAGGGCACTTGTGATAGTGATCAACCTCTATTTGGGTGGACTATTTTTCATGAGAAAGCTCTATGGTTGGGGTTAGGTTCCTCCCATATCCTCTTATTAGGAGGTTCTTGGGTTCGGACGCAGCTTGTGTTAGGGCAATTGATACTTAACGGATGGAGATATCTGCTCTGCCTAACATTGATCTGTCAAGAGCTTGGGGTGGACTTAGAGATGGCTAAGTTTAATGAGGCGTATATCCTAAAACATAACCTCATAGATGCGAGGAGGGTCTATATATTAGTGAAGTAGGATAAGGGGGTGAATGTGTCTCTTCTTGAAAATGAGAAAAATTGGAAAAATTATTTTTTCTATGTTTCAAGTCAGTGGAAGTCTCCTACATATGACACGAGATTAATAAGGAGCATCTAGAACGACACTAAGGTTGTGATAAGAAATATAGATTCTCTAATCACGACCTTGAGTATTGATATGAAGTAAAGGTTGGCTAATATCCAAAACTATCTTTCTAAGAAGACCAATTGGAGGACCTTATTAAACAACCCATGCTTTTTTACGTACAAGTTGATGTGGCAAGGTGCTGTGGAGCATTCCTTAGACTAAATCGTAAACTTCAGGCTCCTTCTAAATGCAAAACTCCTCCTACATACTTTGAAGGCTAGTTCTTTACTTCTTATATATACTATGCCCTTTTTTTGAACCTGAGGTGATTAACATGGTATCCTCTTGCTATTAATCTACAGATCTCATGGATTTGACCATTTCTTAGCCTTTTGCTCATATGAAGACCAAGGTTACAGTGGAAGGGGTAATTTCTCCCACAGGTGCACCCCTACTCTTGGGAGGGGAGGGAGGGAGGGAGGGAGGGAGAGGGGGGAGGGGGTCATCGGTGGGTAGAAAAAGAGGCAAGTCCTCTAATAAAAGTCACCCTTCTTCACTTAAGAAGAAAAAGAAGAGAGTTGTGGTTGATGAGTCTACCCTTGGCCCCGAGCCTCTGAACGTTTACCTTCTCTTATCACCCTTACAGGAGCAATATGTGACTCCAACTCCCTGCTTGGGTTCTAAAGAATATGGAAATCGTTTAAGGGATTTGAAGAAGGGGAAGGCTATCTATAAGAACCTTATTCTTGATGTTGAGGGGATCATCCTAAATTGAGGTTTGGCAACAAAGTACCTCAATCATTGTATAAGCCACCTTTCTACTGATATATGTAAGAAGCAACTCGAGGCTATTTACAAGAGGGTGGATTCTAGCGAGGTCATCCATCGTTAGATGTGTCAAATGCATTATCCTTCATTTTTGTTTGTGATATTTAGCGCAAGTGTGAGCTTGAGATTTATTTATTTAACCTCATTTCTATGTTGTAGTTGATACTGCTCTATAATTTCGAAAAAGATCACAGCGTGGGTTATTTAAAAGCCAAGTTGGTTCAAGAAAAGTAGAGTCATGCATTTACACGCTCAAAGTACACTACACTATTGACAAGATTAACAAAATGGGAGGGCAAGGCAATTAATAAGAAGGAGAAGCTGAATAGGGCCACCTTTGAGCTCAATGTGTATGCCCGACATGTTGTTGAGATTGAGGAGGCTTAGAGGTGAGTTGAAGAGGGGGCCAGGGAATATAGAGACAAGCTAAGGCTTCTGCGTGAAGAGGTGCATCGTAAAGAAAATGTCGATGTAGATGTTATGGCTCGAAAGCTTGAGTCTAGTGTTGAGTGGTGATCGGGGCAGAACCGACATCGCCGATCCTGCCCGTTACTTTGGTTTTATCTATTTATAAAACTCTCGCAAGTGCACGAATCATTTCGTAGAAAATGATAAGTATACTCCCAAGGTCGATCTAAGGAAGGAATGTATGTGGTTTTTAATTTATTATTCAAACTTTTAAAAACGAAATTAAATCCTAAACATCCTGTCACGATAGTTTGGTTTTTGTGTTCCTAATCTAATAACATAAAATAAATAAACATATATACAAATTCAATAATTAATAAACATATATACAAATTCAATAAATAATAAACATATATACAGATTCAATAAATATTCATGCAAATTTTTATCATTTATATTAGCGGAGTATTTATGGATATAATAACTAAGTTAATTATGCTTGCTCATATTATTTAGGTTATTAAAGAGATGAGTGGATATTTATTGATGGTCTCTGTTTTATATGAGTACGACCGTGGGTGGGGGTAGATATTCTTTGTTAAGTAAACAAATCAATTAACACGTATGGATTGGGGTGATAACTAATTTGATTAATTAAATTAATTCCTTTTTCTAAGAGATTGAAAATGAACCATTTAAATGCCACCTTTGGTGGGGTTAGACGAGTTTAAACTTTATTCAAGGTGTCCAAATTAAACCTAAGAATTTAGTTATCCGAGTACTAACTTTCAAGTTTTAAAACCACTACTTGAAAATATGTTGTCAATACATTTTCGGATAATAATTCTTATAAAAACTTTTGAAATAGAGCTTCACTCTAATTACCTAGAGGCGATTGTACCAACAAATAAAAGAGCACTACTCTAAATTAGACAGGATAACTAAACCTTAAAATCTAATTTTCGATTTAAGTTTGTAATGAAAAATAATATATTTCTCTCTAACATTCTTAATATAAAATCTTGAATAAAAATAAAATCAATTTATTTTAGAGATTTTTACCTATTTAATATTTCGTAAGCATAACAACGTCATTATTACATCATATTTACTAAACAGCCAGCATAGTTAAATTTAACCACAGACAAGTTGAATATAACATGTAAGAATAAAGCATAAAAATAAGCGTAAAGAAAATAAAATCCTTACAGAACTTGACGCTATTCCGTAGTGGAAAACCTCCAAGCGGAATTTGCACTCCCATTTATTGAATCAAAAATCTAAATTATTACAAAAACATTACAAGTTCCTCTCAAAAAGAGAAGAACTCTAAACCTAAGAGAATTGAACTAAAAACTAAGAGAAAAACAAAGAAAAGCTTAGAAACTAAGAGAGAAACTAAGAAAAACTCAAAAACTAAGAAATGAGAGAAAGAAAGAAGAGAGAAGTGTGTTTTGAAGGTGTGTTTTGAAGTGAAGGGAAGGGGGGTATTTATAGGTGAGGATGGAGAGAAAAAATGAGTAAAAAAATGTTAAAAAAATATTAAAAAATGTAAAAACGCGTATTGGAATTGCTGATGTCATTAATGACGTCAGCATGACGTCACAGGGGCGGCTGCACGTGAAAAATGGGGCGAAAAGGCGTTGGGCGCGCGGAGGGGGGCTGCTGGGTGATGAGTGCTCAAAAAGCACTAAAATAACCATGATTTTATGCACATTAATTGATTAAAAATATATATATTTATATGTTTTATCATATATTTATATAAATTTGTCTTTTTCGGAATCACGGGTATTTTTATTGTTTTTCAGGTATTTTGGCTTAAAAACGCAATTTAAAGACTCAAAGAAGAATACTTGAAGCAATACATCACAAATAAATTAATAAATAAGTGGAAAAAGGTCAACAAACATGGAAAAATTGGACAAAATGGGTCGAAAAGGTCAAAAATGTCAAAAAGCGAGAAAAACGCGCGCCATGCTACTCCTTGACTCGCCAAAATCAGCTGCTACGGGTTCTGTTCATGCGCGGCACAACGCGCGCGGGTTCTGTTCACGCAGCGCGCAGCCGCTTAGCCAGCCACCGCGCAACGCGTTTTGACCCATTTTTCACGTGCAGCCCCATGACGTCATCTTGGCGTCATTGATGACCTCAGGTCCAAAACACGTTTTTATTTTTTTTAATATTTTTTTAACATTTTTTTAATCATTTTTTCTCTCCATCCTCACCTATAAATACCCCTTCCATTCACTTCAAAACACACCTCAAAACCTCACTTCTCTCTTCTTTCTTTCTCTCATTTCTTAGTTTTTGAGTTTTCTTTAGTTTCTTTCTTAGTTTCTAAGCTTTTCTTAGTTTTTCTCTTAGTTTTTAGTTCAATTGTCTTAGGTTTAGAGTTCTTCTCTTTTGAGAGGAACTTGTAATGTTTTTGTAATAATTTAGATTTTTGATTCAATAAATGGAAGTGCAAATTCTGGAGGTTTTCTAGCAACTAGAATAGCATCGAAGTTACGTAAGGATTTTATTTTCTTTACAGCTATTTTTATGCTTTATTCTTACATGTTATATTTAATTTGTCTGTGATTAAATTTAAGCGTATTATAATCATGATATAATAATAACGTTGTTATGCTTGGGAAATATTAAATAGGTGAAAATTTGTAAAATGAATTGATTTTATTTTTATTCAAGATTTTATATTAACGATGTTAGAGAGAATTACATTATTTATGATTACATACTTAAATCTAAAGTTAGACTTTAAGGTTTAGTTATCCGTCTAATTTAGAGTAGTGCTCTTTTATTTGTTGGTACAATCGCCTAGTTAGAGTGAAGCTCTATTTCAAAAGTTTTTATAAGAATTATTATGTGGAAATGTATTGATAACATGTTTTCAATAGTGATTTTAAAACTTGAAAGTTAGTACTCGGATAACTAAATTCTTAAGTTTAAATTGGTCACCTTGAATAACATTTAAAATGTCTAACCCCACCACAAGAGCCATTTAAATGGTTCATTTTCAATGTCTTAGAAAAGGGAACTAATTTTACTAAAGAAATTAATTATGAACCTCACCCATATGTGTTAATTGATTTGTTTAGTTAACAAAGAGTATCTAACCCACCAAGGTGGTATTCATACAAAAAAGAGAATCAATAAAATATCAATTTATATCTTTAATAACCTAGATAATATGAGCAAGCATAATTAATTTAGTTATTATATACATAAATACTTCAGTAATATAGATGATAAAATTTGCGTGAATCTTTATTGATTTTGTGTTTGTATTTATTTATTCAACTTCTATCTATGTTTATTCTTTTTAGATTATATTTAATTAATCTGTATATATGTTTATTTTATGTTATTAGATTAGGAACACAAAAACCAAAACTATCGTGACAGGATGTTTAGGATTTAATTTCGTTTTTAAAAGTTTGAATAATAAATTAAAAACCACATACATTCCTTCCTTAGATCGACTCGAGTATACTTATCATTTTCTACGAAATGATTCGTGCACTTTAGAGTTTTACAAATATTAAAACCAAAGTATTTGCGAGAATTGGCGATCTTTCGCTCATCAAGTTTTTGGTTCTTGCATGGAAGGAATAGCGTTTTTATTTTTTTTATAAAAATTTTTAAAATATTTTTTTTTTTTAAATAATTTTTATTTTTTTTTTTTTTTTTTTTTTTTAAAAAAAAAAAAAAAAAAAAAATAATAATAATAATAATAAATAAAATAAAATAAAATAAAATCAAATCAAATTTAATCAAATTTCAAATTTCATAAAAAAAAAAAAAAAAAAAAAAAAAAAAATTTTAAAATTTTTAAAATTTTAAGTTAATAAGAAATAAGATAGTGTGAATAGTAAAATAAAATTACCGTCAGAAAAAAAAAAAAAATAAAAAAAAAAAAAAAAATTAAAAAAAATAAAAAAAAAAAAATAAATAAATAAAAAAATTGTCTAGTGTTTTGTATTAAATGCCATGTAAATTTTGTAATTTCTTTATTTTTGTTGGACGGAGTTTTAAATTTACGTTTAAAAATAGTCATGCGTGGTAGGAGATCCTTAGGAAACCACCTAACACCATATGTAAATAATATTCATAAATTTAAACAAGTGTCAACAACACGGATCCTACCCATCAACCTCGATTTTGAGCCAAACATAGAACCACGTCTTAATCCTTTACTAGAACCAAAAGAAATGGAGGAAAACCAACATGTTGGGAAACCACGATGAAGGAGTTTGCAAGACCTAGGTGATTGGCACGGAATCGCCGCTATCCGATTGGGAGAGGTCGCTAGGAATTATGACCTTAAAAATATTCATTTTTCTATGCTTCCTTCCTTCTATGGGCTACCTAATGAAGATTCTCTTTCCTTTATGAGAGATTTCTATGCTACGGTCCAAACATTCCCCAGTATTCTAAACGAGGATCGGCTTAGAATGAGATGTTTTCCGTACACCTTAAAGGATAAGGCTAAAGCTTGGTTGATGTCACTTACCCACGGTTCTCTCGATGACATGGGGTCAAATTTACAATAAATTCATGGGAAAATTCTATTCCCATCAAAAACATCGGTGAGAGGAAAGATTGCTACTTTCTCTCGGATGGAAGGAAGAACCATTCCATGAAGCTTGGGATAGGTTCAAAATGTTTCTCACTCAATGTCCCCATCATAGCTTTCCCTACGGTTGCCAGAACCAATTCTTTTACGATGGACTTACACAACAATGTCGGTTCATTGTCGACAACGCCGGGAGGAGCAATAGGAGAAAAGGCGCATCGAAACGTATAATCTCTTTGAGATGTTGGGTGCTAATTCCCGAGAAAAGCTCCAGAGTGAGAAAAGTGGTGTTCGTGAGATTGACTCGGTAATGAAGTTCAACAACAACTTGTTCAACCGACTAAGCAAGTTGCCGCTTCTCGCTACACAAACCAACACAAATAATGAACAATTTGGTTTGTACAAACAACATGGGACAAGATGCTGGCTTTGTCCATATCAAGGAGATACAACTGGACTGAGCGGGTTAATGTGTTGGGAGCATATCAACAAAGACCAAGGTTTGATCCCAATTCAAATACCTATAATCCTGGTTGGAGAAGTCATCCAAATTTCTCTTGGAGGCAAAATAACCCTCCTTTCCCTCAAAGCTCAAACCAGCGAGCGATTCCACCCACCTATTCCACGAAGCATTCCAAATAAACCAACCCTGGAGGACAACTTGAATTCTTTTATTCAAGTTTGTAGGGACAATCAATCAAAACCAATCAACGGTTGGACTGTGGAAGCATCAAAAAGGTGGAAGTTCAAGTTGAGCAGTTAGTTGAACATTTGCGAAAGGCAAAATTGAAACTTAAATGAATTCAATGAAGAGGAGACATTGAGTTTTTCATTCGCAATCTCAAGCAACGTCTTACTAGAAGACGATAAATTTTAGTCCTACGTAGGAGGTCACCCATTATTGTATTTTCCTTTGTTTTAGTTTTGCGTGTAATAAAAAAAAAAAAAAAATATATATATATTTCAAATGAAATAAATTTGTTTGTTTCAAAAATTGTGTCCCTTCGTTTAAATTAAAAAAAAAAAAACAAAAAAAATATTTAGGTTCCTTGCATTTTTTTTAGAGATATCTTCTATTGTTTTAAGAGCAAAATGTTGATTCACTGATAGGAGGAGGATCATTTTCAACTACAAACAACCATGGGAGATCTGTCAAGATAGGCGGAAAAAGATGAAAGACTATACAATGCCAATCATTGGCAATGTAACTTCCGGTATCCAATTACAAGAGGTCATGAGGAATTATGAATTGAAAAAGATTCATTATTCTTTGTTGCCTTCCTTTTACGGTATCCCTAATGAAGACCACTTTGCATTTCATTCGAGAATTCTATGCTATTGTCCAAACCTTTCCACTACATGCAATTAATGAAGATCAACTTAGGATGAGGTGTTTTCCTTACACTCTCAAAGATAAAGCTTGGTCATGGTTCATTACTCTACAAATCGGGTTCTCTTAAAACTTGGGAGGTCTATGAAATTTTTATGGGTAGGTTCTATTCCCATCAAAAGATTGATCTAAGAACAAAGATAGCAACATTTTCTCAAATGAATGAAGAGCCTTTCATGAAGCTTGGGAACGATTCAAACTCCTATTCATTCAATGTCAAAATCATAGCTTTCCATTACAGCTACAAAACCAATTCTTTTATGATGGATTGACACTACTGAGTCAATACATGATTGATAATCTTCTTTGGAGGTGCGATAGGAGAAAAGACCGCAGAGGAAACCTATAATCTCATGAGCTATTGGGTTCTAATTCCCAACAAAGAGGTGGTAGAAGGAAAGCACGTGTCAATGAAGTCGGCTTTGATAATGAGATAACCTTGCAACTTGTGAATTGACTAAACAAGTGAAATTCCTCACGTCTCACCAAATTTCAAATCAAGAGGTATGTGGAGTGTGTTGTTCAATTGGGCATGGTATTCATAATTGTTCAAATATTTGTGATTCTAGTGTCGATGCCATAGAGGAAGTCCAATATTTTCAAAAGTATCATCCAAACACCTATAATCACCCAACCTACAACCACCCTTACCCACCAAGCCAATCTTTTAAACCAACCTTAGAAGATAGCTTGAATGCTTTTATTCAAGTTAGTCGTGACAACCAATCGATGACTAATCAAAGGTTGAACACCATGGAGGCTTCGGTTAAAAGAATTGAATCTAAAGTTAGACAGCTGGTGAACAAATGCAAAAGAAAGAACCGGGAAAGTTGCCAACCGGAACAAGCAAAAGATGTTAGAACCCTTCGGTGGTAAGGTAGTCAATACCAAGTTTACGAAATCTCTAAACTACCATGTAGTTCATATAACAAAGAAGGCAATATTCTAATCTCGCAAAAGGAGAAACAAGTGTTAAACTTAACAAGCCTTGAAAAACTCATTGGGGGTCATCGACACTCCCAAAATTCAAAAGACAACAGAACCACACCGGATGCAAGTACCTTTTCCCCACCTATTGAAAGAATCCAAACAAGATAAGCAATTCAATGATCTTTTTAATATGCTCTCTAAAGTAAATATCAATTTACCATTATTAGAAGTGATCATGAATGTGCCTCATATGCCAAGTTTTTCAAAGAGTTGAACACTAAGAAAAGGAGGTATGAATCGAATGAGCAGTAGTAGTATCGAAATTTCTAGCGTACTTGACAAACTACCCCTAAGTTGAAAGACCACGAAGTTTTATTATAAACATAACTATGGGGGATAGGAAGGTTGCTAAAGCAATGCTTGATTTAGGTGCTAGTATAAATTTGATGCCCTACTCTATATTCTTACACTCGATCTAGGGGATTTAAAACCCACAACTATGTCCGCAACTTGCGGATAGATCTCTTAAATACCCGGAGAATAGTTGAGGATGTTTTGGTACAGTAGACAAACCGATAATACCTGTTGACTTTGTGGTTCTGGATATGCAAGAAAATCCGCATTGGACAGAGAGCATACAATATTGCTTGGTAGACCATTTATGGCAACTACTAAAACTATTATTGATGTCCAAGATGGAAATTTGACAATGACAGTCTTAGGAGAAATTTGTTCATTTCAAAGTTTTTGATTCTTCACCTTTCCCTTCTATTTACGCCATCGATGAAATATTCGAAATTGATCCTTTGGATAATCTTGTCCAAAACACCTTTTTCCAAACCGAATAGAAGACAAGCTTGAAACTGTTCTTACACTTGAAAAGGTTGAAGAAGATTTAGATGAAGAAATTAAGGGGTACCTTGAACAACTAGACAATAATGAAGTGATGACAAAATCTAGTGCACTTTTAAATCTACCCAGTTCTTCATCTATTAAAGAGGCCAATCCACAGAACTTGAACTCAAAGACTTACCCGAGCACTTAAAATATGTGTTTTTGGGAGAAGGAGAAACATATCGAGTGATAATTTCTTCAACCTTGACCAAACCACAAGAAAAGGAACTCATCAAAGTGCTTAAACAAGTTTAAGAAATCTATAGGTTGGAGTATAGGAGATATAAGAGGCATTAGTCCAACAATGTGTATGCACAAGATCAACTTGGAGGATGGTGCTAAACTGCAGAGGCCCAAAGAAGACTAAACCCAAACATGCAAGAGGTAGTTAAAAGGAAATCCTTAAATTGTTAGGAGAAGGGATTATCTATCCTATTGCGGATAGTAAGTGGGTTAGTCCGATGCATGTGGTACCAAAGAAATGCAGGATAACAGTTGTTAAAAATGATAAAAGTGAATTAGTACCCACTAGAATAATCACTTTGGATGGAGAATGTGTATAGATTTTAGGAAACTAAATTTATATACGAAAAAGGATCACTTTCCTCTTCCATTCATTGATCAAATGTTGGAAAGATTAGTCAAGTACCTAATTTTCTTGTTTTTGGATGGGTATCAGATATTATCAAGTACCCATAGCACCAGGAAGATCGGAAAAGACCACCTTTACATGTCCTTTTGGGACATTTGCTTTCATGAGAATGCCATTTGGGTTATGCAATGCTCCTGCTACTTTCCGAGAGATGCATGATATCCATTTTCTCGGACATGGTGGAGAAGTTCATTGAAATTTTCATGGACGATTTCTCTGTCTTTGGGAACTCATTTGATGATTGCTTACATAAATTGACTTTGGTTTTAGAAAGATGCATTGAATGCAATCTAACCCTTAGTTGGGAGAAAAGTCATTTTATGGTTCAACAAGGGATAGTTTTGGGACATATAATTTCAAACAAGGGTATTGAAGTTGATAAGGCAAAAGTTGAATTGATATCCAAACTACCTCCCTACATCCGTGAAGGGGATAAGAAGCTTCTTGGGACATGCAGGATTTTACAGACGATTTATTAAAGATTTCTCTAAAATAAGTCGTCCTTTATGTAACTTATTATCCAAAGATCTTGAATTTGACTTCAATGATATTGCCTTATTTCCTTTAATACCTTGAAAGAGAAACTAACATCTACCCTGTTATAATGGCACCAAACTGTCTTTACCTTTTGAGATAATGTGTGGCGCTTCGATTATGCAATAGGAGCAGTCTGGGACAAAGAGTGGATAAGCGTTTACATGTCATCTACTATGCTAGCAAAACACTCAATGATGCCCAAATGAATTACACCACCATGAAAAGGAATTCTTGGCTATAGTATTCTCTTTAGACAAATTTCGGTCTTATTTAGTAGGATCTAAAGTGATTGTACATTCGATCATCTTTGCTTTAAGATACCTATTAAGTAAACCAAATGCCAAGCCAAGATTAATCAAAGTGGGTCTTACTCTTACAAGAATTTGACCTAGAAATCAAGGATAAGAAAGCGTGAAAACTTAGTAGTGACCATTTGTCTAGGTTGATTTCGACTTCAATTCTCTTAAAGATGAGAGTAATGATGATATAGTTGAAACCTTTCTGATGAGCAGGTTATTTTTCATAGGTCAGAACCCATGGTATGCGATATTGTAAACTATCTTGCCCTTTGGTGTTTTGCGACCTAACACTTCATATCGGGACAAGAAAAGGTTTTTAAAACTATTAAGGACTATTTGGGATGACCCTTATTTATACAAGATTGGTCAAGATCAAGTCATCTAGGAGATGTGTACCGAAGAAAGAACATAAGAGCATTTTGACTTTTTGTCATGAACTTTCATTGTGGGGGTCATTTTGGAGTGAAAAAGACAGCCGTAAGATATTACGGTCAGATTCTTTTGGATTACTCTTTTTAAAGATGCTCATATGTTTTGTGCACAATGTGATAGATGTCAAGAAACAGGAAACATAAGCAAAAGAGATGAAATGCCTTTGACATCTAATTTAGTTGTTGAACTCTTTGATGTATGGGGATTGACTTAAATGGGTCCTTTTCCCCATCTAATGGTTTTCAATACATTTTGGTTCTTGTGGATTATGTGTCCAAGTGGGTAGAAGCTATCCACCAAAACCAATGATGCTAATGTTGTTGTGAAATTCTTGAAAGATTTCATATTCGGTAGGTTCGAACGCCTAGAGCTATAATAAGTGATGGAGGTAGCCATTTTTTGTAACAAACTCTTTGATGGAGTACTAAACAAGTACAACATCACACGTAAAATAGCTACTCCATATCATCCTCAAACTCCTAGGTTTAGTGGAAGTGAGCAATGAGGCAAATTAAGGGAATCTTGGAACGACCTTGTCGTCCGTCAGTCAAGGAAGGATTGGGCATTTAAGCTAAATGATGCCTTATGGGCATACCGCCACAACTTACAAAACACCTATTGGGATGAGCCGCTAGGTTAATCTTTGGGAAAGCGTACACCTTCCAGTTGAACTTGAACTCAACACAAAGC
Organism: Hippophae gyantsensis; assembly: GCA_030763125.1. Lineage (NCBI taxonomy): Eukaryota > Viridiplantae > Streptophyta > Magnoliopsida > Rosales > Elaeagnaceae > Hippophae > Hippophae gyantsensis. Next base: position 66,238,080 of record CM061031.1, read on the forward strand.
TTATTGGGCAATTAAAGAGTTAAACATGGATTTAGATAAAGCGGTGAAAAAACGATTACTCCCGGCTTCATGAGTTGGAAGAAATTAGGAATGAAGCCTATGAGAATGCCAAATTATACAAGGGCGTACTAAGCGCTATCATGACAAGAGGCTAGTTCTAAAACTCTTCACCACGGAATGAAAGTTCTTTTATTTAACTCGTTTGAGATTGTTTCCAGAAAAAGATCAAGATGGGATGGACCATTCAAAATAGTTCAAGTATTTGAACATGGAGTAGTGGAACTATTGGACTCCGAAGACACAAAAAACGTTCAAAGTCAATGGCCATCGTGTCAAGCCTTATTTAGAAGAACCAAACAACATTCTTTGAAATGGATTGCATTTGGTGCGAGTAACCTTAGCACCAAAAAGATACGTCTTGCTAAGGCGTTAAACTAAGCTGGATGGAGGCAACCCATCATTTTAGGTAAAAATAATAATAAAAAAAAAAAAAACAATAAAAATACTTATAAAAAATAAAAAAAAAAAAATTTTGTTTGTTATTTGTTTTATTTACTTAATTTTATTGTTTATTTCATTTTAATTACATGTGAATAATTGTTAAATTGTTAAAACTAAAAATATTTGTTGAGATGTTAGAAGTTTCTGACGCGATACGTATACACTTTATACCTTTATTGAATATGATGGATGCCTTGCATTTCCATTACTACTTGCACATTCTACAGAAATAGGTAATCTTTCTTCTCTTCTCTCTTTATCTTTAATTTTGATTGTTACATTGAGGACAATGTAAGTTCTAGGTTGGGGGTGGTGAAAAGTTACCATGCTTAATTAAAATAAAAAAAAAAAATAAAAAAAAAATATACTTTTTCATTTTTTGTGTGCTTGGTTTTATTTCTATTCTGTGTGATTTAGTAATTTTTGGAATAAAAATAAAATAAAATAAAAAAAAAAGAGAAAGTTTCACAAAAGTTTATCATTTCTTTAAATCAAATTTAAGTAAATAGTTAAGTCTTTTGTCTTGTTAGATTAATTTTGAAAACATATCATTAAATTTTTTGTAATTATTTTTGATAATTAGTTAGTTTTTGTCATAATTAGTATTTCTTGATAAGATGTAGAAATTATATTAAACCCAAAATCGGTGTTTATGAGTTTTTTTTAGTGGAGACTACCTTTGTGAGATATAATTTGAGCCTAATTTCCTTTATTAAGTGAAATATATATTTTTTCTACTCCAAACACATTTCTTATTTCTTCAAATTTTTAGATGATCTCTATAGGTATTAGCATTGAATGTATGAATTTTTTTCATTTTAATAGAGTATCATATATTTTTTGATTATTATTTTTGCTTAGATTAAATGATTTGAGTAGAAGTTGATAGTATATGCTTATATCTCATTTATGCATGACTACTACAAAACAAAAGACATATCTGGGGTTACCTAAACCAAGATCAAACAGAAAAGCCACAAAATTAACCACTCACTTAAAATCCAAAATATGTACAATGCAATACATTGGGTTATTTCTCTAAGAAATACACATATTGAAAAATATCTACAAAAAAAAAAAAAAAAAAAAAAAAAAAGAGAGAGATAAAAATAGTATCATCTACATCTTATAACCACATTCTTTTCACAAAGTTGTGAGTAAAGGCTAATTACAAAAGAAAGATATAAGAAGTAATTCCCCAAAAGTCATTGCAATTTCTTCATTTGTAAAAGGCATATATCTTGAAATTCTTTCTTAATGAGTTTGATTTATGCATGAAAAATAATTTTTATATATGATATCTTTATAATTTATACATTTGATTCCTTTCATGAGATCAATGTTAAAATAACACTTTGAGCCTTTATTCTTTATACATATGCGAACATATTAGTTCATTTCTATACATCAACTCTTTCGGCATATAAATTAGTATGAGTGTTTGAACCCATGGGATTAGATGTTTTGAGAGTATTGACTTGTGAGGAATAGAGTCGGCTTAATTGATTCATGACACGAAATTGGGTGAAATTAAATTGATACATTTTTGATATGAAATATGAAAATGATTTTCGACTAATTATTATAATAAATCATGATTGTTTAAAGAGATTAAAATAACTTATGCTTGAGATTTTAATTATGATCTTAAAGGAGATTAAAAAGTATGAGAGATTTTTGTGAGATGTTGATAATTTGTGATTTTGTTGTAAATTTAATTTTTTAAGTTGTTTGTTTTGTTGTTTGTTTTGTTTGTACAGTTAGTACAGTGTTTGTGGGTATCATTACTGAAAACCCTCACGAGACTCAAACGCGTCCACTAGGGCAAGCTAGGGGTTTAAAGGCTTGTTGCATAGGCTAAATGCAACGGTGGCAATCCACGGAAGTAATTTAGGATAGTATAATTTTTAGTTTTATAAACTTCTCTTGCTAAGGGACTTAGCGAAGTGTTGAGGTTGTGATGAGTGCTCAAAAAGCACTAAAATAACCATGATTTTATGCACATTAATTGATTAAAAATATATATATTTATATGTTTTATCATATATTTATATAAATTTGTCTTTTTCGGAATCACGGGTATTTTTATTGTTTTTCAGGTATTTTGGCTTAAAAACGCAATTTAAAGACTCAAAAAAGAATACTTGAAGCAATACATCACAAATAAATTAATAAATAAGTGGAAAAAGGTCAACACACATGGAAAAATTGGACAAAATGGGTCGAAAAGGTCAAAAATGTCAAAAAGCAGAAAAACGCGCCCTTGTTACAGCAGCAATTGACCATGACACCGCTTAAAGCTGGCAGCGGCAGTTCTTTGTTCACGCCTTGTGGCCTACAGCTTGTCAGCGCAGCCCAACGTAGCGTTTTTGACCCATTTTCACGTGCAGTCGCCCCATTGTGGCGTCATGCGACGTCATTGATGACTCTCAAGTCCAAAACACATTTTTTATTTTTTTAATATTTTTTTTTAACATTTTTTAATCATTTTCTCTCCATCCTCACCTATAAATACCCCCTTCCATTCACTTCAAAACACACCTCAAAACCTCACTTCTATCTTCTTTCTTTCTCTCATTTCTTAGTTTTTGAGTTTTCTTTAGTTTCTTTCTTAGTTTCTAAAGCTTTTCTTAGTTTTTCTCTTAGTTTTTAGTTCAATTGTCTTAGGTTTAGAGTTCTTCTCTTTTTGAGAGGAACTTGTAATGTTTTTGTAATAATTTAGATTTTTGATTCAATAAATGGAAGTCAAATTCGCTTGGAGGTTTTCTAGCAAATCAGGAATAGCATCGAAGTTCTGTAAGGATTTTATTTTCTTCTGAGTTATTTTATGCTTTATTCTTACATGTTATATTTAATTTATGTCGTGATTAAATTTAACGTGCTAGTGATTTATAATCATGATATAATAATAACGTTGTTATGCTTACTTAAATATTAAATAGGTCAAAATTTCTAAAATGAATTCCTTTTACTTTTATTCAAGATTTAAGATCAAGCATGTTACAGAGAATTACATTATTTTTCATTACAAACTTAAATCTGAAAGTTAGACTTTAAGGTTTAATTATCCTGTCTAATTTAGAGTAGTGCTCTTTTATTTGTTGGTACAATCGCCCGGTAGTTAGAGTGAAGCTCTATTTCAAAAGTTTTTATAAGAATTATTATGTGGAAATGTATTGACAACATGTTTTCAATAGTGATTTTAAAACTTGAAAGTTAGTACTCGGATAACTAAATTCTTAAGTTTAATTTGGACACCTTGAATAAAGTTTAAATCGTCTAACCCACCAAAGGTGGCATTTAAATGGTTCATTTTCAATCTCTTAGAAAAAGGAATTAATTTAATTAACCAAATTAGTTATCAACCCCACCCATAGGTGTTAATTGATTTGTTTAGTTAACAAAGAGTATCTAACCCCACCAAAGGTGGTATTCATACAAAAAAGAGAATCAATAAAATATCAATTTATATCTTTAATAACCTAGATAATATGAGCAAGCATAATTAACTTAGTTATTATATCCATAAATACTCCACTAATATAAATGATAAAATTTGCATGAATATTTATTGAATCAGATTTGTATTTATTTATTCAATTTGTATCTATGTTTATTCTTTTTAGATTATATTTAATTAATCAGTATATATGTTTATTTTATGTTATTAGATTAGGAACACAAAAACCAAAACTATCGTGACAGGATGTTTAGGATTTAATTTCGTTTTTAAAAGTTTGAATAATAAATTAAAAACCACATACATTCCTTCCTTAGATCGACCTTGGGAGTATACTTATCATTTTCTACGAAATGATTAGGTGCACTTGCGAGAGTTTTACAAATATTAAAACCAAAGTATTTGCGAGAATTGGCGATCTTGGGTTTTCGCTCATCATGGCGTTGCGCACGCGCGCGTTGTCGGCTACAGCGCGGCCTCGGCGCGCGTGAACGATGCCCGCGCGATGGGGCGCGCGTGGATGGGCAGGCAGTGCGTGCGGGCGGCAATTGGCGGCCAAGGCTCTTGTGTAGCGGCAATGGGCGCGATTTCCGTCTTTTGACATTTTTGGCCTTTTCGACCCATTTTGTCCAATTTTTCCATGTTTGTTGACCTTTTCCCACTTATTTATTAATATATTTGTGATGTATTGCTTCAAGTATTCCTCTTTGAGTCTTTAAATTACGTTTTTAATCCAAAATACCTGAAAAACAATAAAAATACCCGTGATTCGAAAAAGACAAATTTATATAAATATATGATAAAACATATAAATATATGTATTTTTAATCAATTAATGTACATAAAATCATGGTTATTTTAGTGCTTTTTGACCACTCATCACAACCCCAACCAAACTTCTTGCTAGTCACTTAGCAAGAGAAGCCATAAAAACTAAAAATTAAACTATCCTAAATCACTTCCGTAGATTGACACGGTTGCATTTAGCCTATGCAACAAGCCTTTAAACCACTAGGTTGCCCTAGTGGACGAGTTTGAGTCTCGTGAGGGTTTTGATAATGATACCCACAAACATTGAACTAAATGTAAAAATTAAAAGAAATAATAACAACAATCAACTAAAATTACAACAAAATCAAAAATTAAATTTTAAGAATAAAAGAAAACAACATATCACAAAAATGTCTCATACTTTTTAATCTCCTTTAAGATCATAATTAAAATCTCAAGCATAAGTTATTTTAATCTTTTTAAACAATCATGATTTATTATAATAATTAGTCGAAAATCATTTTCATATTTCATATCAAAAATGTATCAATTTAATTTTACCCAATTTCAGTGTCATAAATCCGAATTCGCTTCGACTCTATTCCTCACAAGTCAATACTCTCAAAACACTGAATCCTATGGGTTCAAACACTCATACTAATTTATATGCGAAAGAGTTGATGTATAGAAATGAACTAATATGTTCGCATATGTATAAAGAAGAAAGGCTCAAAGTGTTATTTTGACATTGATCTCATGGAAGGAATCAAATGTATAAATTATAAAGATATCATATATAAAAATTATTTTCATGCATAAATCAAACTCATTAAGAAAAAATTTCAAGATATATGCCTTTTACAAATGAAGAAAGTGCAATGACTTTTTAGGGAATTACTTCCTATATCTTTCTTTTGTAATTAGCCTTTACTCACAATTTTGTAGGCAATGTGGGTCATAGTATGTAGATTATACTATATATTCTTTCTCTCTCTATTTTTTTCTGAAGATACTTTTCAATATATATCATTTTTTTTAGAGAGTCAACCCATGTATAGATTGTACATTTTTTTAGGATTTTGGTGAATGGTTAATTTTGTGGCTTTTTTGTTTGATCTTGGTTTAGGTAACCCCAGATATGTCTCTTTTTTGTATATGATCATGCACGAATGAGATAAAAGCATATACTATCAATTTCTACTCAAATCATTTAATCTAAGCAAAAATAATAATAAAAAATATACGACACTCTATTAAGATGAGAAAAAATTCATACATTCAATATTAATGCCTATAGAGATCATCTAAGAATTTGAAGAAATAAGAAATGTGTTTGGAGTAGAAAAAATATATATTTCACTCTGAATAAAGGAAATTAGGCTCAAATTATATCTCACAAAGGTAGTCTCCACTAAAACAAATTCATAAATACCGATTTTGGGTTTAATATAATTTCTACATCTTATCAAGAAATACTAGTTATGACAAAAATTAACTAATTATCAAAAATAATTACATAATATTTCATGATATGTTTTCCAAAATTAATCTAACAATACAAAAGACTTAACTATTTACTTAAATTTGATTTAAAGAAATGATAAATTTTTGGGAGAACTTTTTTTTTTTAATTCCAAAATTACTAAATCACACAAAACAAAAATAAAACCAAACACCAAAATGAAGATGTGAACATAAAAAAGAAAAAATTAATAATTTTTTTTTTTTTTTTAATTTTTAAATTGTTAAATCTTTTTTTTTTCTAATTAAGCATGGTAACTTTTCACCACCCCCAACCTAGAACTTACATTGTCCTCAATGTAACAACTGTAAATTAAAGATAAAGAGAAAAGAGAAGAAAGATTACCTATTTCTTGAGAATGTGTAAGTAGTAATGGAGAAATGCAAGTGCATTCATCATATTCATCATATTCATCATTAAAGTGTATACGCGATTCTTTGTGAACTTCTAACAACTCAAAAAATATTTTTAGTTTTAACAATTTAAGAATTATTCACGTATAATTAAACCAAAATAAACAATAAAATTAAAACAAATAACAAAAAAAAATTACCTAAAATGATGGGTTGCCTCCATCCAAATAGCTTAGTTTAACGTCTTAGCAAGACGTAACTTGGGATTGCCTTTTAAGTAAACTCAATGTCCCCTCATCATTGAGTCAATCAAACCTACAAGTAAGACAATGTTGTCTACCTATCTTGTTTCAAACATGCCCTATTGATTTTCAAATTTTTACGTACCAAAAACTAGGGGCATGCTTGAGGGTTTTAGATAACCCACATCTAGGTGCAAATCAAATAATTAAGGCATCAAAACACAATTGTACCTAGAACAAACAAAACAACTAACTCCTTAGATTGTAATTAAAGCTTTAAAATTTTGGAGATAGTTTGAAATTTTTTTTTAATTTTTTTGAAGTTAAAATAACATAATCGGTATTAACCAAGAGTGCTCCCAGGAAAGAATGGTGGGGCAAAGGCTCCTTAAAAACCATCCTCCTGGGCAGAGCAACGTTCCCGTGAAAGACTAGTGGCCTGAGCTTCCAAGAACTAGTCTCCTAGAGAACTCCCTTAGATCTTTACTTTTCATGCTATTAAAATTAAGTTAATTAAGTTAAGTTAAGTTAAAATTTAAGTTAATTAAGTTAATAAAAAGGTAGGTTAATTAAGTTAATGAAAATCTAAGTTAATTAAGTTAGTAAATTAAATTAATAAAGTTAAGTTAATTAAGTTAATTTAAGTAAAAATCTAAGTTAATTAAGTTAAATGAAAATTAAGAGAGAAAAAAAAAACAGTTAAAGAGAAAAAAAAAAATAAAGGTAAAATAAATAAAATAAAATAAAATTAAAAAAAAAGGGAAAATAAAATAAAATAAAAATGAAAAAGGTAAAAAAAATAAAATTAAGATTCAAAAAACTTAAAATTAAATGAAAATGAAAAATTAAGTTTTTTATTTTTTATTTTTTTTTATTTTTTATTTTTTATTTTTTTATTTTTTTATTTTTTTATTTTTTTATTTTTTATTTTTTTATTTTTTATTTTTTTTATTTTTTTATTTTTTATTTTTTATTTTTTCTTTTTTTTATTTTTTTTTTTTAATTTGTTTTATTTTATTTTTATTTTATTTTTTTTTTGCTTAATTTTTATTTTTTTTATTCTTATTTATTTATTAATTTAATTTAAAATTTATTTACTTTTTTTACTTCAAATTTCAAAATGCAAAATTATTTTATTATTCATGCTATATTTTTTTATTTATTACGAAATTGAAATTTGAATTTTTTTTACTTTTCACAAACAACAAAATTTTTTTATTTTTTTTTAATTTTTTAATAAAAAAAAATCACAATTATTTACAACACAAAAGGTTTTTAAAATTTTGATAAATAATTTAAAAACGATATTCCTTCCGGCAATGGCCAAAAACTTGATAGGCGAAAGCGTCATAGATCCTCTGCCGTCACAATTGGTTTTAATATTTATAAAACTCTACAAGTGCGAATCATTTCATAGAAAATGATAAGTATACTCCCAAGGGCGATTTAAGGAAGAAATGTATGTGGTTTTTAATTTATTATTCAAACTTTTAAAAACGAAATTAAATCCTAAACATCCTTTCACGATAGTTTGGTTTTTGTGTTCCTAATCTAATAGCATAAAATAAATAAACATATATACAAATTCAATAATTAATAAACATATATACAAATTCAATAAATAATAAACATATATACTGATTCAATAAATATTCATGCAAATTTTTATCATTTATATTAGCGGAGTATTTATGGATATAATAACTAAGTTAATTATGCTTGCTCATATTATTTAGGTTATTAAAGATATGAATTGATATTTATTGATTCTCTCTTTTTATATGAATACCACCTTTGGTGGGGTTAGATATTCTTTGTTAACTAAACAAATCAATTAACACCTATGGGTGGGGTTGATAACTAATTTGATTAATTAAATTAATTCCTTTTTCTAAGAGATTGAAAATGAACCATTTAAATGCCACCTTTGGTGGGGTTAGACGATTTAAACTTTATTCAAGGTGTCCAAATTAAACCTAAGAATTTAGTTATCCGAGTACTAACTTTCAAGTTTTAAAACCACTACTTGAAAATATGTTGTCAATACATTTTGAGATAATAATTCTTATAAAAACTTTTGAAATAGAGCTTCACTCTAACTAAGGCGATTGTACCAACAAATAAAAGAGCACTACTCTAAATTAGACAGGATAACTAAACCTTAAAATCTAATTTTCGATTTAAGTTTGTAATGAAAAATAATATATTTCTCTCTAACATTCTTAATATAAAATCTTGAATAAAAATAAAATCAATTTATTTTAGAGATTTTTACCTATTTAATATTTCGTAAGCATAACAACGTCATTATTACATCATATTTACTAAACAACAAAGATAGTTAAATTTAACCACAGACAAGTTGAATATAACATGTAAGAATAAAGCATAAAAATAAGCGTAAAGAAAATAAAATCCTTACGAGAACTTCGACGCTATTCCCGTAGTGGAAAACCTCAAGCGGAATTTGCACTCCCATTTATTGAATCAAAAATCTAAATTATTACAAAAACATTACAAGTTCCTCTCAAAAAGAGAAGAACTCTAAACCTAAGAGAATTGAACTAAAAACTAAGAGAAAAACAAAGAAAAGCTTAGAAACTAAGAGAGAAACTAAGAAAAACTCAAAAACTAAGAAATGAGAGAAAGAAAGAAGAGAGAAGTGTGTTTTGAAGGTGTGTTTTGAAGTGAAGGGAAGGGGGGTATTTATAGGTGAGGATGGAGAGAAAAAATGAGTAAAAAAATATTAAAAAATGTAAAACGCGTATTGGAATTCTTGATGTCATTAATGACGTCGGCATGACGTCAGGCGGTGCACGTGAAAAATGGGGCGAAAAGGCGTTAGGCGCGCGAGTGGCGGCTAACGCCGCAGTGGCGCAGCTTCAGGCGCGCGTGAACGATGCCGCGATGGGCGCGCGGATGAGCAGTCTTGTGGCGCCAGCGGCATGGGGCGGAAATATTGTGTATGGTAATGCGCGATTTCCGTCTTTGACATTTTTGACATTTTTGACCTTTTCGACCCATTTTGTCCAATTTTTCCATGTTTGTTGACCTTTTCCCACTTATTTATTAATATATTTGTGATGTATTGCTTCAAGTATTCCTCTTTGAGTCTTTAAATTGCGTTTTTAAGCCAAAATACCTGAAAAACAATAAAAATACCCGTGATTCCGAAAAAGACAAATTTATATAAATATATGATAAAACATATAAATATATGTATTTTTAATCAATTAATGTACATAAAATCATGGTTATTTTAGTGCTTTTTGGGCACTCATCAAGTGGGCGTACAAGATGGAAATGGAAACCTTCAAGAAGGAAGCCAAGAAAAAGGGTTTGAGTGAGTATTATTATCGCATTTTGGTCATCCCTGTCGCACCACCCTATAAATAGATGGACCCCTCATAAAGATCCATACATTCAATCAATTGTCTTAACTGCTCTCTAATCTCTCTCTGGAAACACATTGAATCCCAACAGTTGATATGAAAGTTTCGTTGTACTTTTATCTATGTGTTGGCTCCCTATGTGCAAAACATGGTGTTTGTTTATTTTACTTAGTGTATTAGTCTTCCTTTGTGTAAGATTGGTTATTGTAGATAAGTAATTCACACATGCACATAGTTAGGTACACATTATATACAAGCATGTTTACACACACCATGATATTTATTTTTGTAGTGTGCATGCTAAGTTGAGGGTTATGGTTTTTAGCAAGTAAGTGTACAAGCGAGTCGATGTTGTCACTTGTGTTTTTTGTTTGTTTTGGATGTAGGTATTAATGGAAAGTACTACGCAATGTTTGGAACAAAAAAATGTGACTTTTTATCGCCTTACTTACAAGCTCTCCATAGACCTCTCCATCACCCTTGCCATCACCTTACTTACAAGCTCTCTATGTTCTATAAATACCCCCATCATTTCTTCTTGTTTGGTATCTAGACAAGAGGTAGAAAAGTCGTGTCAAATTGACACCTCGTCTTTCTATTTTCGGATCACTAATACCTTGTGTATTGCTTGATATTAGTGATTTGTGATTATGTGAACAAAATTGTGCCTATGAGTGGTGATTACTTAATACAGTGTTTGTGAATGGGTTGTATGTGAGCCGTGTGTTGGTTGGTAGTTGCCCTGGTGTAACTTTTTCTTACGTGAGCCATGTGTCGAATAATGGTTGCATTTATGCAATGTTTTCTTATTCACTTTACACATTAATGGAGTTTGATTATTGATCACATCACTTTGGGTGGTGCAAGCATCCAAAGGGAGCCGGGTTCATATGTCAAACCATGTTGTTGTAGAGGCAGGAAGCGAGAGCAGCAATAGGTAGTTAGGGTAAGTCCTGACTAATAGAGATATTTAGGTTTATACTTTTTTATAGACTTTTATTTTTTATTATTTTTAGTGGATTCTTTTATGTTGAGTAGTTTCCTTAAGAAACCCAAGGATGTTACCACATAGATAGGATTTCTATGTAGGGTTACCTTGTTACATCCGATGTTATGCATGCTCGAATGTGTGGCTGGTACAATCAAAATTTAAATGGTGTATGTCTCTACATACTGAAGTTTAAACTTTGTTGTTTACGAGGTTGGGTTGAGTCCTTCAAGAGTCAGCATCTTCTTAACTTGATTATGTAACAAATCTTGGACTCTTTCTTAGTAGACATGCATGTTTACATAGTGTGTTAGTATAATCTACCTTTTATTTTCATAAAAGTTTAGTACGAGTTTCTAAGGAGTTTGTATCTCTTTACTCTAGAAGTGTATGAGGTGTCAAACTCTTTATTAGGGTTTTCTATGCATGTTTGATTTCATATTGTGAAAGTATAATCATCATTTACCGAATATGTTTACACATATGATGTCTTGAAGTGATTGAAAATCCTTTAAGTTTTTCGGTATGTATGTATGTATCACAAGATGTGTATTGTTTGCCTTGTATGCATATTACTATTATGGACAAGAGCTTCTTAGACACACCATCCTAGTATGTATTCTACAGATTGTTATTGTTGTATCTACTGGTTGTTTTTTGTGTGTTAAATTGAGCATGTTGTTTTGTACTTCTGCTGTATTAATTGTTTAATTCACGTTGTGAGGCATGCTTAGCAGAATTGATATAGAGCTCACGAAAAGATTTCATATCTTAGCATTTGATAAGTTCTATTTAATAAGTATTTTTTATATCAATTCCTTTACATTTATATATATATTATAATGAGTTAAAATTATTTATTTTATATTTATAAAAATATTGATTTTAGATTTTTTGGGATTTTTCTAGGATTTTTATAGATTTTTTAATGATTTTTATTTGATAGGTGAATTAAATTTGTAAGAAAGTGGATATATTTCATAACTTATCCTATCATTTTAACCATCGTAGCTTATCCTACCATTTTGACATGTGGTGCACACAAATCCTATCTCCATCAGAATACCATGAATCCTAGTCACATTTGAATTTGATTTTTATTTCATATAAATATAAAACAACACCATATAGGGAAAGAATATCAAAATACAGATTTAGAGAGATGGAGATGCATAATTTATAGAATTAAAATGGATGCAACAATTGAGAAGAAGAGGATTTAAGAAGCAATCAAAGGAGTTGAAAATCAGATTCAAGAACAAAAATCGTAAGATTTATTCCCTTTCTTTTATTTTTTTATAAATAATTTTCTGAATTTATTATTTTCCATGAATAGCTAATTTTATAATTTATTGTGGGTGATTTCAAAGTCCTAAACATGAATTGCAATATTTAATAAGATCTGCAATATTCTATTCAACTATTTTTTTGATTATGTATTATTTTTCAATTTTAATTATTGTATGAATTTATTTGATTATTTAAGTGTACAATTAAATAATTAAATTAATTCATCATTAATTAATTTAGTTGTGAATTAATTTAGTTGATTGGGTATGTAATCGCTTGATCAATTTAAATAATTAGTGATAAATTACTTGCAATGAGAATTAATACTCAAGATAATTAAACTAAGCTTGGTTTAACCTCGGTCTAAATTTATTTCTTAAAATTTAATGCTTTTATTAGATTAAATTTAGAGTGCTTATTCTAGGTTTTCTATTAAAAAGAGTTTAAATCAAAAGCTTGTTAACGAATAGGTAAGAAGAGGTGGACATTTTTGCGTTTATGAATTTCTCTAAAATAGTATAACCAAAGAATAAAAGATTAGAATATTCTTTTATTGGTTTGTAATACATGCTAGTAGTGGAGAATTATCCTGCAATCATTCTGTTATTCATATCTTTATCGTAATCTTTAGATTTTATTTTCATCTTTATTATTCTTTAGTTGATAGATTTAATTTTTGTTTCAAAAATAAGAAAAACCTACTAATTTTAATTAACTCTAACAAACTAGTAATTAGGAGTAGATATTGTTATCAATCCTTGTGAGTATGACAACCCTTGTTCTTAAAATTATTTATCATTAGTACATGATCACGTATACCAGTTTGTTTTCAATTATTTTAAGTTTTTGATGCCGTTGTTAAGAATTGGTTTAACAATTCTTCTAACAATTGCTAGTTTTTCTTTATCTTTTTTTTAAATTCATTAATTTCTTTAGTTTATTACTAATTTTATTTTTAGTTTAGATTTATTTATTTTTAATTTTAAGTTTAGTTGATTTTTACTTTTATTGTATTTATCTATTTTATATTTTTTGAAGTATTGAATATTAAGGGAACATTAATATATATATAGATATAACATACCCTACATACAATGGTTTCCCTTTTTTCATATTTTGAGCATCAACAAGGTAATTGAGATTACGCTAATGCTATAGATGGATTTAAAAGCCAAAAGCCTAAGATGATCCATATTCTAACATGTATAATGCAGGATAATGAAATCATCAATACCTAAGCTATTCATATAGAAATCTAGCAGAAAATTTATTATCACACCTAGTTTTTCACTCTCAATGCCATAACCAGTTCTAACTACTCAAGGTGAGTCTCTTGGGGAATTATGAATACTATTGTTGCTAATACTTTAAAATTTTAGCATGACTATTAAGCGTATCAAGTTACAAATAATAAGAAAATTCAAGGAGATTGAGATAGAGGCAAACCAAATTTCAATGAGGAATCCAGTTGAGGAGTTCACCATCACATCTAACTTCACATTGCCAATGTCACAACCAACTCCAACCATTCAAGGTAAGTCTCTTGAAAATTTAGTGAATACCATCATTGTCAACACTTTGAAATTTCATCCAGAGAACCAAGCTTTTATCAAATAATAAGATATTTCAAGGAGAAATCTTGAGATATAGGAAACTAATGTTGTTATCAAAAACATTGAGACTTAAATTGGCCAACTCGTCATAGTAGTGGAAAGAATAGAAGCATAGGAAGTTGTTGAGTTCTCTTCCTAAATAGTTGCTTGATGAGTGTTCAAAAAGCACTAAAATTACCATGATTTTATGTAGATTAATTGATTAAAAATATATATATTTATATGATTTTATCATATATTTATATAAATTTGTCTTTTTCGGAATCACGAGTATTTTTATTGTTTTTCAGGTATTTTCGCTTAAAAACGTAACTTAAAGACTCAAAGAGGAATACTGGGAGCAATACATCACAAATATATTAATAAATAAATGAGGAAAGGTCAACAAATATGGAAAAATTGGACAAAATGGGTCAAAAAGGAGGAAAACGCGCCGCCGAGCCGCCCAGTCCGCGCGCGCCGCACGCAGCACACCCAGTCTCGCGCGCGCGCCGCACACAGCACGCACCAGTGCCCAGTTCCGCGCGTGCCATGCTCCAGTCCTGTGCGCGCCTTGCTCCCGTTCCGCGCGCGCGCCGCACGCAGCACGCACCAGCGCCCAGTTCCGCGCGTGCCATGCTCCAGTCCTGTGCGTGCCTTGCTCCCGTTCCGCGCGCGCTTCTACTGCTCCCGCGCGCGCCCCTGTTGCTGTCCGTGTGCACCGCTGCCATCTCGCCCCATTTTCGTGTGCAGCCACCCCCCACGTCATGTTGACGTCAGCAATCACCATTTTTTAACATTTTTTCACCCATTTTTTCTCTCAATCCTCACCTATAAATACCCCCCTTCTCTTCACTTCTAAACACATCTCAAAACACACTTCTCTCCTCTTTCTTTCTCTCCATTTCTTAGTTTTTAGTTTTTTTAGTTTTTAGTTAGTTTTTCTTAGTTTTAGAGTTCTTCTCTTTTTGAGAAGAACTAGCTATGTTTTTGTAATTTATTTGCTTTTCGATTCAATAAATGGGAGTGCAAATTCCGGTTGGAAGTTTTCCAGCAACGGGAATAGCATCAAAGTTCTGTAAGGATTTTATTTTCTTTACAGTTATTTTTTATGCTTTATTCTTACATGTTATATTTAATTTGTCTGTGATTAAATTTAACTGTACTGGCTATTTGTAAACATGATATAATAATAATGTTGTTATGCTTGCGAAATATTAAATAGGTAAAAATCTCTAAAATAAATTGATTTTATTTTTATTCAAGATTTTATATTAAGAATGTTAGAGAGAAATATATTATTTTTCATTACAAACTTAAATCTGAAAATTAGATTTTAAGGTTTAGTTATCCGGTCTAATTTAGAGTAGTGCTCTTTTATTTGTTGGTACAATCGCCCGGTAGTTAGAGTGAAGCTCTATTTGAAAAGTTTTTATAAGAATTATTATCTGAAAATGTATTGACAACATGTTTTTAGTAGTGGTTTTAAAACTTAAAAGTTAGTACTCAGATAATTAAATTCTTAGGTTTAATTTGGAAACCTTGAATAAAGTTTAAACTATCTAACCCCACCAAAGGTGGCATTTAAATGGTTCATTTTCAATCTCTTAGAAAAAGGAAATAATTTAATTAATCAAATTAGTTATCAACCCCACCCATAGGTGTTAATTGATTTGTTTAGTTAACAAAGAATATCTAACCCCACCAAAGGTGGTATTCATATAAAAAAGAGAGAATCAATAAATATCAATTCATATCTTTAATAACCTAAATAATATGAGCAAGCATAATTAACTTAATTATTATATCCATAAATACTCCACCATTATAAATGATAAAATTTGCATAAATGTTTGTTGAATCTATGTTTATTTTTATGTAAGTAGATTAAAAACATAAAACCCCAAAATATCATGACAGGATGTTTAGAATTTAATTTCGTTTTTAAAAGTTTGAATAATAAATTAAAAACCACATACATTCCTTCCTTAGATCGACCTTGGGAGTATACTTATCATTTTCTACGAAATGATTCGTGCACTTGTGAGAGTTTTATAAATACATAAAACCAAAGTATCGGCAGGATCGGCGATGTCGGTTCTGCCCGATCATTGCTAAACCTAGAGAAACCATCAATGCCATTATTATGGAGAGTGGTAATAAATTAGAGGAGCCTTAAAGAATCCTTAAGAATGATGTATTCAAAGAAAAGACTAGTGACAAGAAAAAGACCATCACCCCTAAGGAGTCCAATATGACACCAAAGGTAGTATTTGAACTTCTATTTTTTACCGATGATCTTGCTTTATCTTTCTTGAATAGGTTTGACAATTAAATGAAGTAGAATAATGAAAAATAAAATTTAGAGATTGATGAGAAAGATAGGCATGCAATGATAAAAAAAATCTATAAAAACATAGCTAGTTCTTCTCAAAAAGAGAAGAACTCTAAAACTAAAAAAAATAAAACTTTATAAAGAGAGAAAGAATTGAGAAATTTGTGTGTTTTATAATGAAGGGAGATGGTCCTTTTATAGGTGAGGAAAAGGCCAAAAAAAGTGGGAAAATATTTCAAAAATTGATTTTGGATGCGTTTGGATAGGCTGGCATGCATGTGGAGCACAAAATTTGTGGTAGATAGGAATTTGGAGTGCGTGGGCTTGCACGAGACACTACGCAGGGGTGTACTGGGGGTGTGATGGGCATATGTTGGTGCACGTGAGACTTCGGTGTGAATGGGTGGCTGCGTGCGGAAGTTTAACATTTTTGACATTTTGATCAATTTTGTCCAATTTTTCCATCTTTTTGACTTTTCCACATTTCTTTTCTCAACATATTGGTGATGTATTGCCTCTAGTATTTTTCTTCTAGTCTTTAAGTTATTTTTGAACCAAAATACTTGAAAAACTATAAAAATACCCACGATTCCGAAAAGACAAATTTATATAAAAATATGATAAAATAAAAAAAATATAAATCTATTTAATCAATTAAATTACATTGAATCATGGTAATTTTAGTGCTTTTTAAGCACTCATCAAAGATATTACCCAAGGTGAAAATCTACATACATCTTATGAAAGACATTAAGGAGGAACTTTGGTATGAAAAGTACCTTGAAGAAATTTTTCCTATGAAGGAAAAGCTTAAGTCTAACAAAAATATAGGTGTGGGAGAGAATGTATCCAGTATTCTTCAAAAGAGACTACTATCAAGGTTCAAGGATGTAAATAATCAACTACTAGCTTAGAAGTTTAACACCACACACTTCAAGATCTTTGATGATGATGGATGATAAAAGTAATAGTGTTAGGTTAAGAGCGTTAAATCAAGTGCTTTGTGGGAGATAACCCACCATATTTGTTTTACATTATTTTTTTACTTACTTTTTGCATGACATATATGCACATGCTTACATTGAGGACAATGTAAGAATTAGGTGTGAGGGAGTGTTAACACATCACTATATTTTTTCTATGCTTAATTAGTTTAGCATATTTTAGAATACATGTTTTAGGATTAGTATGCTATAGGTAGCATAATTGTTTTTCATTTTTAGTACTTTTTTTTGCATTCCCAAGATAATAGAGGGGCATAGAATCAATCACATGTTTTCTCTTTGTTTTCTAGCATTTGTGATGAAATTCGCTAAACAATGTTAGGTAAAAAAGGATAATAAATGTTGATAGAGTTTTGACCTTATTCTTAAATGAAGGTAACTTTATGATAGCTTTGCTCAAAACTTGCATGCACAAAAGCTAGATTGGTGATAGAAGAATTTATATGCATGAACTTATAGAAAATATTGTGAATCCCTTAGAACTATGCTATACTTTTAATGAATAAGAATATATTTCTAGAACTTTTCTTTAAGTTTATCAAGAAAAATGCTAAATGTATTTCTTGAAAAATAATTAAGGCAATAGGATTAACTTCTTTGTCTAAATTGTCCTACACTTAATGTTATTGTTCTTTCAAGACCAACTCTTTTAGAGAACCAATTTGAGTCTATATGAGCCAATTATTTGTATCCACCCCTTACCCTTTGAACCAAATATATTGGCCATACCCTATAGTTCAAGAATAAGTAAAATTGCACAAAAAGAGAATAGATTCAATGAAAATGCTAGAATTGATTAAATGCCCAACATATAAAAAATAATCCCTCTTTCATTATTTTCAAGAAAAATGAAAAAAAATAAGAAAAAGAAAAAAAATATTATAATAAGGGGACAAACTGAAAAAAATTATAAAAATGGCAGTGTGTTATTCAAAAAAGTGGCATAAATAAAAGTAAAGAAGCCAATAACGATGTTTGGGCCCAAAATAATGAAATTTGATCATATTTTATTGACATAATTAGTCCTATGATGGTATTATTAATAAGTCTCTTTCTCTTACTCTATGGACTCCTGAACTTTTGTTTCTCCTTCTTCTCTTTCATTTGATTGAACCAACAAACATAGCCACATACTATAACTAAATGAAAGACCTTTTGATTTTAAGTAATACTTTTGGTGAGTGAAGATAAAATTTTAAAGAAAAACCTATGGTATCCAATTCAACTCTAAAAAGAATAGTGATATTTTGTAAGGAGTAACATTAATGTTTCAACTTGTTTATGTCAAATGATTTGGCTATGATGACTAGAGACGATATCTAACATTTTTGAAACCATAATATTGTTAAGCTCCTAAGATAAATTATCAAAAAACTTATTCTCTTAATTATGGGTGTTAATTTTGCTCGAGGACTAACAAATAATAGGTATGGGGGAGTTTGATAAATGATATTTTATGCATACTTTTTTATATCAACAGAATCTCAGAATTGTTTATGTTCTAGAAAACCTCTAAACAAAATTGCCAAGAGTGTTTATTGAGAAATATGGATTCACATAAACAAGTTTTAGGAAAAAAGTGAATTAAAAGAAAAATAGATTCAAGAAAACATGGATTCAGAGAAAAAAAAGATTTAAAAAATTTGGAATCGAGAAAAATGTTGGAGTAGATATAAAAATGTCAAGACTCAAGAGTTGGGGTAGGTTATGTTAGGAAAACATCAAAGCATTGATAAGATGGAACCGTCACTCATTGCATTTGTAGACAATAGGAAATCGCTCACTGTGATCTTAGCCAATAGAGGCCAATTAATCCCTTATGTTTTGAGTAGCAGTCATCAGAGATCAAATAATCAATGGGCCATTTAGCTCCTTAACTGACTAGTCTCCTAGCCATCCTATTGGTTATAGGTTGAACCATGTTCATCTCGTAAATCCACGCCCCTATTACACCATCACTTCACTTTGTAGACTAGTTGTCACAAACAAGCCACCTAATCAGCAAGCTATATATCCACCATTTGATCATGCATATTTCTATTGTTCTTCCTACACTCGATCCCACCTTTATTGCTTCCCTTCTTATTGAGTGTCATCTAGGACTCTTCTATACCCATCCTAGGTACTGAAACCAACTTCATCCTAGATGGGTTAGGTGAACTCACTTTAGTTCCATCTTGAATCTCCCAAAAAAGTTTATGAAAATATCTAAGTGTTATCCTGATGTAATGGCATGACAACCAAGATGCATGCCCCACACTACCAAGAGTTGCATGCCCCATGATGAGTGCTTGAAAAGAACTAATATTTTTTTTGTTTTATTGCACTTAAATGTAATAATAGATTTGAATATGCATGACTTTATTATTATTTAGCTAAATTTATATATTCAGAATCACGGGTATTTTATGTTTTATTTTAGGTATTTTTAGTTTCAAATTTATAAATGGATCAATGCATGAAGAATCACATTTGAAGCACTTACTTACACCTTAGAAAGCTTAGAAGAATAATACATGTAAGGTTCACATGTAGATCTAGCCAGTTTGTAAGAGGTGAAAACAAAATTGAAGTGCAACTATGTGGGATGTGGCGAAGAAATAGTGACATGATTGAAGACACGTAAGTATATGTTTTCATATACAATTGATAAGTAATTTTAAAAATAAAGATTGTCGTACCCACAAGGATTGGTAATAATATTTACTCCTAATTACTAGCTCGTTAGTAAGTTAATTAAAATTAGTAAAATGAGGTTTTAGGTTTTTTTTATAAACTGAAAATTAAATCTAATAACTTAAAATTAATACGATAAAAATAAGATATAAAGATTGCGGTAAAGATATGAATAAAAGAATGATTGTAGGATTATTCTCCAATACTAGTATGTATTATAAATCAACAAAAGCATATATTCTTTACTACTATTATGTATTGCAAATCAACAAAAACATATCCTAATATCCTATACTTTGATTATACCAACTTATAGAAATTCACAAGCACAAAAGTATCCACCTCTTTTTACCTATTTGTTGAATTAAACAAGCATTTAATCCAAACTCTTTCTAATAAAAAACTTAAAATAAGCTCTCTAAATTCAATCTATCAAAAGCATTCAATTTTAATAAGCATATTGGATCAAGGTTAAACACAGAAGCACAATTTAATTATATTGAGTATTAATTATCATTACAAGAAATTTATCACTATCTATCTAAATTGATTAAGTGATTACATATCCCATCCAATAAATTGATTAACGATAACTAATATGATTATTCAATTGTATACTTGAATAATCAAGAAAAATCACATAAAGATTGAAACTAAGAACTAATGTATAATCAAGAAGAACAGTTGAATAGAATATTACAAATCTTATAATTATTGCAACCCATGTCCAAGGCTTATAGTTCTGATGTTCTCTCTATTTTGTAAGGTATTATTTTGTATTTATAAGAGATAAAAATCAAATCATGATGTAACTAGGATTACTGGTATTTTGATGGAGATGGAGATAGGATTAGTATACACCACATGTTAATTAAATAGATAGTATAAGCTATGATAGCACTAAGCTGCGATGGAGATAAGTTGTGAAATACATCTACTTACTTTATAAGTTAATGCACCTATCAAATAAAAGTCATAAAAAAATCCTTAAAATCCAAAAAAATATCTAGAAAATTAATATTTTCTAATAAATACAAAATAAATAATTTTACCTATTATAGTAATAAAAATTTATAAATATATATGAATTGATATATAAAAATGTTTATAAATTGCACTTATCAAATATCTTGGTCATGGCACAATACTTACTCTTTAAATTCAATGGGTACAAAGTTGATTATGTATTATGACGCGGAAACAGTTGGCTGTGATGCAACCTGTTTGACGTAATACGAGGCATACCATTATGTAACTCGAGCCACAACATGGATAATAGTGGGCTATGGCACACAATAAATATTTTGACAAGTAACCCTTATTGGCTAGCCCTAGCTATAAATATAATAATATATTTAGGTTTTAGGAGAGCATCCATAATATAATGTTGGGTTCTTTAGTTTTTAGTTGCCATTTTATTTTCTTCAATTTTTATTTTACAATAGGTTAGATTCAATAATAGTAATAGGTACATCTTCTAAAGGTTTTTCATATAATAAATATTTTTATATCAAAGAATACATTGAAGTATTTATTTTATTTGTATTCAATTATTTATAGATTTAATCTTTGTGTCTTTTTCTAAATGCTATTTTTAATTTACTAATCATTAATTAAATCTGAGCATATTTAGATGATTATTACTACAGGATATTAGTTTTGTTGTCATATTTGTAAAGATTAATTTAGGTGAATATTTTTATAAATAAATTGATATTATTTCTTTATTCAAATTTCTACAAAGTTTGTTATTGATAAATATGTAAACAATTTGTTTTGTAATAAATCTAAAATATGCATGTTAGGCTTTACAAAAGCCATCTAGATCTGATTTTGACACCTTGAATAACAGTTTAAGTTAATTACTCCATCAAAAGAATTGATTTAAATGATTTGCTATTTCTTTAGAAATAAGCATAATTTAATCTATGAGCTTATGATCCTGACCAAAAAACTTTAATTGATTTATTTAATAAAAAAACTGATCCTGCTAAAAGACTTTTTCATACATAAAAGGAAAAATCAATAGTCTAAATTTATATCTTTAATAACCTAACTAAGTAAAAGCAATCATGGTTAACTAGCTAAATACTCGTATAATTCTCCATTGGTTGTTAATTGTTTATCTTTTTAGAATTGTTTGAATTAATACTATTTTTGTCATTTTATTATTTTTGTTATTAGTTTAACCTTTTTAAAAATTAGATATTGTGACATTATATTCAAGTTTATTTTTCATTTATGTTTTTAAGAAGTTTGTTGAATTAGTTAAAACCACAATTTTCCTCTTTAGCCTAACTTCAGGAGTATACTTATCGCTTATTATAAGTGATTTATTCATTTACAAGCTTTTTATAAATATACAAAATTTGACTACAAAATTATGTGGCATAGTCCTCTAGGGTCTACTTTGAGGCACAACATTGATTGTGCACTGCAGCATGAAAGAAAATGCGCCACAGCCCCCTGTTACAAATGAACAATTACACCTAGTTTTCCTAGTATTTTTATCCCACTTTTTTCCCTTTAAACTTTGCATTATAAATCGGATAATTAGGGTTTAAGATCAATAATTGAGTTGGAGGCAATAACTAAGAAGAAGAATCAAGAGGCAATTAAAATAATTGAAGATTAGATTCAAGAACATCAATCCTAGTATTTATTCTCCTTTATTTGTGATCATGAATACTATACTAAATTTTTATTCTTCATGAGTAGCTAATTTTATAATTAATTGTGGATGGTTTAAAAGCCCTAGACATGGATTGCAATATTTAATAAAATCTATCATATTCTAGTTTCTTATTCTTCTTGATTATGTATTTATTCTCTCATTCAAGATTCCTATGAATTTTCTTGATTATTTAAGTGTACAATAGAATAATTACTTTAACTCATTATTAATCAATTGAGTTAAATGTTAGGTAATTACTTGATCGATTTAAATAACTAGTGATAAATTGCTTCTATTGAGAATTAATAATCAAGATAATTAAATTGAGCTTTTTAACCTTGATCTAATAAGTTCTTTGTTAATTAAATACTTTTGATAGATTAAATTTAGAGGGCTTATTCTAGATTGTCTATTAGAAAGAGTTTGAATTAAGAGATTATTTAATTCAAGGAATTAATAAGAAGAGGTTGAGATTTTCGAGCTTCTGAATTTCTTTGAGTTTATATAATCAAAAAATAGGAGTTTAGGATATGTTTTTATTCATTTGAAATACATGCTAGTAGTGGAAAATGATCTTGCAATCATTATTTTATTCATATTTTTATCGTAATCTACAAATCTTGTTTTTTTCTTATTAATCTTTAGCTATGGATTTAATTTTCAGTTTATAAAAATCAAAATCCCCCATTTTGGTAAATAGGAATTAGTTTCCAAAATCCTCTGTGGGAAATATCGTTATTTGTTAAATATTAATTTATGAAATCTTAAATAATTTAAAGTATGGTTTAAATTGACTGTTCATCTGAATGCATCAATTGGAAACACATGGAGCACCCTGATTCGTGCAAGATATGATTTCCGCTAATTTAGATGATGACGTGAAAAGGAAAAAAGATAGAAGGATTGCACTGCTATTTGGGGTACTTTGTATAATATTTGGTCATATAAGAATGGATAAGATATATTAGAAACACCATTAATATCCTTTTACTCAAATTTTTATTTATGACACTCAATGACCATGTAAAGGACAATCATAATCATGAGTGATTGAGTTGGCCTTTTGTTGTAACACATTAGCATTTGACTTATTTGGTGGTGCCAGAAATATTGGGCTAAGATACCTTGTATCTTGATACCTCAGTGTTTATGGTATACTGAAAGGTTATCTCATAAGATGAAAAATCTACTCCATTTGTTCGCAAATATTAGATAGCAGTTACCTTGTTTAGTGATCAAAAGCTTTAATGAATATGTTCAATCTATAATATGACTATAGATAGTTATTCATACATATAATGAGAAATCAAGGAGAAGATGTAATACATGAGGTAAAAGAGATTTAATGGCTTTAGTTGTATTAGGAACTGAGGTTGAGATGCATCTAATTGTTATATTAATGAATTACTCACATAGATTGTGTTGGTTTAATACTAGTTATGTTATTCGAGAGTTTTCAGTCTTGTTTATATTGAAATAACTCTAAGATTAATAAAAATTGATAATTAGGTAAAAGGTTAATTAATATATCAATGTTTCATTTAAACTTGAATTAGTAGTTCCATTGGTCCTCGAGTTTGTTCCATAACAATGATTAAACGATTTTGCCTTCGAGATAAATGATTTCTTAATTTGAAATTAATTGTTTCATATGATAGAATACATATTTGTTTATTTGGACATTTTATGATCGTCATAAATGTCAAATAAATATATAAAGGTAAAATGGTAATTTAGAAAAGCCAAATTAATTCAATTAATTAAATAAATAATATTTAGTTGGGTTAAATATTTATTAGAATTAATTATAAAAATATTAAAATCCAAAATATTAATTTTTGGCAATCATTTAAATACTTATAGGACAAAAAAAGTATTTTAGTAATTAACAAATTAGATTTAATTTTTTCAATTAATTATTGAAGCAATTTAATTTGGAATTAAATTACAACAAACAATTAAGAATAGTAGTCCTACATGTGACACAGATAAGGTTAAAATAATGCAAATGAGATTCTCATTAAAACACAAATGTGTGTAAGATTTCTAATTATGAATAATTTAGGGATATTAATCCAAATCAAACTAGGTCAAATAAAGACCATTTAAATACACCATATTCTCACTTTATATATAGAAAACATAGGAAATTGAGTGAGTTTTCTAGGACTCAAATTGAGATAATTTGATGAGAACAAAATTCAACCCAAAACCATATTAATTCAAGAAGGTGTTCTGGATAGAAAATTATTAATAAACATAATGCAATAAGGAGTTTTAGTTGGAGGACCAGAAGGAAGTTTTGATCAGCTTGGAATTTGTAAGGATTTTTAGGAATCTCGTTCTTGATCATTGGTAGATAAGACTTGACTTGGAAACTTAGAGGTTTCAACTATTTTTTAACAAATTATAAAAATATGTTTCTTATTCTACTTTATATAATTAAATAGTTAACCATAAAATCTTTATTTTGAGAAATTTTTATTACCCACCACCAATCACTTCTGTAACTTTTGTTGTAAAAAAATAATTTCTTACCCAAAAAGAATATTCAAAACAAACAATTAGCACCAAAGCTAACTTATGGTATTATAATTCAATTATGTATATGAATTTTTAATTGGTAGGTACTAAACTACTAGTGATGTGATTTTTATATATGGATTTTTAATTGGTAGAGTAAGTTATTATGATCGTTAATTATATGGTTTTTTTTTTTTTGGATTCTTACAATAGAAAATTGATTTACACCTTAGCTGAGGGTATAGAAATTCTAATAAATGTTTTTTTTCAATTTTTTGGATTTGTTTAATTTTTTTGGATTTTACTGAGCATTCTTTTATATCATGTTTTGCTACTATATTGCGTTGGATCGAACCAGTAAACTTGTTCGTATGCAAAACTAAGGCTGAAGAGATTAAAAATATGCAAGACCAGTGGCATTAGAACCATCATAATGGGCTATTTCCAAGTGGTGGTTCCATTTGACTAGTAGATCAATTTTATGGATAGTCATTTTTGTGTAGGGGATACCACCTTGGCCAAGCATGGTGGCTACCTTACCTCAACTGTTGGGTTGGCTACTACATTGTTGTGGAAGAGTTAAGCTCCTTCATGTAGATGTTTCAATTTCTTTGTTTGTTCTAATTCGTTAATTTGAGATTATTAGGGATGAAATTGGGTTTTTTATTGTATTGAAAATAGATTGTAACATGCCTATGAATAAAAGAATTGGATATGTTTAATTGAAAATAAATATGTAATTAATTTTTTTATCCAAAGGAACCCGATCATAAATAATGTGGTGTATTTATTTTTTTTATCTTTTATGTTAATCTTTTGGGTGAATTGTTTATGGCATGGTTAACGTTCACATGCATGTGCCAGTCACTATTAGTAGGATTTGATTTAATTGTTAAATTGAATGTTATATATTACATGCATGTATGTGTATGGTTAAAATTTTGTAAGAGGAGTTTTACAGTAAAATTGATGACACGCACTAAGTTGATTTATTGTGATTAAATTGAATAAATTAGAAGATATGAAAATTTTTACATGATTAAACCAAAGTTATAAAAGATAATTTAAAATAGTTTGGGCTAAATGTGCAAATTGATTTTGTTAGCTAGGCTTATGTTAGTATTGGCGATATTCATGAACAAAATGTATAATTATAGTTTTGGATTATAGGCGTGTCTTAGAAGAATATTTTCGAGTAAAACAAACTATCAAGCCTCAATGATTATATATAAAATATATTTCTATTTTTGCACACATTAAATTGCATATTAGAATCAATAGGAATAATGTGAAAAATGGGCTACTAAATAGTGACTAGATTGATGAGCAATGTAACCTGATTAAATTAATTTTAACACATAATTAAGTCAATCGAGGGATTTACTCAATCGATCAAGGACTAGATCGATCGAATTAAATCCCTGGATTGATCCACTTTTTGAATATTAATTAAATGATCATTGGATCGATCGAGAGGATGTTCGATCAATCGAGTTGCTAGTTATCTAATTTTAAAACAAATTTCTAATAAAAATTGGATTGGATTTTTACTATATTGTCCTTATTTTTTAAAACTCATTTAACTAGTTTTAGGGACAAGATGGTAATTTTACTTTAATCTAAGTGCTTCAAAATATTCTATAAATATAAACCTAAGAATATAATTGAAACTAACCACACAAGAGTTATTGTGCTTATTCTATTCATCTTTTATTCTCTCTTATTTTCTTAAAAGTTTTCAAGTAGGTTTTTCTATTAAATTAATTTATCAAACATTTGTGGTTGTGTTTGATGGATTAACAAGCGTACAATAATAATTGTGTTATTATGCTTTTAACTGATTATTATAGAGTTGTTAGTTGTTTTCATTTTATTTGATATATTTTTTAGATCAACTAGAGTTGTTCATTATTGAATCTTCTCTAGGTTATTTCCACCTAAAAATCTCATGTGTTGATTTTTTTTTATTTTCGCATTACTTGACGTACACGTGATTAGTTGTTTGGCCATTTACAAAATTTTAATTTACCATACTTCTGTTAGGTAACAAATTATATCCATAACTAAACAAACTTTCATTTGGTATCAGATTTGGTCAATAGATACACTTATTGTTACCTAAGACCTTGTTATGGATAATTTTATTAAGGTTGATATTTTAGATGATGAGGAAAGTGATACTAAATTTCTACTCAACAAATTTAATGTCACTTGCGTTGATGAAGAGTTTATAGATTATTTAAAATGTATAAAGGAAGTAACTAAACTAAATGATAAACATAAATCCCTTTAAATAAACTCCTCAATTATAGAAAAGGAAAAAATTGAACTATTTGAATATGCTAATGTTATGAATTCAAGTCTTGTACATCTTAAATAGGAAAATAAGAATCTAATGCAAGAACTTGAACAATCAAAATAAGTTATGAAGAGGTTGACCATTGGAGCTGAAAGGCTAAACAAAATTCTTGATTATGGGAAACCTTTTGGAGACAAGAAAGGACTAGAATATGTTTATGAGAACTCTATGTCATCATCTTCAAAAACCACTAAGTTTGTAAAACCCTCAAACTCTCCTGCTTTATAGGATACAAATACAGCTTCAACCTCAAAAACCACATCTGTCTTCTAACCCTACTCTTAATGTTACTCATTATACACAAAAAAATAGTTGCACCTATAATTGAAAAATTTGTTAAGTTTGTATTAGCCTATCATTATTGTAGTAGGAAAGGTCATATGAGGTCTAAGTGTAGATTTTTGATGAATGCTCTTAAATTCAGTAATACCTTCTATGTTTCACATAATAGGATTCATAAAGTCATCCATCTATGAATGTTACACCATATTCTAGGATGAATGGAAATTCTAATAACATGTTTAAAAATTCTATAAAATATTTTTGAAGTTGTTGGTTCCAAGATACATGTAAAATTCAACACTTGCAATTCTAGGACTAATTACCATCATCCTATCATGAATTCTGCATTTTCATTTAAGATGAATGATAAATATAAAGGTAAGCCCAAGAATATATCTATGATAAATAAGGCAGTTGATTTCCAACCCAAAGATATAAAAAAACCAAAATACAAGAAAGTATGGGCTGGGAAAGGTTATCTCTTTCCGGTCACCTGACCGTTATTTACTGCTCACCTAGATACTTTGATTTGAGTACTTAATTGACCCAAGGTGAGAATCTTTAGTTTTTTTGTTTGTTTTATTTATTTTTATTAATGTTTCTTTAGTTTTCAAAAGAAGGATAACAAAATAAAAAATAAAAAGGAGGGAAGTAGACATGCTTTAACATTGACATGATCATTACATACTCCATTTATAATTATTTCTTCTTGACTATGTATTATGCAAATGGTTATTGTGACTTATGCGTTCACATATTTCTCATATCTAGCGATAAATCTTAATATGAACCTATTCACACACTCACAAGACATATAAGTATGTCACATTAAAAGTTTATAATTAATTATGTGAGATTTTAGGGCAAGATATAATCTTGACTATGAAAATTATAGTTGAACTCTGTCTTTTACTATGTAAAATGCTGCTATAAAGAGACACACTGACTTTAGAGAGGGCTACCTATTGTAATGTATGAAAGCTACTGTAGTGAGTGGAGAGAGTTACCTCACAACTAGTATGAAAGTCATCATATTAGGTATATTGGCTTGTGAATATTTTCATAAAAAAGTAAATAATAATATTAAAGGAAAAAGAAAATTACAAAAGCTTTTGCATGCACAAAAATAAAGAGCTACAATTGATAATACAAAAAGAAAATAAATAACTAATCCTTCACAAAAAAAAATTATTAATCAAGAGAGAATACAAAAAAAGTATTTTTAAAGTTCCCTCTTGGGAAGAAAATTTTATTTTGTACAAGTATGAATTAAAATGTAAATTTTTATGAAAAGTGATACTCCTTCTTTTGAATCTTCCATAACTGATCATAAATGAACAAATTGATATCCTATTATAGATCAAACACATAGTTCACTTTTGGAGACTGTTGATATATCACTATATGTGTTAGTATATTTGTGTGACTTGTCTACATATATTTAGGTTATTAATAGATAGTCATACTTTGAACAAAATTAATTTCATCATTTGTCTATATTTGTTTAGTCATGTTAAGCTAAGTCTACTACTCTCAGTTAAAAAAAATTATAAATATCAATTTTTATAAATTTTGTTTTACTCTAATTGTTTGAGCATGGCTCACACATTTTGGGGATATCCAGGTGGGCCCCTATTCTTGATTGTGTAATTCGTTCCTTTCGCCTCCCCCAGCTCTCAAACCTAGTATCTAACCCTTAAGTACATTATTAGGAAGCAAGCTGGTACAATCTAGACCAGTAGTCCAGATGGTACCAACTCGTTTCCTAATAAGGTCTTAAGGAGCTAGGATTGGGTTCGAGAGTTAAGGAGAGCGAAAGAAAGGTGTTATCCTTAGCCAGGCATCCAAGAACTCATAAGCACTAGGAAGGCCCATGCAGAAATCCTTAAATGTGAGAGCCATGCTCAAACATCAAAAGGCGCCCTTTTTAAGAAATATATGCACGACCCCTCTAGCTCTTATAGGTCCTTCTCCCTGGCTAAGTTGTAGGCATTTCTTTCGCCTTCCACAGATATCAAACCCAGTACCTAGCCCTTAGGTACCTTATTAGGAAGCAAGTTGCTACCATCTGGACTACTAATAACATAAAAAAATATCCTAAACATCCTGTCACGATATTTTGATATTTTATATTTCCTAATTTAATAACATAAAAAAATAAACATAGATATGAATTCAATAAAAAATTATGAAATTTTTTATCATTCATAATAGTGGAGTATTTATGGATATAATAATTAAGTTAATTATTCTTACTCATATTATTTAGGTTATTAAAAATATAAATTGATATTTATTAATTTTTTTAAATATAGATATAACCTTTGGAAGGGTTAGATATTCTTTGTTATTTAAACAAATTAATTAAGACCTATTAGTAGGGTTGATAATTAAAATTTTCAATTAAATTGAATTCTTTTTTCTAAGAGATTGAAAATGAACCATTTAAATGCCACCTTTGGTAAGGTTAGACATTTAAAACATTATTCAAGGTATCTAAATTAGTCCTAAGAATTTAATTATCCGAGTATTAACTTTCAAGTTTTAAAACCAGAACTAAAAATATGTTCTAAATGCATTTTAGAATAAATAGTTCTTATAAAAACTTTTGAAATATAGATTCACTCTAACTACCGAGAAATTGTACCAAAAAATAAAATGATACTACTCTAAATCAGATCGGATAATTAAAACTTAAAATCTAATTATCAAATTTAAGTTAATAATGAAAAATAATATATTTCTCTCTAACATCCTTAATATAAAATATTGAATAAAAACAAAATCAATTTATTTTATAGAAATGTTTTACCTATTTAATATTTCACAAGCATAACAACATTATAATTATATCATATTTATAAATAGTCAGTCATGTTAAATTTAATCATAGACAAATTAAATATAACATATAAGAATAAAACATAAAAATAACTATAAAGAATTCATTTTAAAATTATACCTTAAAAGAATCCTTACATAACTTTAATGCTAGTTTTGTTTATGGAAAACCGCCAAACAGATTTGAATTTCTATTTATTGAATCAAAAAATAGAAATTTACAAAAGCATAGTTAGTTCTTCTCAAAAAGAGAAGAATTTTAAAACAAAAAAGCAAAGAGAGCTTTCTAGAGAGAGAAGAGCTAAAAGAGTGGGAAAATATCTCAAAAATTGGTTTTGGACACGTTTGGAAAAGTTGGCATACGTGTAGGACGATATTTGTGGTGGGATAGGCACTGACGCACCCAGGATTTGTGACAAACAAACAATGGTGGAAGCGAGCACAAACGGGACTCAACGTCATATACATGCCCAACTCGGCAGATGAGAGTTGGTATGTATAGGCTATGCGTGGGACTAAGCACGAGCGTAAGCTGGCTACGCTCAGGCACACACTGGCACGTGTGGGGGTGTGTTGGTTGCGTACGGGTGTGTGCTAGGTAGTTTTGTCCATTTTTCCATTTTTTTTACTTTTCCTCATTTTTTTCACTTATTTGTATAATAAATGAATACTATATTTTAAATATTGTGATAAATTGTTTCTAGTATTTTTCTTTGAGTCTTTAAATTATTTTTGAACAAAAATATCTAAAAAATAATAAAAATACCCGTGATTCTGAAAAGACAAATTTATATAAAAATATTATAAAATCATACAATTATATATCTATTTAATAATTAAAGTACATTAAATCAGGATAATATTAGTGATTTTTAAGCACCCATCACAACCCCTAACTAGCTTCTTGTTAGACCCTTAGCAAGAGAAGTTGTAGAAACTAAAGTAAAAACTAAAAATTAAACTATCCTAAATCAGTTTCATGGATTGACATGGTTCAATTTAGCGTATTCAACAAGGATTTTAACCCCTAGGTTTCCCTTGTGGACTAGTTTAAGTCTCGTGAGGGTTTTTAGTAATGATACCCATAAATATTAAACTTAAATAAAACAATCTTTAAAATAAAACAAAAAGAACAAAGTAAAATAAAATGCAAAACTTTTCATGCTTAAAATTTCATTTAGTTTTATAATTGAAGCCTTTAAGCATAAATTATTCTAATTTCTTAAACATTCATGATTTACTACAATAATTAGTCCAAAATCACTTTCATATTTTAATCAAAAATGTTTTTTTCACTTCGCCCAATTTCAATGTTAGGAATCTAAATCTGCTTTGACTCTACTCCTCATAAGTCAATACTCTCAATTCATTGAATCCTATGGGTTCAAGAATTCATACTAAGGCATATGCGAATAGAATTTATGTTTAGAAATGAACTAATAAGTATACATACTTATAAAAGAAGATAGGCTCAAAATAGTGCATAACTTTGATCTCATGGAAGGAGTCGAATGTATAAATTATAAAGATATCATATATATTATTTTCATGCATCAATCAAAATCATTAAGCAAAAATTTCAAGATATATGCCTTTTAGAAGTGTAGGAAAATAAATGCAATGATTTCTGAGGGAATTATTTCCTATATTTATTTTGTACTAACCAACTCTCTCAATTGTTTAAGGCTAAAAAGGTTGTATATAAATTATACTATATATTATTTATCGCTCTATTGTTTAGGAGATTTTTCAACATATTTTTTTAGAGAATGGATCCATGTACAATTTGTACATTTTTGTAGGAATTTGATGAGTGGTTAATTTTCTGGCTTTTCTGTTTGATTTTGGTCTAGGTAACACCAAATATGTTTCTTTTTGGAAGAAGTCATGTGTGAGTGAAATAAAGGTAAATACTATCAATTTATACTTAAATCATTTAATCTAAGAAAATGAAAAATAGAATAAGAGTTTTGAGTAGAAAGAAAATATTTTACTCAAAATAAAGGAAATTAAGGCTAAAATAATATCTCGCCATGGTAGTCTCAACTATTTGATTCCTAAACACCGATTTTGGGTTCATTTTATTTCAACATTTTATCATAAAATATTAGTTATGATACAACTTACTAATTATCATATTACTTCATCACATGTTTTTGGAAATTAATCTAATAATGCAAAAAGACCTAATCATTGCTTTAAACTTTATTTTTAAGACATGATATTTTTGTGACAAAAGTTTGAACACTACTCTAATTTACCTAAACACACACATATAAAAGAAAACAAATCAATTAAAGGAAACAATTAATATGAAACTTAACAACTAAATAACAAACATAAGGGCACATTGTTTATAAAAAATTAAAATTTTCCTAATTAGTGTAACTTTTATACCACCCCAAATCTAAAATCTACATTGTCTTCAATGTAACAAATGAAAATTGTAAAATTAGAAGGGATAGAAAAGTTACCAAATTGCTTTATGTGTTAAGGATTTGGACGTAGAACGCTAGTTGCATCCAACATCAGATTGGAATCATACAAACAGGTACTCTAACACATCTTAACAAGAAATTATTTTATGCAATAAAATAAACAAAGTGCTTATAAAAGAAAATAAATTAATAAAACAAACTAAATTGCTTAAAATAAAATAAAATTACCTTTCAATGATAGGTTGCCTCTCATCCAGTGCTTAGTTTAACATCTTAGTAAGACACATCATTATAGTGCTAAGGATTACTCAGCTAAATGTAATCAATTTTGGCAGTGTTATATGGTCATTCTAAATAAGGATTCACACAATGTCCATTGACTTTGAATGTTGTTTGTATCTTGGAATCCAATAGTTTTACTGCTCCTAGTGCAAATACTTGAACCATTTTGAATGGTCCATCCCATCTTGATCTCAGTTTTCCTGGAAACAATCTCAGACATGAGTTGATTAAAATAAGTTTCATTCTAGGGTAAAGAGTTTTAGGAACTAAACTCTTGTCATGATAGCACTTAGTACATTCTTTGTACACTTTGGCATTATCATAGGCTTCGTTCCTAATTTCTTCCAACTCATTAAGATGGAGTAACCATTTTTCTTCTACTTTATCTAAGTCCAAGTTTAACTCTTTAATGTTACAATAAGCCTTGTGTTCAAGTTCAATGGAAAGGTGGCACACTTCCCCAAAGATTAAACGGTAAGGGCTTATCCTAATGGGTGTTTTTTAAGTAATGGGGTATGCCCCTAAGGCATTATTCAACTTACATGCCCAGTCCTTCCTTAAAGGACACACAGTGCATTCTAGTATTCTCTTGATTTGCCTATTACTTACTTCCACTAAACTAGATGTTTGAGGATGATATGAAGTAGCTACTATATGTGTGATGTTGTACTTTTTCAGTACTCCATCAAATAGTTTATTACAAAAATGGCTACCTCAATCACTTATTATAGCTCTAGGTGTTCTGAACCTCCTAAATATTAAATCCTTCAAGAATTTTACAACAAAATTAACATCAGTGGTTTTAGTGAGGATAGCTTCCACTCACTTGGATACATAATCCTCAGCAACCAAAATATATTGAAGACCATTGGATGGAGGAAAGAGACCTATAAAATCAATCCCCCATATATCGAAGAGTTCGACAACTAAATTAGATGTCAAAGGCATTTCATCTCTTTTTCTTGTGTTTTCGGTTCTTTGAAATCTATCACATTATGCACAAAACATATGAGCATCTTAAAAAAGTGTGGGCCAAAAGAATCCAGACTATAATACCTTATGGGCTATCTTTTCACCACCAAAATGGCCCCCACAATGAAGGAATGCTCTTATTTTCTTTTTCAGGTACACATCTCCGGATGACTTGATCTTGAACAATCTTATATAAATAAGGGTCATCCCAGAAATAGTCATTGATAGTTTTAAAGAACCTTTTCTTGTCCTGATATGAAGTACTAGATCTCAAAACATCAGTGGCAAGATAGTATACAATATCAACATTACATGGTTTTGGACCTATTAAAAATAATTTTTCATTAGGAAAGGTTTCAACTATATATTATTTACTCCAACCTTTAAGAGAATTGAAGTAAAAAATCAACCTAGATAAATGGTCAACTACTAAGTTTTCACTACCTTTCTTATCCTTGATTTCTAAGTAAAATTCTTGTAAGAGTAAGACCCACCTGATTAAACTTGGTTTGGCATTCAATTTACTTAATAGGTATCTTAAAGTAGTATGATTAGAATGCAACATCACTTTAGATCCTACTAAATAAGACTAGAATTTGTCTAAAGAAAACACTATAGACAAGAATTCCTTTTCAATGGTGGTATAATTCATTTAGGTGTTATTGAGTGTTTTGATAGCATAGTAGATGACATGCAGACAGTTATCCACTCTCTATCCAAAAACTGATATGATAGCATAATCGAAAGCATCACAAATTATTTCAAAGGGTAAAGACCAATTGGGTGCCATAATAACAAGGGTAAATGTTACTTTATCTTTCTAGGTATTAAAGGCAATAAGGTAGTCATTGTTGAAATCAAAATAAACATATTTTGATAATAGGTTACATAAGGGACAACTTATAAGAGAAATCTTTAATAAATCGTCTGTAAAATCCTTCATGTCATAAGAAGCTTCTGATCTCCTTAACAGATGTAGGGAGAGGTAGTTTTGAAATCAAGAAAAATTTTCCTTTGCAACTTCAATACCTTTAATTGAAATGATATGTCCCAACTAAGGGTTAGATTACATTCAATGTATCTTTTTAAAACCAAAGTCAATTTATGTAAGAAATCATCAAATGCGTTTCCAAAGATAGATAAATCATCCATGACGATATCAATGAATTTTTCCACCATGTCCGAGAAGATAGAAACCATACATCTTTGGAACATGGTCAGGGCATTGCATAACCCAAATGACATTCTTTGAAAAGCAAATGTCCTAAAAGGACATGTAAATGTGGTCTTTTCCTAATCTTCTAGTGCTATAGGTACTTGATAATATCTGAATAGTCCATCTAGAAAATAGTAAAATTTGTGCTGAGATAATCTTTCCAACATTTGATCAATGAATGGAAGAGGAAAGTGAAAATTTTTAGTAAATAAATTCAGTTTCCTGAAATCTATACACATCCTTTATCTAGTGATTATTCTACTGGGCACTAATTCACTTTTTTTCATTTTCAAAAACTATTATCTCAAATTTCTTATGTACCACAAGTACTAGACTAACCCATTTACTATTTGAATTTGGGTACATGATTCCTTCTTCTAACAATTCAAGAATTCCTTTCTTAACTACCTCTTTCATGTTTGGTTTTAGTCTTCTTTGGGCCTCTCATATGGGTTTAGCACCATCTCCAAGTTTATATTATGCATACACATGGCCAGACTAATGCATTTTATATCCCTGATACTCTAACCTATGGCTTTCTTAAACTTCTTAAGCATTTTTATAAGTTCCTTTTCTTGGGTTTTGGTTAAGGTTGAAGAAATTATTGCTGGATAAGTTTCTCCTTCTCCCAAAAACACATATTTTAAGTGCTCAGGTAAGTCTTTGAGTTCAAGTTTAGGTGGATTGGCCTCTTTACTAGATGAGGAACTGGGTAGATTTAAAAGTTTATTAGATATTTTCATTAGTTCATCACTATCTAGTTGTTCAAGGTACCCTTTATTTTCCTCATCTAAATCTTTTTCGAGCTCTTTAAGCGTAAAAATAATTTCAAGCTTGTTTTCTATTCATGTTTGGAAAAAGGTTATTTGGACAAGATTATCCAAATGGTCAACATTGAATATTTCATTGATGGCAGAAATAGAAGGAAAAGGTGAAGAATCAAAAACTTTAAAATGAATAGTCTTTCCTAAGACTATCATTGTCAAATTTCCATCTTGGACAATATTAATAGTCTTGGTAGTTACTATAAATGGTCTACCAAGCATTATTGTGTACTCTCTATCCAAGGCTGGATTTTCTTGCATATCTAGAACTATAAATTTAATAGGTATTATCAGTTTGGCTACCTATACCAACACATCCTCCACTATTCCCTTTGGATACTTAAGAGATCTATCTATAAGTTGACATGACATAGTTGTGGATTTTAAATCTCTTAAGTTGAGCTGTAAGAATATAGTGTAGGGCATCAAGTTTATACTAGCATCCAAATCAAGTATTACTTTAGTGACCTTCCTATCCCCTATAGTTATGTTTATGATAAAACTTTTAGGGTCTTTCATCTAAGGGGGAATTTGGTGTTGAATTACAACACTAGAAATTTTTGATACAAGTACTCCCTCATTAAGTTCATACCACCTTTTCTTAGTGTTCAAATCTTAGAAAAACATAGCATAGGAGGGCATATTGATGATCACTTCTAATAATGGTTAATTGATATTTACTTCAGAAAGCATATTAAAAAGATCATAGAATTCTTTCAACCGATGTCGAAAAAGTACTTGCAGCTGGTGTGGTTCTGTTGTCTTTTGAATTTTAGGGATGTTAGATGACTTCCCAATGAGTTGTTCTGAATTTTTTTTCAAGTTTAGCACTTTTCTCTCCTTTTTGCGAGACTAGAATTTCACCTTTTTTGTTACCTGAACTATAGGGTAGATCTTTAGAGATTTATGGTAAACTAGTATTGACTACCTTACCATTTCGAAGGGTTCTTACACCCTTTGCTTGTTCGAGTTGATTGAGGAACTTTCTTGGTTCTTGCCTTTGTATTTGTTCAACTAGTTGCCCAACTTTAGCTTTAATCCTTTTAATCGAATCCTCTATAGTGCTCAACCTTTGATTATTCATTAATTGGTTGCCGTGACCAACTTGAATAAAAGCATTCAAGCTATCCTCTAAGGTTGGCTTAAAAGATTGATTTGGTGGGTTAAGGTTATTTTTATTTGGTCTTAGTGTTTGCATTGGGTGTAGGCATGGTAATTGTTTGGTAACCAATGATGGTTAGGGTGGTTATAAGTGTTTGGATGATACCTTTAAAAGGAATTGACTTCCTCCATGACATCCATACTAGAAGCACAAGTATATGAAAACTTATGAGCATCATGCCTAATTGAAAAACAAACTTCACACACCTTTTGATTTGGTATTTGGTTGGTAGTGAAAGGTTGCACTTGCTTAGTCAATTCCACAAGTTACAATGTCATTTCATTACAGGAGCCAAATTCATTGATTCCTTATCTCCTTCTTCTAGTACTTATTTGTTGGGAATTAGAACCCAATAGCTCATAGAGACTATAGGTTTCCTTTGTGGTCTTTTCTCCTATAGCTCCTCCAAATCATTATCAACCATGTATTGACTCTATGATGAGGACATTGAATGAAAATGAGTTTAAGTCTTTCTGAAGCTTCATAAAAGGGTTCTTCATCCATTTGAGAAAACGTTGCTATGTTCGTCCTTAGATTAGTAGTCTTTTGATGTTAATAGAACCTACAAATACACTTTTCATATACTACCTCCTAAGTTGTTAGAGAACCCGACTATAGAGTAATGAACCATGACCAAGCTTTATCCTTAAGGGTGTAAGGAAAAACCTCATCCTAAGCTGGTCTTCATCAATTCTCTACAGTGGAAAGGTTTGGACAATAACATAGAATTATCTAATGAAATGTAAAAGGTCTTTATTAGAGATACCATAAAAAGAAGGCAACAAAGAATAATGAATCTTTTTCAATTCATAGTTTCTTGTAGCCTCTTGCAATTGTATGCTAGAAGTTGCATTGCCAATGATTGGCGTTACATAGTGCTTCATCATTTTTTGCCTATCTCTAGCATCTCTCATTGCTACTTGTAGTTGAAATTGATCCTTCTCCTCTTGCGTATTAACATCTAGCTCCTAAATTTAAAAATAGTAGAACTCTCTAAGAAATATTTTTTCACTTGAAAAAATGTATAGACTTAAAGAAAAAGAAGTAGGGAGCCTAAGTTAATTTTTTTTGTAATGCTAATTTAAAAAATGGACATAATTTTTGAAACAAATGAATTTTTATTATTTCATTGGAATTTTATTACACACATTCTTAAAATAAAAACAAAACAAAACAAACTAAAAGAAAGGAAAATACAATAATAAGTTACCTTCTACTTAGGACTAAAATTTATTTTCTTCTAGTAAGACGTTGCTTGGAGATTTTAGAATGACAAAATCAATGTCTCCTTTTCGATGAATTTATTTGATCCAATTCGACTAACTATTCCACTTGGACTTCCACCTTTTTGATAAAAGCTTCTACAGAGTCCAAGCATTGATTGGTTTTAAACTGGTTACCTTTAGGGTTGGTTTATTGGGAAATATTCTTGGAATGGGTTGGTGAAATTGCTAGCCTGGTTGATTTGAGCTTTAGACAAAGGAGGGTTGTTTTGCCTCTCATAGTAGTTGGGATGATTTCTCTACATAAGATTATAGGTATTTTAATTGGGGTTGAATCTTGGTCTTTGTTGATATGCTCCCAAGACATTATCCTATTTAGGTCCAGCTGGTTCTTCTCCTTGATATGAACAAGCTTCAGTACCATGTCCTATATTGGTACACAAATGATAATGTTCATTGTTGGTGTTGGTTTTCCTAGCGAGAAGAGTAACTTTCTTGGTCACTTGAACAAATTGTTGAACTTCATTGCTAGAATCGATTTCATGAATTCCAAATCTTCCCACTTATGAGATTTTCTATTAGGAGTTCACACCCAACATCTTAAAAAGATTGTACGTCTCTAAGGTTGTCTTCTCTCCTATAGCTTTTCCTACAGTATTGTAGACAATGAACTGGCATTGCTGCGTAAGTCTATCGTAAAAGAATTAGTTCTACAACTATAGGGGAAGCTGTGATGGGGCATTGAGTGAGGAATAGTTTAAACCTATAACAGGCATCATGGAATGGTTCTCTTTCCATTTGAGAGAAAGTGGAAATCTTTGCTCTCAGCTCTGATGTTTTTTGTTGGGATTAGAATTTTCCCATGACTTTGTTGTAAATGTCCTCCTAGGTCATCAAAGAACCCAGAAGGAGTGATATTAACCAATCTTTGGCCTTATCCTTCAAGGTGTAGGGGAAACACCTCATTCTAAGTTAATCCTCATTTAGAATACCAAGGAGGAAGGTTTAGGCTATGGCATAGAAGTCCCTAATGAATGAAGGAGAATCTTCATTAGGTAACCCATATAATGGAGGAAGTATGGAAAAATGAATGTTTTTCAAGTCATAATTCGGAGTAGCCTCACCCATTTGGATAGAGGTAGTTGCCATGAAAACTCCTTCATGGTGGTTTCCGTAACATGTGGGTTTTCTCCCATTTCTATTGGTTCCAATAGAGGATTAAGGCTTGGTTTTGTCTTTGGCTCATAAATAGGCTAATGGTTAGAATCTAGCCTTATGGACAATTGTTTTAATTTATGAATATTATCTATGTATGGTGTTAGAATCCATGCTTAGACTAGTGAAAGCGTAAATTTAAAACACCTATCAATTAAGAAGGAAAAGAATAATAACTATACAAAAATTTAGAGAAAATATACATAGTTAACCAGAGTGCTCCCAGGAATGATGGGGCAAAACCTCTTTAAAAACCATCATTCAAGACAGAGCAATATTCCTGCGAAAGACTAGTGGCATAAAGGCTTCTAAGAACTAGTCTCCTATACATAACTTCTTTAGATCTTTAATTTTTATGCTATTACACATTTAGTATTTTTTAAATTAAAATTAAAAGTAAAATTAATAAATTAATAATTTTTTTTAAATAATTTTATTATAAAAAATAAATTTAAAATTAAAAGAAAATTTAAATTAAATGAAAATTAAAATTAAAACTTAAAAAGTTTTTTATTTTTATTTTTTGTACTAAATAAAAAAATCATAATTATTTACAGCACATAAATTTTATAAAATTTTGTTAAATAATTTAAAAACAATATTACTTCCCTAGTAGCGCGAAAAACTTGATGAGACAAAACTGACATCGTTTTAGTAATTCCAATTTTGCAAATACTTTGGTTTTATAATTGTAAAACTCTCGCAACTGCACGAATCATTTTATAAAAAATGATAAGTATACTCCCAAAGTTGATCTAAGGAAGGAATATATGTCGTTTTTAATTTATTATTCAAACTTTTAAAAATGAAATTAAATCCTAATCATCTTGTCACGATATTTTAATTTTTTGTGTTTCCAAATCTAATCACATAAAAAAATAAACATAAATATGGATTCAATAAATAATTATGCAAATTTTTATCATTCATAAAGTAGGGTATTTATGAATATAATAATAAAGTTAATAATGTTTGCTCATATTATGTAGGTTATTTAAGATATAAATTGATATTTATTTATTCTCTATTTTTTTTATATAAATACCACCTTTGGTGCGATTAGATACCTTTTGTTAATTAAAAATTCAATTAACACCTATGTGTACGATCGATAATTAATTTGGTTAACTAAATAAATTCCATTTTTTCTAAGAGATTGAAAATGAACCATTTAAATGCCACCATTGGTGGGGTTAGACATTTTAAACTTTATTCAACGTGACCAAATTAAATCTAAAAATTTAATTATCCGAGTACTAACTTTCAAGTTGTAAAACCATTACTAAAAATATGCTGTTAATACTTTTTGGAATATTAGTTCTTATAAAAAATTTTGAAATAGAGGTTCACACTACCTACCGGGCGATTATACCAACAAATAAAACGACACTACTTTAAATCAAACCAGATAATTATACCATAAAATCTAATTTTCAGATTTAAGTTTGCAATAAAAAATAATATATTTCTCTCTAACATCCTTAATATAAAATTTTAAATAAAAATAAAATCAATTTATTTTATAAAATGTTTTACCTATTTAATATTTCGTAAGCATAACAACGTTATTATTATATCATATTTACAAAAAGCCAACCATGTTAAATTTAATAACAGACAAATTAAATAAAACATAAAAGAATAAAACATAAAAATAATTGTAAAGAATTTATTTTAAAATTATACCTCAAAAAAATCCTTACAAAACTTTGATCCTAGTACCGTTTCGGGAAAACCTGCAATCAGATATGCATTTCTTTTTTTAATCAAAAATTAGAAATTTATAAAAGCATATCTATTTCTTCTCAAAAAGAGAAGAACTTTAAAACAAAATAAAACTAAAAAACAAAGAAAGCTTTCTAGAGAGGGAAAGCTAGAGAGAGAAGAGTGGAGAAATTATGTTTTTTGAGATTGGGGGAGAGGGTCTTTTTATAGGTGAGGAAAAGGCTACAAAAGTGGAAAAATATATCAAAAATTAGTTTTGGATGCGTTTGGACTAGCTGGCATGTGAGTCGAGAATTGCGGTAGGATGAACGCTATTGCGCATAGGATTTGTGCAGATGGAAGATGGCATGCATGGGCATCTAGTGACATGCGCGTATGGCTCGGTAGATGGGAGTTGGTGCGTGTTAGCTGCGCGTGGGCTTGTGTTGGTTAGGCAGTTTTGTCCATTTTTTGACTTTTCCTCATTTTTTCTTACTTATTTTGTATAATAAATGAATACTACACTTTAAATATTGTGATGTATTTCTTCCAGTATTTTTCTTTAAGGCTTCAAATTAATTTTGAACGAAAATATCTGAAAATAATAAAAATAACCGTGATTCCGAAAAAGCAAATTTATATAAAAGTATGAAAAAATCATACAAATATAAATCTTTTTGATCAATTAAAGTACATTAAATCATGGTAATTTTAGTGCTTTTTAAGCACTTATTAGAAAATGATCTAGGAATCTTTAATCCCTCAATTTCCTAACATTTGAATCACTAAACTTCCCTCCAATATAATCATCAATCAATTATCAATCATTAAAAATCTAAGCTTTAAGAACATAATTATGTCTATCTAATTTATTAATCTAAGGGTCTTATGAATGCAATTTTCTACGTATGATAGTCTAATACTTTACCCTTAATTCTTATTATAATTCAATTATATTATTTAATTTAATTTATATACTATTAAATATTTGGCCAACAATTGATCTTTATAGGTAATTAAATAGATTTGAGAGAATTATTTAATTATTTGTCTTGAATAAATGACATGCATAGTTCCTAGGCAGAGATGTACGATTGTAATGTGTATGATCTATAATTGATGAACTTAATGACTAGTATGCAATCTAATTGATATGAGAGTGTAATTAGGTTAATTATTATATGATGTGTATTGTACTTGAGAAAGGAATGCATTATAGGTTAGATTCAATTCATCATATAATTGATTGATGATTATATTGGAGGGAAGTTTAGTGATTCAAATGTTAGGAAATTGAGGGATTAAAGATTCCTAGATCATTTTCTAATAAGTGCTTAGAAAGCTCTAAAATTACCCTGATTTAGTGTATTTTAATTGATTAAATAGATTTATATTTATATATTTTATCATATTTTTATATAAATTTGTCTTTTCAGAATCATGAGTATTTTTATTATTTTTCAGGTATTTTCCTTCAAAAATAATTTAAAGACTTGAAAAAAATACTAGAGAAAATACATCACAAATATGTTGATAACAAAAATGAGAAAAAGACAAAAAAAAAAACTATAAAAAATGGAAAACAAATGGGTCAAAATGATCAAAAATGACAAAACTACCCAGTTATACACATATCTAGCCTACACGCTGCGCAAAGCCACGCACATCCACACGTAGGAATGTGCATGTCATGTGAAGACCCACGTCCTTGT
Organism: Hippophae gyantsensis; assembly: GCA_030763125.1. Lineage (NCBI taxonomy): Eukaryota > Viridiplantae > Streptophyta > Magnoliopsida > Rosales > Elaeagnaceae > Hippophae > Hippophae gyantsensis. The sequence goes on from CM061031.1 coordinate 66,281,633, forward strand.
TTGCGCACATTTAATGAGTCCCGCAAGCGCTCCTACACGTATGCTAGCCTACCTAAATGCGTCCTAAACCATTTTTTCCACTTTTTTTTGCCTTTTTCCCACCTATAAAAGGACCCTCTCCCCTATTGTAAAATAATCCCAAAATCACACATTTCTCTTTTTCTCTCTAGCTTTCTCTCTCTAGAAAGCTTTCTTAGTTTTTTTTTATTTTTAAGCTTCTTCTCTTTTTAAGAAGAACTAGTTATGCTCTTTTGTAAATTTCTAGTTTTTGATTCATTAAATAAAAATGCAAATCTATTTAGAGGTTTTCTACAAACAAAATTAGCATCAAAGTTCTGTTAGGATTCTTTTAAGGTATAATTTTAAAATGAATTATTTATAGTGATTTTTATGTTATATTTAATTTGTTTGTGATTAAATTTAACATGATTGGCTATTTGTAAATATGATATAATAACTTTGTTATGCTTACGAAATATTAAATAGGTAAAACTTTTCTATAAAATAAATTGATTTTGTTTTTATTCAAGATTTTATATTAAGGGTGTTAGGGAGAAATATATTATTTCATTACAAACTTAAATATAAAACTTAGATTTTATGGTTTAATTATCAGGTCAGATTTAGAATAGTGCCTTTTATTTTATGGTATAATATCCCGGTAGTTAAATTGAATCTCTATTTCAAAAGTTTTATAAGAACTATTATTCTAAAATGTATTGACAACTTATTTTTAGTAATAGTTTTAAAACTTGAAAGTTAGTACTCGAATAATTAAATTCTTAAGTTTAATTTGGACACCTTGAATAAAGTATAAAATGTCTAACCGCACCAAATGTGGCATTTAAATGGTTCATTTTCAATCTCTTAGAAAAAATAAATTAACTTAATTAACCAAATTAATTATTGACCCCATGCATAGGTGTTAATTGATTTGTTTAATTAACAAAGAATATATAACCCCAACAAAGGAGGTATTTATATTAAATGATATGCATAGTTCCTAGATAGAGACATATGATTCTTTGGTATTTGATCTACAATTGATGAACTTAATTAGTAGTATGCAATCTAATTCATATGAGAGTCTAATCAGGTTAATTACTATATGGTATGTAGTGTACTTTGGAATGGAATGCATGCTAGGTTAAAATTAAATTGATTATAAAAGTGATTGATGATTATATTTGGGGGAATTTTAGTGATTCACATGTTAGGTAATTGGGGGATTAAAGATTTCTAGATCATTTTCTACTATATCTTTGTAGTTGTTGAGTCGTGCGATTTAAAGTTAGTTTTCATTTAATTTTCAGTTTTTATAATTTCCTATTGTCCAAGCAGTATTCGTAATGATTATATTGATACTCGGTTAAAAGTTAAGCAACTCCTTGTGGGATCGATTTCTGTACTTGCACGACCTATATACTTGCAGATTACATTGTGCTGATCATCGAACAATCAGTCGATGGAGAATATATGTCAATTTTAGGAAATTGAATTTGTATACTGAAAAGGATCACTTTCTTCTTGCAATATTCATTGATCATATGTTAGAAAGATTAGCTAGGCTTGGATTTTATGATTTTCTAGGTGGTCCTTTAGGTTCTTATCAAGTACCAATTGCACCAAAAGATCATGAGAAGACCATTTTTACATGTCCTCTTGGGTCATTTTCTTTTAGAAGAGTGTTATTTCGGTTATGCAATGCCCCAGCCATGTTTCAGAGATACATGATATCAATATTCTCAAATATGGTGAAAAATTTCATTGAGGTATTTATGGATGATTTTTATGTCTTTTGAATGTCATTTGATGATCACTTAAATAAATTGATTTTATTTTTAAAACATTGTATTAAATACAAACATGATAGTTAGTTAGGGAAAAGTTATTTTACTGTACAAACTAGGAATTTTTTAGGACATGTGATTTCTAACAAAAGAATTGAAGTTGACAAAGAAAAAATAGAATTGATTGCAAAATTACCTCCCTTACATCTATTAAGGGGTTTAGAAGCTTCTTAAGATATTGACGTTTCTATAGGAGATTTATTAAATATTTTTCTAAAATAAGTTGTTCTTTATGCAATTTGCTGTCAAAAGATATTTATTTTGATTTTAATGATGTATGCCTTATCTCCTTTAATAATTTGAAGGATAAATTAACATTTGCCTCTATAATTTTGGCACCTGATTGGTCTCTTCCATTTGAAATAATATGTGATGCTTCTGATTATGCAATCATAGGAATTTTGGGGCAAAGAGTGAATAAGTGTTTGCATGTTATATATTACGCTAGCAAAACACTCAATGATGCTAAAATTAATTATTCCACCATTAAAAAAGAATTATAGACTATTGTGTTTTTGTTAGATAAATTTAGGTCTTACTTAATAGGTTCAAAATTTATTGTGCATTCGGATCATGCCGCTTTAAGATATCTACTGAGTAAAAATAAGGCTAAGCCAAGATTAATCCATTGGGTTTTTCTCTTATAAGAATTTGAATTAGAAATCAAAGATAAGATAGGCAATAAAAACTTAGTAGCTGACCATTTATTTAGGATAATTTTTGGATTCAATTCACTTGAAGGTGAGAGTAAAGAAGATATTATTGAAACTTTTCCTAAAGTATAATTATTTTTAGTAGGTCCAAATTCATGGTATGCTCATATAGTTAATTTTCTTACTAGTGGAATTTTGAAACCTAACATATATTATTAGAAAAATAAAAAGTTGTTAAGCTCTTACAGGCAATAATTTGGTATGACCCTTATCTATTCAATATTGGTCAAGATCAAATCATCCGAGGGGTGTGCCTAAAGAAGAAGATAAAAACACCTTGGCTTTTTGTCATGATTATCAATGTGGAAGGCATTTTGGAGGTAACAAAATGGCCTTTAAGATATTACTGGTCAACTCTTTTTAAAGATGCTAATATGTTTTGTACTCATTGTGATGGCTGTCAAAGGATAGGTAATATAGGAAAACTTGATGAAATAACCTTGATATCTAATTTTGGTGTTGAAATTTTTGATGTTAGGAAATATTGAAAAAGTATAACATCAGATGTAAAATGGCTATTCCATATCATCCTAGTTAAGTGGGAGTAAGTAATAGGCAAATAAAAGGGGTTCTAGAATGCAATTTTCACTCTTCAAGGAAATACTAGGAAATCAAGTTGAATGATGCCCCCTATGGGCTTACTACACAACTTACAAAACATCCATTGGGATGAATCCTTATAGGTTAATATTTAGGAAAGCATTCCATCTTCCCATTGAGCTCGAACAGATGGCTAGTACAAAGAGATTAGAAACACCTACTCCAACTCAATGAACTTGAAAAGATTAGGGACGAAGCTTATGAAAATGAAAAGTTGTATAAGGAATGTGCAAAGCGTTATCATGAGAAGAGGTTAGTTTGTAAGAATTTTCTTCCTAGAATTGAAGTTCTTTAATTTAACTCTCGGCTGAGATTTTTTCTAGAAAAATTGAAATCAAAGTGGGATGGGCCATATACAATTTACCCAATTATTTCCAAATAGAGTGGTGGAATTATTGAATCCTAAGACACAAATAACTTTCAAATTCAATGGGAATCATTTGAAGCCTTATTTAGAAAGAAGATACAACATAAAAAGTATTGAGATTATATAGATATATAAGTATTAGAAACATAAAGCGTCTTGTTGAGACGTTAAACTAAGCATTGGATGGGAGCAAACCATTATTATAGGTAATATTATATTTTTTAATTTTTATGTTGATTATGTTGTTTTATTTTATTTTCTATTATGTTAACATTATTTAGAAATATTAATTTTATAAGTGTTTGTTGGAATTTATGAGAAATACACATCTTTATAAAATTAATATGTTTGGACTAATGAATGCAACTATAATTCCACATTAACTCTTATAGAAGTTCAAACTAATGGGTAACTTTTTTTTACTCTTTAACTTTAATTTATAACGGTTACATTGAGCGTAATGTAAGTTTTAGGTTGACGGTACGAAAAGCTACAATTATAAAATTATGTACTAAATTGAAATTTTTATGTGCTTTTATTTGTTTTTACTGAATTAGGATTTTTTGGTTAATTTAGTTTTTCTTACGAAATTATCATGTCTTCTAAAGTTAATTTTAAGAAAACGATTAAGTCTTTACATTGTTAGATTAATTTCAAAAATATTTCATGGAATAATATGATAATTATTAGTTATTTTTTGTCATAATTAGTATTTCATGATAAAATATTAAAATTACAATGAACCCAAAGTCGGTGTTGAAGAATCATATTATGGTGACTATCCTTATGAGGATATATGTTGAGCCATTATCTTTCCATTCTAAGTGATAATATTTTTTTTCTACTCCTCAAACACTCTTCTTATCAATTCTAATTAATAGACGATCTTTATAGGTCTTTGCATTGAATGTTAGAATTTTTACATTTAAAAGTTAAAAAGTTTTTTTAAATATTTTGTTTATTATAAGTTTTTTAATTTTCTTAAAAAAGAAAATAATTAAATAAATTAAAGTTTAAAATTACTTTTTAGTTTTTTCACTAAATAAAAAAAATCATAATTATTTACAACATAGAAATTTTTTAAAATTTTGATAAATAATTTAAAAATGATATTCCTTCCTAGAAATGACACCAAAAACTAGATGAGACAAAACTGACATTGGGTTAGCAATACTGATTTTGCAAATACTTTGATTTTATATTTGTAAAATTATCTCAACTACATGAATTATTTTATAGAAAATGACAAATATACTCCTAAGGTAGATATAAGGAAGAAATATATGTGGTTTTAAATTTATTTTTCTTTTTGTGTTTTCTAATCTAATAACATAAAAGAATAATCATAGATATGGATTCAATAAATAATTATGCAAATTTTTATCATTCATAAAAATAGAGTATTTATGGATATAATAATTAAGTTAATTTTTCTTGCTCATATTATTTAGGTTATTAAAGATATAAATTGATATTTGTTGATTCTCTTTTTTTATATAAATACCACTTTTGGTGGGGTTAGATATTCTTTGTTAATTAAACAAATCAATTAACACCAATGAGTGGGGTTAATAATTATTTTGGTTAACTAAATTAATTCCATTTTTTTTTCTAAAATATTGAAAATGAAATATTTAAATGCCACCTTTGGTGGGATTAGATATTTTAAACTTTATTGAAGGTCTTCAAATTAAACCTAAGAATTTAATTATCCAAGTACTAAATTTCAAGTTTTAAAACCATTACTGAAAATATGTTGTCAATACATTTTCAAATATTAGTTCTTATAAAACTTTTGAAATAGAGCTTCACTCTAACTACCAGGAGATTGTACTAACAAATAAAAAGGCACTATTATAAATCAGACTGGATAATTAAACCTTAAAATTTAATTTTTAGATTTAAGTTTGTAATGATAAATAATATATTTTTCTCTAACATTCTTAATATAAAATCTTGAATAAAAAATCAATTTATTTTATAAAAATGTTTTACCTATTTAATATTTCACAAGCATAACAACATTATTATTCAATTATATTTTCAAATAGCCAGCCATGTTAAGTTTAATCACAGATAAATTAATTATAATATGTAAGAATTAATAAAACATAAAAATAACTGTGAATAATTCATTTTAAAACTATCCCTCAAAAGAATTCTTACAGAACTTTAATACTAGTTTTGTTTCTAGAAAACCTCCAACCGGATTTGCATTTCCATTTATTGAATCAAAAACTAGAAATTTACAAAAGCATATCTATTTCTTCTCAAAAAGAGAAGAACTTTAAAACAAAGAAAACTAAAAGAAACAAAGAAAGCTTTCTAGAGGTGAAAGCTAGAGGGAGAGAAGAGTTGAGAAATTATTTTTTGAGATTGAGGGAGATGGTCCTTTTATAGGTAAGGAAAATGCTAAAAAAGTGGGAAAGTATCTCAAAAATTGGTTTTGATGCGTTTGGACTAGTTGGCTCACGTGTGGTCTACCATAAAATGACACTTTTTCAAATTTAATACTAAGTTAGTTTCCATACATCTTTTAAGGATAATTTTTAGATTATGTAGATTAAGTCAAAGGTATCCCTATAAACTATGAAATTATCCATAAGGACTTCTATATTGTTCTCAATATATCCTAAAATAATACTTACCATACATCTTTGAAAGGTGGCGAGTTTATTGCAGATTTTGAATGGCATTCTTCTAAATGAAAAGGTTCCAAAGGTGTAGGTAAATGTAATCTATTCTTGGTCTTTATGTGCTATAGGAATCTAATTTTTACTTGAGTAATTATAAAGAAAACAATAATAAGAGTGACCTGCCAACCTTTCTACCATTTGATCAATGAAGGGTAGAGGGAAATAATCCTTTCATGTATTGGTGTTTACTTTCTAGTATTCCATGAATACTCTCCAAAGTGTTTGAATTCTTGTAGGTACTAATGCATTCTCATTATTTTTCACCATAGTTATACCAAATTTCTTTGGCACCACCTGCACTGGACTTACCTAATTACTATTTGAGATGGGGTGGATAACGCCCACTTCTAGCCATTTAGGTATCTCTTTCTTCACTACCTCTATCATTGGTGTATTTAATCTACGTTGTGCATTTATTGTTTTTTTAGCTTCATCCTCAAGTAATATCATATGCATGCACATAGATGGACTTATACCTTTTATAAGTCCCATTGTTCTTATGTTTGTTTGTTGGCTGCCTGTGTGCAAAATATGGTGTCTATTTTATCCTTACTTAGGGTACTTGTCCACATTTATGTAAGGTTGGTTACTAAAAATTAGTTATACATGCACATAGTTTGGAACACTTTGTATGCAAGCATGTTTACATGCATCACGAGGTTTATTTTTGTAGTATGCAAGCTAAGTGGAATGTTAGTTTTCGATGAGCGAACTGACATTATCACTTATTTTTTGTTCATTTTGGTTGTGGATATTTATGTAAAGTAATTGATAGTTTTTGGAACTGAAAAATGTGACATTTTAGTGCCTCACCACCACCCTTGGAAAGATAGTTGACAAAGTGGCTAGTGAGGTGGAAAATTCAAGTTCTATAAATACCCCATTTCTTCTTATTTGGTATCCAACAAAATTTTTAAGAGCACTATCACATTGACATCTCATTTTTTAGTTTTTGGATCACTAATATGTTGAGTGATTCATGGTTGTGTGAGAAAAATCATGCTTGTAAATGGTGAATACTCAAAACATTGTTTGCAAATGGGTTGTATGCAAGCCTTGTGTGGCCTCAAAGTTGCTTGGATACAACTGTTTATTTGTGAGAATCTCATTGTGAGAGTGAGCTAAGTTAAATGCATTAAGTTATCATATCTCTTGTTGTGTGCAATACGAGATAGATTGTCTGAGTTTGAGGGTGATCCTCAAGATTAGGAGCTTTCACACTTCTCATTATTGATCTATAGTTACTGATCACACCACTTTGAATGGTGTAGGATTTGGAAGAGAGTCATATTAATATGTTGAACTAGGTTGTTAAGAAGGTAGCAAGAAAGAGTAGCAATAAGCATGTAGGATAGAGGTCCCAACTACTAGAGGTATTGTTGATTTTATTTTCTATTAGAGTTGTAACTATTTTATTGATCAGTGAATTGTTTGCTGTTGAATGGTTGCCTTAAGCAATCTGAGGATGTCACCACATAGATAGGGTCTCTATGTGGGTGTACTTCGTTATATATGGTATTATGCGTGCTTGAATGTGTGGCTAGTATAATCAGAGCTTAAATGGTGTATTTTCCTATATACTAAAGTTTAAACTCTGATTAGAAAGCTTTTGAAATTTACCACCTAGTTTTATTTATTGAATTTCATATCATGTTGCCCTATTATTTTGTCTCTCATTCATTATATGTAATGTAGTTGTGTTTATCTATCCTGTGCTTTCCTCACTGTGATTTGCATATTTGAGTTGAGTTCTTAAGGAGTTAGTATCTAATTAGCCTTATTATGTATTAGGTCTTAAACTCCTTCAAAGTTGTTATGTATGATCAATATGTACAATCAAAGCTTCTTTCATTAAGTTCTAACATACTAGATGTATACCCTAATTAGAAAGCTTACTTATTAAATGTTGTCGCATGCTTTCTTTTCTTTCTATATAGCATGTTATAACTTTCTAATCATAGCTTATACTATAGTAAATTAATCTACATGCTCTCTGATTAATTTATCTTACTTATGTCTATTATATGTATGTTAGTTTGGCGTGAGTCTTGAAGGAGTTTGTATCTCTTTACCCTGGTTGTATCCAACATGTCAAGCACTTTATTTGGTTTGATTTGTTTAGATTGATCGCATGCTACGACCCCCTAAGTTAAAAGACCCTGGAAGTTTTATTATAAACATAACTATGGGGGATAGGAAGGTTGCTAAAGCAATGCTTGATTTAGGTGCTAGTATAAATTTGATGCCCTACTCTATATTCTTATAGCTCAATCTAGGAGATTTAAAACCCACAACTATGTCCCTTCAACTTGCAGATAGATCTCTTAAGTATCCAAAGGGAATAGTTGAGGATGTATTGGTACAAGTAGACAAATTGATAATACCTGTTGACTTTGTGGTTCTGGATATGCAAGAAAATACAACATTGGACAGAGAGCACACAATATTGCTTGGTAGACCATTTATGGCAACTACTAAAACTATTATTGATGCCCAAGATGGAAAATTGACAATGACAGTCTTTGGAGAAACTATTCATTTTAAAGTTTTTGATTCTTTACCTTTTCCTTCTATTTCTGCCATCGATAAAATATTCGATGTTGACCCTTTGGATAATCTTGTCCAAAGCACCTTTTTCCAAACCAGAATAGAAGACAAGCTTGAAACTGTTCTTACACTTGAAGAGGTCGAAGAAGATTTAGATGAGGAAATTAAGGGGTACCTTGAACAACTAGACAATGATGAAGTAATGACAAAATCTAGTACACTTTTAAATCTACCCAGTTCTTCATCTAGTAAAGAGGCCAATCCACCTGAACTTGAACTCAAAGACTTACCTGAGCACTTAAAATATGTGTTTTTGGGAGAAGGAGAAACTTATCCAGTGATAATTTCTTCAACCTTGACCAAAACCCATGAAAAGGAACTCATCAAAGTTCTTAAACAGTTTAAGAAATCTATAGGTTGGAGTATCGGGGATATAAGAGGCATTAGTCCTACAATGTGTATGCACAAGATCAACTTGGAGGATGGTGCTAAACCTGTACAAGAAGCCCAAAGAAGACTAAACCCAAATATTGAAGAGGTAGTTAAGAAAGAAATTCTTAAATTGTTAGAAGAAGGGATTATCTATCCTGTTGCGGATAGTAAGTGGGTTAGTCCAGTGCATGTGGTACCAAAGAAATCTGGGATAACAGTTGTTAAAAATGACAAAAGTGAATTAGTGCCCACTAGAATAATCACTAGATGGAGAATGTGTATAGATTTTAGGAAACTAAATTTATATACTAAAAAGGATCACTTTCCTCTTCCATTCATTGACCAAATGTTGGAAAGATTAGTTGGGCACGAATTTTACTGTTTTTTAGATGGATTGTCTGGATATTATCAAGTATCCATAGCACCAGAAGATCAAGAGAAGACCACATTTATATGTCCTTTTGGGACATTTTCTTTTCGAAGAATGCCATTTGGGTTATGCAATGCCCCTGCCACTTTCCAAAGATGCATGATATCTATTTTCTCGGACATGGTGGAAAAATTCATTGTTATTTTGACGTTGATCTCATGGAAGGAATCAAATGTATAACTTATAAAGATATCATATATAAAAATTATTTTCATGCATAAATCAAACTCATTAAGAAAAAATTTCAAGATATATGCCTTTTACAAATGAAGAAAGTGTAATTACTTTTTAGGGAATTACTTCCTATATCTTTCTTTTGTAATTAGCCTTTACTCACAACTTTGTAAGCAATGTGGGTCATATATGTAGATTATACTATATATTCTTTATCTCTCTATATTTTTCTAAAGATATTTTTCAATATATACCATTTTTTAGAGAGTCAACCCATATACAGATTGTACATTTTTTAGGATTTTGGGTAATGTGAGTCATAGTATGTAGATTATACTATATATTCTTTATCTCTCTATATTTTTCTCAAGATACTTTTCAATATATATCATTTTTTTAAAGAGTCAACCCATGTACTGATTGTACATTTTTTTTTAGGATTTTGGTGAGTGGTTAATTTTGTGGCTTTTTTGTTTGATTTGGTTTAGATAACCCGAGATAAATATCTTTTTTTTTTGTAGCAGTCATGCATGAATGAGATAAAAGCATATACTATCAATTTCTACTCAAATCATTTAATCTAAGCAAAAATAATAATAAAAAATATACGACACTCTATTAAGATGAGAAAAATTCATACATTCAATGCTAATACCTATAGAGATCATCTAAAAATTTGAAGAAATAAGAAATATGTTTGGAGTAGAAAAAATATATATTTCACTCTGAATAAAGGAAATTAGGCTCAAATTATATCTCACAAAGGTAGTCTCCACTAAAACAAATTCATAAACACCGATTTTGGGTTTAATATAATTTCTACATATTATCAAGAAATACTAATTATGACAAAAACTAACTATTTATCAAAAACAATTACAAAATATTTCATGATATGTTTTCAAAAATTAATCTAATAGTACAAAAGACTTAACTATTTACTTAAATTTGATTTAAAGAAATGATAAATTTTTGTGATAATTTTTTTTTAATTCCAAAAATTACTAAATCGCACAAAGAAAATAAAACCAAACACAATAAAAATGAAAATGTGAACATAAAAAAGAAAAAAATATTATTTTTTTATTTTTTATTTTTTTTAAATTGTTAAATATTTTTTTTAAATTAAGCATGGTAACTTTGCACCACTCCCAACCTAGAACTTACATTGTCCTCAATTTAACAATTGTAATTTCAAGATAAAGAGAAAAGAGAGGAAATATTACCTATTTCTTGATAATATTGCAAATAGTGATGGAGAAATACAGGTGCATCCATCATGTTCATTAAAGTGCAAGCAGATAGATCGATGTGAACTTCTAACATTTCAACAAATATTTTTAGTTTTAACAATTTTAAAATTATTCACATGTAATTAAACTAAAATAAACAATAGAAATTAAATAAATAAACCAGCGCTTAGTTTAACGTCTTAGTAAGACGTAACTTGGGGATATCATTTTAAGTAAACTCAATGTCCCCTCATCATTGAGTCAATCAAACCTACAAGTAAGACAAGATTGTCTACCTATACTTTTTCAGTCATGTCCTATGAATTTTCAAATTTTTCTGTACTTCAAACTAGGTACAAATAAAATAATTAAAGGCATCAAAACACAATTGTGCCTAGATCAAACAAAACAACTAACTCCTTAGATTGTAATTAAAACTTTAAAATTTTGGAGATAGTTTTAGAATTGTTTTTGTTTTTTGTTTTGTTTTTTTAGGTATAATATCTAAGTTAAAATAACATAATCAGTATTAACCAAGAGTGCTCACAGGAAAGAATGGTGGGGCAAAGGCTCCTTAAAAACCATCATCCTAGACAGAGAAACGTTCCCAGGAAAGACTAGTGGCACAAAGGCTTCCAGGAACTAATCTCCTAAACAAAACTCTCTTAGATCTTTACTTTTCATGCTATTAAAATTAAGTTAATTAAGTTAAGTTAAATTAAAATTTAAGTTAATTAAGTTAATAAAAAGGTAGGATAATTAAGTTAATGAAAATCTAAGTTAATTAAGTTAATAAATTAAATTAATATAAGTTAGTAAATTAGGTTACTAAAAACCTAAGTTAATTAACTTAAACGAAAATTTAGAAAAAAACCTAAGTTAATTAAGTTAAATAAAAATTAAGATAAAAAAATAGAAAATAAAAATTTTAATTAAAAATTAAGCCTAAAATAAAATAAAAAATAAAAAAAATTGAAAATAAAGTTTTTGATTTTTTTTAAAAGAAAATAATTAAATAAAATATATTTTTATATTTATTTATTATTTTTTCTCAAATTTCAAAATTCAAAATTATTTTATTATTCACGTTAGCTTTTTTTTATGAAATTTAAAATTTTAATTTTCTTTATTTATTATGAAATTTGAAATTTTTTTATTTTTTTATTTTTATTTTTTTATTTCTATTTTTATTTTTTTAAAATAATTAAATAAAATAAAGTTTTTATTTTTTTATTTAAAATTTATTTAAGTTTTTTTTAATTCAAATTTCAAATTTCAAAATTATTTTATTAATCACGCTATAATTTTTTTATGAAATTTAAAATTTTAATTTTTTTTATTTATTATGAAATTTGAAATTTTAAATTTTTTTACTATTCACAAACAACAAAAGTTTTTATTTTTTTTATTTATTGTTAAATAAAAAAAATCACAATTATTTACATCACAAAAAGTTTTTTAAAATTTTGATAAATAATTTAAAAACGTTATTCCTTCCCCGACAACTGCGCCAAAAACTTGATACCATCCCCGACAACGGTGCCAAAAACTTGATAGGCAAAACCGGCATCGCCGTTCCTACTGATAATTTGGTTTTATATTTACAAAACTCTCTCAAGTACACGAATCATTTCGTAGAAAATGATAAGTATACTCCCAAGGTCCATCTAAGGAAGGAATGTATATGGTTTTTAATTTATTATTCAAACTTTTAAAAACGAAATTAAATTCTAAATATCCTCACACGCTATTTTGAGTTTTGTGCGTTTAATCTACTGAAATAAAATAAACATAGATACATATTCAACAAATATTTATGCAAATTTTATCATTTATAATAGTGGAGTATTTATGGATATAATAACTAAGTTAATTATGTTTGCTCAAATTATTTAGGTTATTAAAGATATGAATTGATATTTATTGATTCTCTTTTTTTTATATGAATACCACATTTGGTGGGGTTAGGTATTCTTTGTTAACTAAACAAATCAATTAACACCTATGGGTGGGGTTGATAACTAATTTGGTTAATTAAATTAATTCCTTTTTCTAAGAGATTGAAAATGAACTATTTAAATGCCACCTTTGGTGGGGTTAGACAGTTTAAACTTTATTCAAGGTGTTCAAATTAAACGTAAGAATTTAGTTATCCGAGTACTAACTTTCAAGTTTTAAAACCACTATTGAAAACATATTGTCAATACAATTTCAGATAATAATTCTTATAAAAACTTTTGAAATAGAGCTTCACTCTAACTACCGGGCGATTGTACCAACAAATAAAAGAGCACTACTCTAAATCAGACCAGATAACTAAACCTTAAAATCTAATTTTCAGATTTAAGTTTGTAATAAAAAATAATATATTTCTCTCTAAAATTCTTAATATAAAATCTTGAATAAAAATAAAATCAATTCATTTTAGATATTTTTACCTATTTAATATTTCGCAAGCATAACCACATTATTATTATATCATGTTTACAAAAAAGGCAGCAAAGTTAAATTTAATCACAGACAAAAACATAAAAAATAACTGTAAAGAAAATAAACTAAGAAAACCTCCAAACGGAATTTGCACTTCCATTTATTGAATCGAAAAGCAAATAAATTACAAAAACATAACTAGTTCTTCTCAAAAAGAGAAGAACTTAAAAACTAAGAAAAACTAGAAACTAAGAAAAAACTTAAAAACTAAGAAATGAGAGAAAGAAAGAGAAGAGAAGATGTGTTTTGAGGTGTATTTGAAGTGAAGAGAATGAGGGGGGGGGGGGTATTTATAGGTGAGGAGAGGAAGAAAAAGTAGGTGAAAAAATGATTAAGTCATACTGATGATGTCATGCTTATGTGGGCACAGATGGGCAGCAACGCGCACAGATGGGCACAGGCACGCGCGGACGGGAGTAGGGGTGTGTGCGGCGCGTGTGGATAGGAAAGTGCACCATGAGGGATTGGGCATTGATGGGCGCGGGTGCGTGCGGAATGGGCGTGCTACCCGCGGCTGCTCGGCGTGACTGGGCGCACTACACGCATTGGCCAGCGCGGCTAGGCGGCTGCGTGCTCGATGTTCTCCTTTTTGACATTTTTGACCTTTTTGTCCAATTTTTCCATATTTGTTGACTTTTCCTCATTTATTTTATGAATATATTTGTGATGTATTGCCTCCAATATTTTTCTTTGAGTCTTTAAGTTACGTTTTTAAGCAAAAATACTTGAAAAATAATAAAAATACCTGTGATTCCGAAAAGACAAATTTATATAAATATATAATAAAATCATATAAATATATATATTTTTAATCAATTAATATGCATAAAATCATGATAATTTTAGTGCTTTTGAGCACTCATCAATGAGTCATACTGATAAGTGCTTAAAAAGAACTAAAATTACTATGATTTAATATATTTTAATTGATTAAAAAGATTTATATAATTATATGATTTTATCATATTTTTATATAAATTTGTCTTTTCAAAATCACATGTATTTTTATTATTTTATTAGGTATTTTATCTTCAATTTAAAGATTCAAAAAATAATACTAGAGACAATAGATCACAAATATGTTGAAAAAATATGAAGAAAAGTCAAAAAAATGAAAAACAAAATGGATAAAACTGCCAAGGCGCTAGCATCACTTTGAAAGTTCGCACGCAGCTTCGTCAATTCACATCGCAATTCTGGGCACTGTAGCACCCATTCATGCTGAGTTCCTGTGAGCATCAACACCTACATCAAAACCCATCCATTCTGCAAATTCGTTCGTCAACACCCCCACACGCATACTAGCCTATCTAATACGCACCTATGCTCATTGTTTAAGATATTTTTTCACTTTTTTATCTTTTTCCTCACCTATAAAAGGCCCCTCTCCCCAATTGTAAAAATCACACCTTAAGGCAATTTTCTCAACGTTTTCTCTCTGTGGAAAACTTTCCTAGTTTTTTTAATTTTTAGTTTCAAATTTCTTCTCTTTTTTAGAAGAACTAGTTATGTTTTTGTAAATTTCTAGCTTTTGATTCAATAAATGGAAATGCAAATCTATTTGGAGATTTTCCACCAACAGAATTTAGCATTAAAGTATTGTAAGGATTCTTTTGATCTATAATTTTAAAATGAATTTTCACAACTATGAGTAAGCATAATTAACTTAATTATTATATCCATAAATACTCAACTGTTATAAATGATAAAAATTTACATAAATTTTTATTGAATCCATAACTATGTTTATTTTTTTGTTATTAGATTAGGAAACAAAAAAACTAAAATATCGTGATAGAATGGTTATGATTTAATTTTATTTTTAAGATTTTGATTAATAAACTAAAACCACTTTTATTCCTTCCTTGAATCGACCTTGGGAGTATACTTGTTTTTTTCAATAAAAATGATTCATGCACTTGCGAGAGTTTTACAAATATAAAACTAAAGTATTTGCAAGATCGGCATTACCGGTCCTACTCATCAAGTTTTTAGCACTGTTATTGGGGAAGTAATAGCGTTTTTAAATTATTTATCAAAATTTTGAAAACTTTTTATGTTGTAAATAATTATGATTTTATTTATTTATTTTGGGTTTAAAAAATTTATTTTTTATTTATTTTATTTATTTTAATTTTTAATTTTTAATTTATTTATTTTTAATATTTTTTTAAAACTTTTAATTTTCATTTAATTTTTTACTTTTTTATTTTCTCTTAATTTTTAATTTTTTTTAATTTTTAATTTTCTTTCAATTTTCAATTTTCTTTTAATTTTTAACTTTTACTTTTAATTTTTATTTTAAAAAAACTTAATTTATTAACTTAATTAATTTAGATTTTAACTTAACTTAATTTATTAACTTAATTAACTTAGATTTTAACTTAACTTAATTTATTAACTTAGATTTTAATAGCATGAAAAATAAATATCTAAGAAAGTTCTGTCTAGGAGACTAGTTCTTGGAAGTCATTGTACTACTAGTCTTTATTGGGAATGTTGCTCTGTGTAAGATGATGGTTTCTAAGGAGGCTTTGCCCCACCATTATTTCCTGGGGACACTCTTGGTTAATACTGATTATGTTATTTTACTTAGAACTTATCATCAAGTAAAATAAAATAAAATAAAATAAAAGATAAAAAAATATGAAGCTATCTTTAAAATTTCAAAGTTTTTAATTACAATCAGTGATAAAAGGAGGTAGTTTCTTTAGTTCTAGGTACAAATGTATTTTGATGCCTTAGTTATTTGACTTGCACCTAGAAGTGAGTTATCTAAAACCCACAATAATGTCCCATGTTTTAAGTAAATAAAATTTTAAAAATCCATAGGACATGACTTAAAAAGGTATAGGTAGACAAACATGTTCTACCTGTAGGTTTGATTGACTCAATGATGTGGGGATATTGAGTTTACTTAAAATGAAATATCCCAAGTTACGTCTTGCTAATATGTTAAACTAAGCGCTAGATGAGAGGCAACCTATTATTTTAGGTAATTTTCTTTATTTTATTTATTTATTTAATTTATTTTGTTTAATTGAATGTAAATAATTTTAGAATTGTTAAAACTAAAAATATTTGTTGAGATATTAGTAGTTCACAGCGATCTGTCTGTGTGGACTTTAATGATGAACATAATGGATACACTTGCATTTTTCCATCACTACTTGAACAATCTCTGGTAATAGATAATTTTTCTTCTCTTGTCTCTTTATCTTTAATATACAATTGTTATATTGAGGACAATGTAAGTTCTAGGTTGGGGTTGGTGAAAAGTTAGCATCCTTAAATTCAAAAATTTTAACAATTTTCATTTTTATTGTGTTTAGTTTTATTCTCTTTGTATAGTTTAGTAATTTTTAGAATTTTAGGATTAGTTTTTTTCTCACAAAAATTTATCACTCTTTTAAATCAAATTTAAGTAAATAGTTAAGTCTTTTACTTTGTTACATTAATTTTTGAAATCATATCATGGAGTATATGATAATTAGTTAGTTTTTGTCGTGACTATTATTTCTTGATAAGATGTGAAAATCATATTAAACCCAAAATTGGTGTTTAGGAATCAAATAGTGGAGACTACCCTTGTAAGATATAATTTGAGCCTAATTTTCTTTATTCTGAGTGAAATATATTTTTCTACTCCAAACACATTTCTTATTTCTTCAAATTTTTAGATGATCTCTATAGGTAAATGCATTGAATTTATGAATTTTTTTTCGCATCTTAATAGAGTATCGTATATGTTTTTTATTATTTTTCATTTGCTTAGATTAAATTATTTAAGTAGAAATTGATAGTATATGCCTTTATCTCATTCATGCATAACTTCTACCAAAAACAAAGAGACATATATGAGGTTACCTAAACCAAAATAAAATAGAAAAGCCACAAAATTAATCACTCACCAAAATCCTACAAAAATGTACAATCTATACATGTGTTCACTCTTTAAAAAAAATGTATATATTGAAAAATCTCTTAAAAAAATAGAGAGATAAAGAATATATAGTATAATCTACATACTATGACCCACATAGCCTACACAATTGTGAGTAAAGACTAATTACAAAAGAAAATTATAGGAAAAATCCCTAGAAGTCATTGCATTTATTTTTCCTACACTTTTTAATGGCATATATCTTGAATTTTTTTTAATGAGTTCGATTGATGCATGAAAATAATTTGTAGATATGATATCTTTATAATTTATACATTCGATTCCGTTTCTGAGATCAACTTTAAAATAACACTTTAAGCCTTTCTTATTTATACATATGCGAACATATTAGTTCATTTATATACATCAATTATTTCACATGTACATTAGTATGAATGTTTAAACCCATAGGATTCCGTATTTTTTGAGAGTAATAGAGTCTAAACGAATTCATATTCTTGACATTAAGTTTGGATGAAATTAAATTGATATATTTTTTATATGAAATATTAAAATGATTTTCAATTAATTATTATAATAAATCATGAATGTTTAAGAAGTTGAAATAATCTATGCTTAAGATTTTAATTATGAAATTTAAAAGAGATTATAAGCATGATATAATTTGTATTTCATTTCATTATTTTAGTCTTATTACTTTATTTTAAATTTTAGTAAACTTCTTATTTTATTTGTTTTATTTTCTTTCATTTTTTGTTAAAGTTTGTAGGTATCATTACTAAAAACTCTCACGAGACTTCAACTTATCTACTAGGGCAACCTTAGGGTTTAAAGACTTGTTGTATATGCTAAATGCAACTGTGTCAATCCACGGAAGCGATTTAGGATAGTTTATTTTTTAGTATTTATTTTAGTTTTTATCGCTTCTCTTACTAAAGGACTAGCAAGAAGCTAGTTGGGGTTGTGATGAGTGCTTAAAAAGTACTAAAATTACCATAACTTAATGTACTTTAATTGATTAAAAAAATTTATATTTATATGATTTAATCATATTTTTATATAAATTTATCTTTTCTGAATCACATATATTTTTATTGTTTTTTTAGATATTTTCACTTCAAAAATAATTTAAAGACTCGAAGAATAATACTGTAGGTAATACATCACAAATGTGTTGAGAAACAAATGAGAAAAGGTCAAAAAATTGAATAAAAAATTGCCCATTCATGTCGTAATTCTACGTGCAGTCGTGCTCATTCATGTAGTAATTTTGTGCGTAGCCGCGCACGCATAATACTGAATTACTATGTGCATCAGTGCCTACATTAGCACCCATCCATTCTGTGAATCTCGAGTGCATTAGAGTACCACACGCATGCCAACCTGTCCAATACACATCTATGATAAATATTCCACTGTTTTAGCCTTTTTCTCACTTATAAAAGGCCCATATCCCCCAATGTAAAAATCACACCTTAAGATAATTTTCTCAACCTTTTCTCTCTCTAGAAAGATTTCTAAATTTTTTTTAGTTTTTAGTTTCAAAGTTCTTCTCTTTTTGAGAAGAAGTAGTTATATTTTTGTAAATTTGTAGCTTGTGATTCAATAAATGGAAATGAAAATCCATTTGGAGGTTTTCCCACAATAGAATTAGCATCAAAGCGCTATAAGGATTCTTTTGAGATATAATTTTAAAATGAATTTTTACAATTATTTTTTATGTTTTATTCTTATATGTTATATTTAATTTATCTATGATTAAATTTATTATGGCTTGCTATTTGTAAATATGATATAATAATAACTTTGTTATGCTTGCGAAATATAAATAGGTAAAATATTTCAATAAAATAAATTGATTTTGTTTTTATTCAAGATTTTATATTAAGGATGGTAGAGAGAAATATATTATTTTTCATTACAAACTTAAATTTGAAAATTAGATTTTAAGGTTTAATTATCTAATGTGATTTAGAGTAGTGCTCTTTTATTTGTTGGTATAATCACCCAGTAGTTAGAGTGAATCTCTATTTCAAAAGTTTTATAAGAACTATTATTCGACAATGTATTACATTGCTTTTCACCACCAATGCATACATCACATTCAACTTCGCCAAAATCATCCCAAATAGATCACGTCGTGGCATCACTTAGTCCATTATCCAACACACGATAATCAGTGTGCTAACTACCGAATAGAATGCACTGTGGCACCTTTCACTTTTCTTGAATTGTGCCTTGTACACCTTATGAACTTGTTGGTTTTTCATTTAAGGCTTACATGCCTTATTCTTTTAAGCTCCTTGTGTGCAAAATGAGTGCTTCAATTGTTTTTTTTCGTATGTTGACAAGTTAAAACATTTTTAAGCTAAAAATATCTAAAATATAGCAAAATATACCTTTGATTCCAAACATATTGATTTGCATAAAGATTTACATAAACATGCTATGATTAAACCTATTTATTTCATTTAAGTACAAATAAAATCATGAAATATCAGCACATTTTAAGCACTTATTACAAGATAACATGGAAAAATGAATATTTTTCAATTTATAGTACTGAGCTACCTTCCCAACTACGTAGTGACTATAGTAGTGCCAAGGATTAGCCTTGCTTGTACTTTCATGGCTCTATCCCTTGCAAAATCACCTCTCATTAAGGTTCTAAAACAGGCTCTGGTGGTCGCTCTAACAATCACTCAAGAAAAATAAGTAAAAGAAAATTACAAATTAAAAGAAAAAATAAATCAAAAAAAAAAATAAACAAATAAAAGAAAATAAAAAAATAAAAAAAATGAAAATGAAAAAAAATTGGTTAGATCACAGATATTCACAAACTGAAAAAAATAAAAAGAAAACTACACCAAAAAATTACGAAAAATAACTATAAAGAAATAACAAATATAAAAAGGAAAGTAAACAAATAAATGAAAATATAAAATAAATAAATAAATTAGAATTAAATATATAAAAGGAAAGTATTAAAAAAAGTTTAAACAAATCACAAAAAGTTTTAAAAAAATTCGCAAGAGAAAAATAACAAATATTAAAAAAAATTAATAATTTTAATAATAAAAGTTTAAAACGATATTACACCTTTGCAACAGCACCAAAAAAATTGATGCATAAATTTTTTATTTATAAAATACCTTACAAGTGAACGAGTTATTTATAATAAACAATAAGTAGACTCCCAAGGTCAATCTAAAAAGCAACTACGTGGTTTTAGAAAAACTCTTCAAATTTATTAAAAACTAAAGTAAATACGAAAATAAAACCTAAACATTCTATCAAAATGATTTGTTTTATAAAAAAATCCTAATATAATAACAAAATACTTGAAAATATCTAAATATAGATTCCATTCAAACAAATCAAGGTGATGACTTACATAGTTTGACATAATTTATCACTTTTTAACTTTAATTTTAGTCTCCTTTTATTGATTTTAGACTTCATTATTATTATTTAAATTTTATTGCAAATTTGAAGAAAATAAAGATCCAAAAGTTTGGAAGCATATCATTTAAGGACTATCAAATTTAAATGAAGATTTATTTAAATCAAATTTAAATTAACATTTCCCAATATATATATATATATATACTAGATCAATGATGGTTTGTAAGGTTCCTCCATTAGAATCTTATGCATGCAAATGGATGGACTTATACCTTTTTATTTCAGAGATAGTCCATCCTAAGGTTCTTCTATGCTCCCTTAACACACGCCGTAACTTTTTCTCTTCTTCGGGTGTAAGTGATGCTGCAAAAATCACTAGAGAGGTGTAACTATCACCCAAGAATGCATAGCGAAGATGCTTATGAAATTTCTTCAACTTTGGAGTTGTAGTTTGATGTCGTTTTTCTGTAGAGATTATAGAATCCGTCTTTGCTACTATTGGCTCCAGCCTCTCCACTTCTTTGCTAAATGATGAAACTTCCTCCAATTCTTCCAAGGAAAATACATAGTGGAGTAATTCTTCACTAACAAAAGGTAAATCAGATTCATAAAAAATAGAGTTATTGAAATTATAAACATGAGATGAAGTGGTGATACATCGTTCTAGGTGATCGGCCGACATATCTTCTTGAAAGGCTTCTACTTTACATTGTTCAATGATATCTACCCAAAAGCAAGTTCTTGGATCTTCTAGAAATACCATGGCTTCATAAATGATGAACATAACCTCTTCCTTGTTCACTCTCAATGTTAACTCACCCTTTTGAACATCCATTAAAGCTCTTTTGTAGCCAAGAATGGTCAGCCAAGAATTAATGGGACATCTTGGTCTTCATCCATATCTAACACCACAAAATCAGTAGGAAAAATAAATTTTTCCACCTTTACCAATACATCTTCTATGATTCCATATAGATACTTGATGGATCAGTCCACTAATTGCAAAGAAATTGTTGTTTGTTTCATCTATCCAAGTCCCAATTTCCTATAAACAAAAAAAAAGGCATAAGATTAATGCTAGCACCAAGATCATATAGAAATTTATCAAAAAAATGAATTTCCAATAGTGTAAGGAAATGTGAAACTCCCTGGATCTCTAAATTTTTGAGGTAATTTCTTTTAAAGAATAGCACTACATTCTTCATAAAGCTTCACTATTTCAAACTCTTCCAACTTTCTCTTCTTGGAAATAATGTCCTTCAAAAATTTGGTATAATTGGGCATTTTTTCCAAGGAATTTACAAAAGGAATATTTATGTGAATTTTCTTAAAGATATCAAAAAACTTAGCAAATTTCTTATATAATTTTTTTGAAAGCTTTGAGGATAAGGAAGTGGAGCAGAAAGAATAGGAGGATTGTCAGGAAATGAAATTGATGGAGGCATGTCAGTATCTCTTAGTGTATTATCAACAATCTCCTCTTCTTCTACTTTATTATTTCGTTGGCCATTGTTTAGAGCTATAAGGGTGGACTTAGTTTACTTTGATGGTGACCTCTCAATTTCTCTTCCACTCCTAAGTGTAATAGCCTTGCATTGTTCCTTTAGATTCACTTTTGTATTGCTAGGAAAAGTTCCTCTTCATTGGGCGTTAATGGTTGTGGCTAGTTTCCCAATTTGCACTTTGATATTTTTCATAGTGGCTCCTATATTTCATAATGAATATCAATGTTATCCACTGATCGGGCAGAACCGACATCGTCGATCTTGCCGTTCATTTGGTTTTATGTATTTATAAAACTTTCGCAAGTCCACGAATAATTTCGTAGAAAATGATAAGTATACTCCCAAGGTTGATCTAAGGAAGGAATATATGTGGTTTTTAATTTATTATTCAAACTTTTAAAAACGAAATTAAATCCTAAACATCCTATCACGATATTTTTTGTGTGTTTCTAATCTAATAACATAAAAAATAAACATAGATTCAATAAACATTTATGCAAATTTTATCTGTTAAAACAGTGGAGTATTTATGGATATAATAACTAAGTTAATTATGCTTGCTCATATTATTTAGGTTATTAAAGATATGAATTGATATTTATTGATTATCTCTTTTTTATATGAATACCACCTTTGGTGGGGTTAGATATTCTTTGTTAACTAAACAAATCAATTAACACCTATGGGTGGGGTTGATAACTAATTTGGTTAATTAAATTAATTTTTTTTTCTAAGAGATTGAAAATGAACCATTTAAATGCCACCTTTGGTGGGGTTAGACAGTTTAAACTTTATTCAAGGTGCCCAAATTAAACCTAAGAATTTAGTTATCCGAGTACTAACTTTCAAGTTTTAAAACCACTACTGAAAACATGTTGTCAATACATTTTCAGATAATAATTCTTATAAAAACTTTTGAAATAGAACTTCAATCTAACTACCGGGCGATTGTACCAACAAATAAAAGATCACTACTCTAAAATAGACCGGATAACTAAACCTTAAACTCTAATTTTCAGATTTAAGTTTGTAATGAAAAATAATATATTTCTCTCTAACATTCTTAATATAAAATCTTGAATAAAAGCAAAATCAATTCATTTTAGATATTTTTACCTATTTAATATTTCACAAGCATAACAACGTTATTATTATATCATGTTTACAAACAGCCAGCAAAGTTAAATTTAATCACAGACAAATTAAATATAACATGTAAGAATAAAGCATAACAAATAACTATAAAGAAAATAAAATTCTTACAGTACTTTGACACTATTCCCGTTGCTGGAAAACCTCCAAACGGATTTTGCACTCCCATTTATTGAATCAAAAAGCAAATAAATTACAAAAACATAACTAGTTCTTCTCAAAAAGAGAAGAACTTAAAAACTAAGAAAAACTAACTAAGAAAAGCTAATCACATGGTTTTCATGCTTGTTGTTATTTTAATTCTCCATACATTTTTGTCCCCCACTTAAAATAAAAATAATAATAATAAAAAGAATAATTCAAAAAGGGGGATATATTTTGTACGCGAGAGGAATTAGGGGTTGTTCAGTTTTTGGTTTTCTTTCATTTTTTTTAGCTCGCAGTTCTTGTTGTATTTTTCTCTCTTTACTATTTTCATTATTTTTCCTTTCTGCATGTTACACCAAACACGCAGAACGTTTATTTGACATTTTGTGTTGTATTTTCTTAGGGAAATTACAGAGAAAGAAGACAACGAAAAAGAAGGAAAGGGAAGAAATTTATTTTTCATTGAGGAATCGTGAAAGAGTTTCTCCTAATCTATTTTCTTTTAATTTTTGTTTCTCTGCAATGTTTTATTTTTGTGGTGTTGTAATTTTAATTTCTGCTATGAACTAATTTATTTGTTCTAGGGTTGCAGTGTAGCTTAAATTATGAAACTTGATTTAATTATTTTTGAATGATTTATGGAACAGTTTTAAGTTGTTTATTTTATCTGTGTTTAATGCATTTAATTATCGGAAGATTAATTAATTGATCTGTGACACTTAAATAAACTTGGAAAAGGTATTTTTGTGTGTTGCTCGTGATAAAATAACGTATATATATAAGGGATAGGAATATACTTTTATTGTATGTGTAACTATTTGAGAACTTAGAACTTAATAAATCTGGTTGAATTTAATTCTCATAGGAATATAGTGAATTATTTTAACGAGATGTGTCTGTATGGAGCTCGGAAGAGATATATGGATAAATTAGGAGTTCTTGGTTAACAACTTAAAATACGAGAACATAAATCAAGATAAAATATAATGATTCAAGTGGATTAATTTGGTGAAACTGCAATCCTAGAATTTTCTTGCAATCTGTTATAAAAATTAGTTAGTCAAACTGCATCAAATTATCGACTGTTTGGATAAAATTAGGTTGAAATAATTTTAATAATTAACGAATACTACTAACAAATCTCCGTGGGAACGATATTTTACTTATCATATTATTACTTGTGACCGTGTATACTTGCACGTTTTATGTTCTCTAAAAGAGACAACAATGCTCATGAGTTGTTAGAGATTATGGCAGAAAACAACAATCAGTGGCATTCAGAGTGGGTAATTGCAAAAAGACCAGCAGCAGTGCATGAAATTGATTCAATGAATGCTTTGTCGGCTCAAGTTGCTGTTCTTTCAAGAAAGATGGATTCTTTGTCATCCAAATTCGAATCCAAACCAACTACACAATGTGATTTATGTGGTGGAAATCATGCTAGTATCGAGTGCCAAGTTGGAAATCCATTTGCTTCACCAAATGCTGAGCAAGCAAATTATGTTTCAAATTTCCAAAAACCTCAACATAACCCATATTCGAACACCTACAATCCAGGTTAGAGGAATCATCCAAATTTGTCATAGGGAAATAACCAAGGGGGATTCAAACCGTCATCATCTTCCTACCAACCCCAAGAGAAGAAACAAACAAATTTGGAAGAAATTTTGTGAAAATTCATTGATGAGACAAGAGCAAATTTCAGAAATCAAGAGGCAATCAACAGGGACATCCAAAACCAACTGGGGTAGCTTTCAAAGCAGATTGTAGAAAGGTCTCAAGGATCGCTGCCTAGTGACACAATAAATCCCATAGAGCATGCAAAGGCTATCATATTGAGAAGTGGTAAAGAACTTGAATGGCAGAGGAAATTGGAGAAAAAGATGGAAGAATCTAAAGAAAATCCATCAAGTTCCCAAGATGTTCAACCTTCCCCATATGCGAAATATGAGCCTCCTATCCCATATCCTCAAAGATTGAATAAGAAAAAGCTTGATAATCAATTTGATAAATTTCTAGATATTTTTAAGAAATTGCATATTAACATTCCTTTTGCAGAGATGTTGGAACAAATGCCCAAGTATGAAAAATTCATGAAGGAAATTCTATCAAAGAAGAGGAGGCTGGGAGATTATGAAACCATCATGCTAAATGAGGAGTGCAGTGCAGTTCTACAAAGAAAACTACCACAGAAATTGAAAGACCCAGGGAGTTTTACTATACCTTGCACTATAGGAAGTTGCAATTTTGATAAAGTCCTATGTGATTTAGGAGCAAGCATTACTTTGATGCCACTTTCTGTTTTCAGGAAACTAGGCCTGGGAGAAGTGAATCCCACTTCAATCTCTTTACAATTAGCGGATCGATCGGTGAAATATCCTCTAGTGGTAATTGAGGATGTTTTAATTAAAGTCGACAAATTTATTTTCCCTGTAGATTTCGTGGTGCTTGACACAGAGGAAGATAGAGAGATACCATTGATATTGGGGAGACCGTTCCTTGTAACTAGAAGAACATTGATTGATTTTCAACAAGGAAAGCTTATTCTACGGGTGCAAGATGAACAAGTGACTTTTGATGTTTTTGAAGAAATAAAATTTCCAAGTGACGTACATTCTTGTTTTCAAATTAACACTCTTGAAGGGTTAATCTCAGAAAATTTTGAGGAGAGAACTCCATTGCTACCACTAGAAGCTTGCCTTGTCAAATCTGCAACAATTGAGGAGGAAGATGAGGGGATGAGACAATATTCCGAATTCTTGGCGACTCGATGAATATTTGTGCAGTGATGAAACATTTAAGGAGTTGGGAACAAATGAAACTCCAACCTCAGTGGTAAAGAATGGAGCCAACAAGATTGAGCTAAAGCCAATGCCATCCCATCTAAGAAAAAAGAAAAAAAATTCTTACGTTCATCGCCGGCGAGGGCAGTTTCACCGCCGGCGGAAAGGAGATCTCTCTTTCCTTTCTTACATTGAGGACAATGTAAGGTTTTGGTTGGGGTGCGGTAAACGGTAAATCTTTTCTTCCCTTCATTTTTAGTAGTTTTGTTTGTGTGTTTAGTTGTGTTTAATTTTGATTTTCCATTTATTTTTCTGGATTTTGATTTAATTTCTTTTATTTCTTTATTGTCTTATTTTTATTATGTTTTTTTTCTTAGATGGGATGGCATTGGCTTTAGCTCAATCTTGTTGGCTCCATTCTTTACCACTGAGGTTGGAGTTTCATTTGTTCCCAACTCCTTAAATGTTTCATCACTGCACAAATATTCATCAGGTGCTGCCAGTAATTCGGAATATTGTCTCATCCCCTCATCTTCCTCCTCAATTGTTGCAGATTTGACAAGGCAAGCTTCTAGTGGTAGCAATGGAGTTCTCTCCTCAAAATTTTCCGAGATTAACCTGTCAAGAGTGTTAATTTGAAAACAAGAATGTACATCACTTGGAAATTTTATTTCTTCAAAAACATCAAAAGTCACTTGTTCATCTTGCACCCGTAGAATGATCTTTCCTTTCTAAACATCAATCAATGTTCTTCCAATTGTAAGGAACGGTCTCCCCAATATCAACGATATCTCTCTATCTTCTTCCATATCAAGCACCACGAAATCTACAGGGAAAATAAATTTGTCGACTTTAATTAAAACATCCTCAATTACCCCTAGAGGATATTTCACCGATCGATCCGCTAATTGTAAAGAGATTGAAGTGGGATTCACTTCTCCCAGGCCTAGTTTCCTAAAAACAGAAAGTGGCATCAAAGTAATGCTTGCTCCTAAATCACATAGGACTTTATCAAAATTGCAACTTCCTATAGTGCAAGGTATAGTAAAACTCCCTGGGTCTTTCAATTTCTGTGGTAGTTTTCTTTGTAGAACTGCACTGCACTCCTCATTTAGCATGATGGTTTCATAATCTCCCAGCCTCCTCTTCTTTGATAGAATTTCCTTCATGAATTTTGCATACTTGGGCATTTTTTTTCATTTGCATTTTACTTGTTTTAATTTGCACGTTGATGATAATAATGTGATTATGATAACAAGTAGCTTTTAGAAGACATTAAATTTTGCTTCGGTTTAAAGATAATTTCAAATGTTGATTTTACCTAGTTGGCGACTCTTTTGGTATGTGGTATGATTTGGTTGATTAATCTAAATGCTTAGAGAAGTCTTATGTGCGAATTTTTCATGGACATTTTTGTGATCTCAACAAACTCTAAAACTCATTTGAAAACCTCTTGAGGTGAAATAATTTGGAATTGCACTGTTTAGGATATGATGTAGGCCATTTTTGGATCGATTGTGCCATTTTAAGCCTACCCTTGTTATCCTTATATCACTAGTAACCTCTTTGAGCCTATATAAATATATTGTTAGTCTTACTTTTCTTTCTTTTTGCCTTATATAACCTACCTTTTATTGAGCCAAATATATATATATATATATATATATATATATATATATATATATATATATATATATATAATTCCTACCTTATTTGTTAAGAGCACTTAATTTTGAACACAAACTTTTCAAGAGGAATTGGAGAAATCTTCCACATATATTGGAAGAAATTGGTTGGGGGTTATGTCTTTTCAAGAGAAATTGGAGTAAGGATGAAAAAAACAAAAAAAACAAAAAAAAAACAATTTCCACATATATTGGAAGAAAGTGGTTGGCTATTCAAGAGCAATTGGAGAAATCTTCCACATATATGGGAAGAAAGTGGTTGGCTTTTCAAGAGCAATTGGAGTAAGGATGCAAAAAAAAAGCCTTCACATTCTAGTAAATAAAAGAGTGTTAGTGATGGATGTACTGAGATGAAAGATTGAGGAAGAACTTTGTTTATCTGTGAAAAAATGGGTTATGATCGGACGAAACAATTTGGGTTAAATGGTGTTACTCTTTTACTTAATTGGTTGTGTTTAATGTAATAAATGCTCTTATTTGTATTTTGACACTTCCCGTTTTTCTTAACCAAATACCTAAGCCTAACATTACAAGCCTCATAAAGTCCTATTGATCCAAAGTGGTGTATTTTTCTTCATTAGTGGAGAGAGGTTTGAAAAGTGAGCCTATGGAGTTCAAGATTTCACCTTTTTGTTTGTGGATGTTATGCATAATATTATCCGGGCATTATGGTTATTGGTTTGTGGTTTGATGGATGTTTAAGAGTCAATAACAAAAGTGAAATTGGCATTTGAGATTTCTTAAAGCTTAGGTGACATTTAATTATTCTATATGTTGGGTGTTATTTACAATTTTTGAGACATTTGTGCAAATTATTTGTTATGTGATTTTATTGTTTTAAGTTAGGATAGTTATAGGTAAGATGTTTGTGGGTATCATCACTGGAAGCCCTAACGAGACTACAACTCGTCCTACTAGGGCCGTCTAGGGGTTTAAAGGCTTATTGCATACGCTTAATGTAATGTTGTAAATAGAATAAATTTTCTTTGAATTTTTCTTTTAATGTCTCCTTTGAATTTATTCATAGATCGCTTTTCTTGCTAGAGACTAGCAAGAAGCTGGTTGGGGGTTTTTGATAAGAGTCAAATTATTGCATTTTTGTTATGATTTAAATGTTGATATTTGTGTGAAAATTGCGTTTATTTGATTATTTAATCCACAAATGTCATTTCACGGGTATTTCGTATTTAAAGTGCAATTTCAGGTAAAATCATAATTTTGGAGAATTTTGGGACAAATTTCAATGATCGGGATTGAGTGCAAATAAAAAGAAAACAAAATTTCAAAATTTAGAATTTAGCCACCGGCGAGAATATTCTCGCCGCTGGCAAAAACCTTACAGAAAATCATGCAGGGAGCACGGGTTTTGACAAAGTGATCTCACCGCCGGCCACATTGATCTCACCGCCGACGAGAGTTAGCGGAACAAAATTGCCGGCGAGTTTCGTCCGAAAACACATTTTTTATGTTGTTTTGTTCCAAAATTGCCCCCCAAACCCTAGATCTATATATACAATATGATGGAGAAAGAGGGGGATGGCAGAAAGTGGAGTTCAAAGACATTTTTGGAGGAGAGAAAGAAATTTTGGAGAGAAAGTTTGGAGAAACTTGAAGGATCTTCACCATTGTTGCTACCAAGTCTTCATCTTCTAGAGTTTTTCATCTCTTCTCCTTAGCTTTTATATTCTGTAATTTATTCAGTTTTGTTATTCATGGATTCAATTGAAATAATGGTTTTTCTTATTTCCGTTATGAACTAATTCGTTTTTGCTAAGGCTATGATGTAGTTGAATCAAGGATATCTGATTTCTTGTGTTATTGTTATATGAGTTCATTGTTTTCAAGTTGAGTATTTATTTCCATGCTTAATGCTTTTAAATTTCTGGCCAAGATTTAGATGATTAATTGCATTATATTGAGACCAAGTGGAGATATGTAATGAATGCTTCTTGTGATAAATACCGTATGTTGAATGCGAGTGTGAGAACTAATGCATGATGTATGTGGTTATTCTACAAATTCCATAAATCGTAATGTGCTTGTTTGTGATTAAATCTTCATAGAAATATAGTTGGTTTTCATAGATAAGTAATTCTAATATAACTCGAGAGAGAGTATTAGGTAAATTTGGGTTTTTCAACCATCACTTTTAGCATGGATTCTCATATAACATGACTTGAAATCGGATTGAATTGATTTAGCGAAATCAAATGCCTTAGCGTTTTTAATCATTTATGAACAACATTAAATTTTGTTATTTGCGTTTAGTTTTATGTTAATTTTCTTTTTAAATAATTTCAACAATTCGGTTTTCAAATAAAATTAGGATTAGTCAATTTCGGTACTTAGTAACGCCATTACTTGTGGGTTCGATATCCGTACTTTTGTACACTTTATTACTTGAACGATTCATACACTTGCGAAAATAAGCATAAGTTGCCCTAGTGGACGAGTTTGAGTCTCGTGAGGGTTTTGAGTAATGATACCCACAAACATTGAACTAAATATAAAAATTAAAAGAAATAATAAAAAAACAACTTAAAAACTAAAATTACAACAAAATCAAAAATTAACTTTTAAGAATAGAAGAAAACAACATATCACAAAAATGTCTTACTTTTTAAACTCCTTTAAGATCATAATTAAAATCTCAAGCATAAGTTATTTTAATCTCTTTAAACAATCATGATTTATTATAATAATTAGTCGAAAATCATTTTCATAATTCATATAAAAAATGTATCAATTTAATTTCACCCAATTTCAGTGTCATCAATCTGAATTCGCTTCGACTCTATTCCTCACAAGTCAATACTCTCAAAACACTGAATCCTATGGGTTCAAACACTTATACTAATTTATATGTGAAAGAGTTGATGTATAGAAATGAACTAATATGTTTGCATATGTATAAAGAAGAAAGGCTCAAAGTGTTATTTTGACGTTGATCTCATGGAAGGAATTAAATGTATAAATTATAAAGATATCATATATAAAAATTATTTTCATGCATAAATCAAACTCATTAAGAAAAAATTTCAAGATATATGCCTTTTACAAATGAAGAAAGTGCAATGACTTTTTAGGGAATTACTTCCTATATCTTTCTTTTGTAATTAGTCTTTACTCACAACTTTTTAGGCAATGTGGATCATAGTATGTAGATTATACTATATATTCTTTATCTCTCTATATTTTTCTGAAGATATTTTTCAATATATATCATTTTTTAGAAAGTCAACCCATGTACAGATTGTACATTTTTTTTAGGGTCTTGGGTAATGCGGGTCATAGTATGTAGATAATACTATATATTCTTTATCTCTCTATATTTTTCTGAAGATACTTTTCAATATATATCATTTTTCTAGAGAGTCAACCCATGTAAAGATTGTACATTTTTTAGGATTTTGGTGAGTGGTTAATTTTGTGGCTTTTCTATTTGATTTGGTTTAGGTAACCCCAGATATATCTTTTTTTTTGTAGCAATCATGCATAAATGAGATAAAAACATATACTATCAATTTCTACTCAAATCATTTAATCTAAGAAAAAATAATAATAAAAAATATATGACACTCTATTAAGATGAGAAAAAATTCATACATTCAATGCTAATGCCTATAGAGATCATCTAAAAATTTGAAGAAATAAGAAATGTGTTTGGAGTAGAAAAAATATATATTTCACTCTGAATAAGGGAAATTAGGCTCAAATTATATCTCACAAAGGTAGTCTCCACTAAAACAAATTCATAAACACCAATTTTGGGTTTAATATAATTTCTACATCTTATCAAGAAATACTAGTTATGATAAAAATTAACTAATTATCAAAAATAATTACAAAATATTTCATGATATGTTTTCAAAAATTAATTTAACAGTACAAAAGACTTAACTATTTACTTAAATTTGATTTAAGGAAATAATAAATTTTTGTGAGAATTTTTTTTAATTCCAAAAATTACTAAATCACACAAAGAAAATAAAACCAAACACAATAAAAATGAAAATGCGAACATAAAAAAATATGTTTTTATTTTTATTTTTTAATTTTTTTAAAAATTGTTAAATCTTTTTTTTAAATTAAGCATGATAACTTTTCACCACCCCCAACCTAGAACTTACATTGTCCTCAATGTAACAACTGTAAATTAAAGATAAAGAGAAAAGAGAGGAAATATTACCTATTTCTTGAGAATGTTGCAAGTAGTGATGGAGAAATGCAAGTGCATCCATCATGTTCATCAATAAAGTTCACACAGATAGATCGCTGTGACCTTCTAACATCTCAACAAATATTTTTAGTTTTAACAATTTTAAAATTATTCACATGTAATTAAACTAAAATAAACAATAGAAATTAAATAAATAAAACAAATAAAAGAAAATTACCTAAAATGATGGGTTGCCTCCCATCCAGCGCTTAGTTTAACGCTTTAGCAAGACATAACTTGGGGATTTCATTTTAAGTAAACTCAATGTCCCCTCATCAATGAGTCAATCAAACCTACAAGTAAGACAAGATTATCTACCTATACTTTTTCAGTCATGTCCTACGGATTTTCAACTTTTTCTGTATAATATCTAAGTTAAAATAACATAATCAATATTAACCAAGAGTGCTCCTAGGAAAGAATGATGGGGCAAAGGCTCCTTAAAAACCATCCTCCTAGACAGAGCAACGTTCCTAGGAAAGACTAGTGGCACAAAGGCTTCCAGAAACTAGTCTCCTAGATAGAACTCTCTTAGATCTTTACTTTTCATGCTATTAAAATTAAGTTAATTAAGTTAAGTTAAGGTAAAATTAAGTTAATTAAGTTAAATGAAAATTAAGATAAAAAAAATAGTTAAAATTTTTTTAAAAAAAAAATTAAACCAAAAATAAAATAAAAAGGTAAAAGAAAAATAAAAAAAATAAAAAGGAAAAAAATTTTAAATTAAAATTAAGCCAAAAATAAAATCAAATCAAATAAAAAAATAAAAATTGAAAAAGAGAAAAGAAAAAAAATTGAAAATAAAGTTTTTGATTTTTTTTTCAAAAAAAAAATTTATTTTTTAAATAAAATAAATTTTATTTTTTTTAATTTTTTTAATTTTTTTTATTTGTTTTTAATTTTTAATTTTATTTATTTATTTTATTTAAAATTTATTTACATTTTTTTTACTTCAAATTTCAAATTTCAAAATTATTTTATTATTCATGCTATAATATTTTTACGAAATTTAAAATTTTAATTTTTTTATTTATTATGAAATTGAAATTTGAAATTTTTTTTTATTATTCAAGAACGGTAAGTTTATTTACTTTTTGTTTTTTTAAGAAAAAAAATATATTTTAATTTTTATTTGTTTTTTTACTATTCACAAACAACAAATTTTATTTATTTATTTTTTAAATAAAAAAAATCACAATTATTTACAACACAAAAAGTTTTTAAAATTTTGATAAATAATTTAAAAATGCTAATCCTTCCCGGCAACGGCGCCAAAAACTTGATCGGGCAGAACCGACATCGTCGATCCTGCCGTTCATTTGGTTTTATGTATTTATAAAACTCTCGCAAGTGCACGAATCATTTCGTAGAAAATGATAAGTATCCTCCCAAGGTCGATCTAAGGAAGGAATATATGTGGTTTTTAATTTATTATTCAAACTTTTAAAAATGAAATTAAATCCTAAACATTCTGTCGCGATATTTTGGTTTTTTTGTGTATCTAATCTAATAACATAAAAAATAAACATAGATTCAATAAACATTTATGCAAATTTTATCTGTTAAAACAGTGGAGTATTTATGGATATAATAACTAAGTTAATTATGTTTGCTCATATTATTTAGGTTATTAAAGATATGAATTGATATTTATTGATTCTCTCTTTTTTATATGAATACCACCTTTGGTGGGGTTAGATATTCTTTGTTAACTAAACAAATCAATTAACACCTATAGGTGGGGTTGATAACTAATTTGGTTAATTAAATTAATTCCTTTTTCTAATAGATTGATAATTAACCATTTAAATGCCATCTTTGGTGGGGTTAGATAGTTTAAACTTTATTCAAGGTGTCCAAATTAAACCTAAGAATTTAGTTATCCGAGTACTAACTTTCAAGTTTTAAAACCACTATTGAAAACATGTTGTCAATACATTTTCAGATAATAATTCTTATAAAAACTTTTGAAATAGAGCTTCACTCTAACTATCGGGCGATTGTACCAACAAATAAAATAGCACTACTCTAAATCAGACCGGATAACTAAACCTTAAAATCTAATTTTCAGATTTAAGTTTGTAATGAAAAATAATATATTTCTCTCTAACATTTTTAATATAAAATCTTGAATAAAAATAAAAATCAATTCATTTTAGAGATTTTTACCCATTTAATATTTCGCAAGCATAACAACGTTATTATTATATCATGTTTACAAATAGCCAGCACAGTTAAATTTAATCACAGATAAATTAAATGTAACATGTAAGAATAAAGCATAAAAAATAACTGTAAACAAAATAAAATCCTTATAGTACTTCGATGCTATTCCCGTTGCTAGAAAATCTCCAAGCGAAATTTGCAGTCCCATTTATTGAATCAAAAAGCAAATAAATTACAGAAACATAACTAGTTCTTCCCAAAAAGAGAAGAACTTAAAAACTAAGAAAAGCTAAAAACTAAAAAAAACTAAGAAATGAGAGAAAGAAAGAGAAGAGAAGATGTGTTTTGAGGTGTGTTTAGAAGTGAAGAGAAGGGGGGGTATTTATAGGCGAGGATGGAGAGAAAAAGTGGGTAAAAAAATGGTGGAAACGCGGAGTAGTGAATGATGACATCAGCATGACGTGAGGCGGCTGTGCGCTGATTGGGGCCCAGATGGCAGCGGCGCGCGGAGTGGAGTTGGGGCGCGCATAGGCACGCATGGAAGGCAGTAGTGGCGCGTAGAGGTGCGCACGGAAAGGGGCAAGGCGCGCGCGGACTGGGCATGCTGCGCGCGCTGCGCGTGGCTGGGCAA